>VXBD01009908.1:336283-561684 GCA_013399975.1 Indicator maculatus | reverse complement strand
AAAAAGAAAAAGAGAGAGAAAAAGAAAAATGAAAAGGAAAAGAAAAAGGAAAAGAAAAAGGAAAAGGAAAAGAAAAAAAAGGGGAAAAAAAGGAAAAAGAAAAAGAAAAATGAAAAGGAAAAGAAAAAGTTTCCTGAATTTTGTTATCTTGAATTCAGGTTTTCCAGCTCCCCTTTCTTTAGTCTCTCCTCTGGTATCTTCAGTTTTTCTAATGAGCATTTGTGCATCCTAGAATAATGAATGATGTTTCTAAAGATAAGCACAGATGTTGATACTCAAGTCATAAAGACATAAAGTACCAAAAATCATAGCTTAGAGTTGAAAAACTGAAATCTTTCAGCCAAAAATTTCAAAATAGAAAAGAGGTGTCTCTTTTCGCTCAATTGAAACCGCTTTGCAGTTTGAAAAGTTTTTCAATACCTGAATCTTCTGTAAATGAAACACTCATTTTAAAATTGTACAGCTGAAATTATACATTTCAAAAGCATCCTCCCTGTGACTGACTGAAGAAAATCTGAGAATGTACATTATCGATGATCCTTGAAGTCTCTTCCAACCTTCTTGATTCTATTATTCTATGATTCTATGATTATGCAAAGCGATATCTAATATTTTAAAGAAAAAATTTCTCAGGCATCCTATTTTGGAAAACAAGTAGTCAGCCTTGCTCTTCTTCAGTGGGAATAGGTGGATCACTCATGACAAGTGGGAAGAATTATATCTAAGACTTAAGGAAATAAGACATCCTACTGTAGGAAGCAGCTGTTGGTAGATATCGATGTTATTAAGAATTTGTAGTACTCTTGAGAAAGATGAAAAAAAATCAGACAAAATGAACATGAATTATGTGAACAAAAGTTCTTTGACACGTGATCTAATTTTCTAGGCCTGGAAATCTTGAATCTGAGATGATATATTTGGATATACAATTTTTTCCATGGCTGCAATTTTGCCCTTTGATCGTTTTAAAGTTAATTTATCTGTAACTTCATCCTAAGCAGTGGAGGTTGAAGCTTTCTCTTTGTTCCTTCAAGCAAAATATTTCTTCCTTAACAATGAGGACAGATGAGATATGATTACTGTTTGGAAATAGCTATGATAATATGATGATCCCTAAGGTTTTCAGACAATGTTAAGACTTGTGATAAGGAAAGGTGAGCTATCATCAAAATAAGAAAGGATTTTGTTAGTCACCTTTTACAGACTCAGAAATAACTCTAGATGTCTAAGGCTTTGGATTGAAAGCTGCTGATCGAACTGCTTTCTATTGTTTCAGAATGTACAGTGGTTGCTCAGTTATGTCTGTGCTTTCTGGAATATTACTACCACAATTACTAAATAAACTGGAAAAAATATTCACAATACAACCTCAAATGAACCAGAGATAACAGTAATGTAAAATCACAGAAGACAATCAAGAATTTGGAGCATTAAAGATACAAATAATTCAAGTTAATAATGCAAGTATCACTTATTTTGGAATAATATATTTCTTTAAAAGACAAAATTTTGATCTATCTGTCCTTTGTATTTGTGCTTGACATATTTATAGTTTGAGTTTTTTTAATTGAAATAGCATAGAGAGAAAAAAGTGAATTAGAACAGGAAAAGAGACAGTGTAAGTTTTGCTCTAAGTAGCAGTCTAATATCTTCAAACAAGCATACATATCTATGTGTCTTTAAATATTTGATTTTTTTCCTTAAGATTTCAAAAGAATCATTTACTATGTGAAGAGATGAATATACATCAATGTTTCTGTTCATGCAGGAGTGTAGGCACAAGAAGTTCACTCAGTTTTACTCAATGCATGGCACAAGGTAGTATACCCATGGTCAGGTATAAAACACCCTCAGGCACTGCACTAGCTTTTAGGAGCAGTATAACTCATAAGAGCTGTTTCATGTCAGTGAGTACTGGCAGAGTCAGTGTTCCTAAAATTCTGCCTGATAGCTTGGCATTTGAACTGCCCTTTCTCTGTTTTAGTCAGTATTTGTTCAGGAAATGAAATAGCTATTAGTCTAAATCCCTTTTTATTTTTTTTAACAAGTAAACAAACAAACCCTTCATGGCAAAATCTTCATTCCCCAAGGGATTGTTTACCACTTTCTCAAACATGATGTCATTTGAACTATTGCCTCTTTCTTTTTATTCTGTTTCATTTTGAAGTCTCTTTAAATACAGATATTTTGGTGAAAACAGTTGTGTAACAGAGAGGATCTGTTGCTAAATGTAATGTCAAGACCTGTACAACAGGGTTTTTTTTCTCTTCATGTAGCATTAACACAGGGATTTCATAATAGAAAGCCAACAGAAGAGGGTATGTAAAAGACCTAAATTCAGCACTTTCCTAAACTAGAAGAATTTTGTATGTTTTTTCCTATATTGGGTCATTTCCAAGTAGATTGTAAAGATCATCTAATCAAAAGAGACAGAGAGAAATGCTGAAATGCTGCAGAGCAGGAGGCATCTTCCACACAAATTTTCTGGCTCAAAAGAATCATATGGGCTTATAGAAATCAGATGCATAGTCTAAGAATAGCTTAAATGATCCTGCTTTAATGGGCTCAAAATGTACAGGAGTTAACTGTGGCTGCTATAACTTCAGAAGCTCTGGTGGAAGGACGACATCTATTTCTATCACAGAAACAGTGGCTGAATGTGAGAAAGAAGTACTCTCCAGACACTGTCAGAGGAAGAAAGATGATGGAAGGTCTTGAAGGGTGAGGAAGGCACCAACAGTCACTTTCCTTCTTAAGACTTGGTTCCCTGTGTCCCCAGGCTGGGTTTGGTGCCTGAAAGTCCTGTGACCTTTGCTCAGTGTTGCTGGGAAACTGGTTTTGAGTATGTGAGCTTAAGCCATATAGAAGTGTCACTGCTGAAAAGCTGTGAGCGGATCAGACTTTCAAAAGGGAAAATACTAACATGAAAAGGTATAAAACATTATACAAAATCCTTATAAAATCAGAAGATAGAAATTGAGCAATATCAAGGATGTCCAAATAAGAAGAGAGGCTGATGTTTGACTGATGGCTCACTGGTCATCAAACACTTCCAACAAGGCTGGTGAGCCTATTGATGATTAGCCTAGTAGTTTCTTGGTTGAAGTTGTCTCTTCCGTATGTATTAGCTAATAAATAACCATGCTGCACTCTCACTTTGCACATATATTTTCAAATTGCCTGACCTGAGTGACCCAGAGAAAAAGTGGGAAGGAGAGTTACTGAACACAAGAGTAGAGAAGGGGTTGAGTCACTGTTAACTGCAGGCAGGAGAAAATTGTCTCCATTCCCCTAATGCAGTTGAGACTTGAAGCAGCAGCTTTGAAAGGGAAATTAGCATTTGGCCTTAGCCATTTTTTCATGCGCTAGCTTATTTTCTTTAATGTAAAATCATGGTATAAAAGACATTCATTACTGGAAATTCGTAAGTATGAAAATCTTAGGTCTGTTAATAGTGTTCTCTCACTTCCAAAGAGACTCTATAAAAGTACATGTAATGAGAGTGTCAAGAAGAAAGAGAAAGAATAATTAAGAAAAGGAAAAGAAAAAAGGGATGAAAGGGAAAACAGATAAGGAGCAACTCTAGAAAATGGAAAACAGAAAATGAGTTAGGGAACAGGAGAAAAAGATATATTAAAAAAATATTGAAAACAAATATTTTACATTTTTGGGTTTTTGTTCATATACTTCTATATCATTCTTTTGTCCACTGCAGGCTACTAAAAATCCCATTCTCTGCGTATTTTTCATTATAGAAGATTATAACTGCACACACACACAAAAATTCATGGTAGCTACCTGCAATTGAGTGAGCTTTTTAAATTCTGACAAATTACTCTGAATAATAACCATAGAAATGAGTGCTCTAAAAACACTCCAGGAATTCCATGAAAATCTATTTCAGACAGATGTGAAAGCATATCTTCTTGTGCATGTAGATCTCTTTTCTGAAATTTCCTCCAGACCGATCTTATTCTTGTATTATTTATCATTCTATTGTCTCTGATCTATAATTCAAAAAGAAAATTCCTTTGATGAATATATATACCATATATTTCCAAATTAAGGATGAAAATTTTAGCTACTAACTGTCCAGTATTGTTGTCAGACACAAAAGTGTGAGGGTGGATGTGGCAGTTTAGGCTGGGTGCCCCCTGCCACTGCTACATGAGATACACCTCTGGTGTCCTGGGTGCCCACCCAATAGGGGTGGACACAGGAAACGGCGTATTTCTACCCATAAATCCTGCGCCCTATAAATCCATCTGCAAAGTCATTCTCTTTCTCTTTCTTCCCTCTCTGGTCCCGTGGGAGATGCTCTCTCTTATCGGGTAACGCTGGGGGAGTATCTCAGGCCTCTTAGGCCTGTCCAGGCCTAATGCCAGGAGGAGAATGGAAGGAGGATGCAGTCTCAGAGCTGGCCAGCCTGAGACTTGCCTAGCAGTGGGAGGGGGGAAGAAAGAGCCCTGGGGGTTTTGGGTAGACCCCCAGGTGGGAGGAGGGAAGGATTGGAAGCCTCTGGGTACTATGTAAGGGCTCTGTATGATTTGAGATATTTCTTTGCCACTATGCTTTGTAGTGTTTTGTAGTTTCACCAATAGCTTTTCCATTTAAACTTTCTATCACTCTCCAATCCGTTTGTGTTTGTCTTTCTTTTGTCCCTTTCGGGGCAAGAGAAGATCTGTCTGGCCCCAAAACCAGCACAGTGGAGAATACTGATCAAGTCATTCTGTCCAAATTTTTGCCAATAAAGGGCATGCTCCACCTACTTTAATTGCTGTCATTATCATGAAATAACAAGCATTGCAAATACTGCTGTACTTTCTCACTGTACAGCTGTAACTACTGAAATTAAAAAGTTTTACCTTCCTTCTGTGAACGAGTCATGTCCTGCCTGAAACATGAATTATATCACAATTTGCTCCAGGGTCAGTCTGCAATCAGGTATTTCTTTCAGTCTTCTTAGTGATTACATCCATCCATTAAATTACAAAAATTCCATATAAATGAAGATAAGTATTCGTAAGTATACTGCTGATGAGTTGAGCTCCAACATTGTAATAGGTATCATTATATTAGATTATGATATATTGTTTCATGTTTCTCATTAAGATTTCATTGAAAGTTTCTAATTATAATGGTGGTCCCTAATGCTACTAAAGGAAAGCTTGTGGCATATAGTTAAAAAGCTAAGTTTCAACAGGGTAAAAATTTGCAAAGACACAGATGTGCTTAACTTGCATTGAAATTCAGTACGTGTTAGCTGTCTAACTGCTATTTATCCCTTCAGAGTATAACTGAGTCATAAATATTCTTTGCCTTTGCACAGCTTGGGGCGTGGTGGGGAGGGAGGGCAAGAAAAGGTTTACTTTTAGTATTTTCAAAAACAGTCAATAGAAAAACCTCACAATTTCCCTGACAATTATATGAGAGTAGGCAAGAATATATTAAAACCCCATTTTCTAATTACAGAGCAAACAATTCTTGTCCTTCACTGTAATTCTAACTTCCTACATGTATATAAAGTATAGTTTTAGATTATATATTTATCATATAAAGAGAATTGTGTATAAATACATATCTAAATAAACGAACACATACAACTATGAAACATCTATTATGAAATGTGCATGGCTCAAATTCTTAATGTGATTGCTGAAATTCTCTTCTACACAATAATCTGGAAAAGGAAGGCTCATGTGTCTTCAAATGTGTTACTCAAATTACTCTTAAAAAAGGAGTGTGAAGAATATTCTGAAGGGATCAGGGTTGTGAAAAGAAGATGCTAATACATAAGTGAATAAGATTGTGCTGAGTACTGAACTTTCCCATCAAGAAAAATTAACAAAGAAAAAAAAGAAAAGAAAAAAAAGAATCTAAGATGACATAGACATCATCTTGACACAAAATACAGCAAGTGGGAAGTGACAAGGAGAAATAATAAAATTACAATGAGGCTTAAAATCAATCACAAATATGAACCTTAGTCTGGTTTGGCAAAAAAAGTCACACAAGGCAGGTGGAGACTACAGCTGTGTGATGGCAGCACAATATTAGTGATCTTTAATGGGATCAAGTGTACCCTTAGCAGGTTTGCAAGTTATACCAAGCTGAGTGACGCAGTCAATATGCCAGAGGAATGAGATATCATCCAGAGAGACCTAGACAAGATGGTGTAGTGGACCCAGTTGAACCTTATGGTGGTCAACATAGACATTATCCTGTCACAAAATATGACAGATGGGAAGTGATAAGAATAAAGAATAAACCTCATGAGGTTTAACAGGGCCAAGCACAAGGTCCTGCAACTGAGTGGTTGTTACAATCCGTGTTATTGATACAGGTTGGAGGATTATGTGATAGAGACCAGTGGAAAGGAAAAGGAAAAGGACTTGGGGGTACTGGTGGATGAAAACTGGACATGATCCAACAATGTGCACTTGCAGCCCAGAAAACTGATCACATACTGGACTGCATCAAAAGAAGTGTGGCCAGTAGATCAAGAGAGATGATTCTGCCACTCTGCTCTCCTCTGGTGACATGTCACCTGGAGTACCATGTCCAGCTCTGAGGCCCTCACTACAAGAAGAACATGGGCATCCTGTGGTGGTTCCAGAGAAAGGCCACAAAAATTATTAGAGGGCTGGAGTATCTCTTCTACACAGGCAGGCTGAGAGAGTTGCAGTTGTTCAGGCCAGAGAAGGCTCCTGGGAGACATTATAGCAACCTTCCTGTATCTGAAGGGGGCTTACAAGAAAGGGGGGGAGG
This sequence comes from Indicator maculatus, assembly GCA_013399975.1. Classification (NCBI taxonomy): domain Eukaryota; kingdom Metazoa; phylum Chordata; class Aves; order Piciformes; family Indicatoridae; genus Indicator; species Indicator maculatus. Next base: position 554,916 of record VXBD01009908.1, on the reverse strand, counting down.
GATTGTTTGCAAAGGCATTTAGCATTAGGACAAGAGGCAATCCTTTTAAACAAGAGAAGGTTTGGATCCTAGATTTAGGTTGGACCCTATGATATAGTTCTTTGCTATGAGGGTGGTGGAAAAATAGAACAGGTTGCTCAGGGAAGTGGTGGAGTCCCCAGCCCCGGAGACATGATGGGGCTCTGAGCAACCTGATCTAGTCAGGGATGTCCCTGCTTACTGCAGGGGGGGTTAGAGTAGATGACCTTTAAAGGTCCTTTCCAACCTAATGTATTAAATGATCATGTGCCGTAATAAAAGTCTGTGACGTGAAATCTCTAACCTGGACACCCTAAAAAATTTTTCTGTTGTCTTTCTTGCAGTGTTCATTCAGATAGAATAAGGATATAGCTTAGAGTTTGGCTTTAAATTTATCTTTTTTTTTTTTTTCTGTCCATTAGACACTCTCTTACTTTTGTTTGATATATATGAAGTGATTTCTAAGGAGTTAGAAAATCTGATCATTTTACAGGAGAAATAGATAGTAATACTTACTGCTGCTGGATTCTATCCTACAAGCTTTTGGATAACAAAAGAAAAACAACTTTTGTCTTTTTATCACCACAGACCTTAAAGTGGGGCAGGAATGCCTAGCTGAATAGTTGATTCCTATAATTCCTGATATTAATTCTATGTACCTAGGAAACCTTTTTGAGGATAGTCCCTCAATATGGATGTTCTGCGCTAACCCATTGGTGTGAATGCTGTCTCAGTTTATGTCACAGTTCACAGAAAATTATTTTATTCAAGGTATCTGAAACTTCACTCCAAAATATAATCTAGATTTTTGACTCAAGTCAGCATAGATGACAACTGAAGAGCATCAGACTGCTTTAATGCAACACTTTCATAAGCCCATTCATTCCAATTAGAGATAAGGCCTCTCTATTCAAAAGCTAAAAGTAAGAAAGAGGACACAACAGCTTGTAGATGCAGTAGCTAAGGTAGGGAACTGAGGAATGAAACCATGACCTATATATGATGCTGTCTGCACTGTAAAAACAAAATTCACAGATAGAACAACAAACCATAGTGATACTGCTACCATGTTCATTCTAACGTTTTCCTCAACGTTTTTCTTCACATGAAAAAAACACTGCTTTTTGTAAAACATAGCAATAATTAAGAAGGTAGCAAACACAGGTAAGAAAAAAAACACCAACATCTACAAAATATTTTTTTTGGAGGAAATGTAAATGTATTTCACAATTATATTTAGCTGTAGTCTTCCCTCCTTGTGTATTCACCCTGTGTTAAAACCTGCTGGATGTTTTAAAATCCAAGGTAAGAATCCACAGGTTTTTCTATATTCTTCTTTCTTCAGTTAGTATCATAAAAACTTGTAGATCTAAACCATCATTGTGGAGACAGAGTGATACTATAATTAATTATACACAAAGCTTCCATTAAGTTAGACTAATTGTGCTCAGATACAAATTCTGTCATAAGAATGCTCATGGGATCTATCCTAGCACATACACCAGGAAAATGTTTTTCTTTGGAACAGAACTATTTTAGCTCTCTGTTTATGTGGATTTATGTGTATTTTATGGGAAGTGTACTATTGCCAGAATCTCAGGGGGTATTCTTTGAGATAAATTATTATTGTTCTAAGTTCCCCCTCTTCCCTCCGTTATTTAAAGACTATTGACTGATTGTGGTGCATTGACTGTGGCTGTATCCCATCTGCCCAACAAAGCCACTCTGCCAACAAATCCACTCTGCCACTTCCTTTCTCAGCTGGACAGGGAGGGGGAAATATAATGAAAGGATCATGGGTCAAGGTAAGTACAGGGAGATCATTCAGCATTTACCATCGTGGGCAAAACAGGGAAATTAGTTGGATTTATTACAAATAAAATCAGAATGGAGTAATAAGAAATTAAAACTAAACCTTAAAACACTTTCCCCCACCTCTCTCATCTTCCCAAGTTCAGCTTCACTCCTAGTTTCACTACCACCTCTCTCAAAAGTGGCACAGAAGGACAGGAAATGGAGGTTGTGGTGATTTCATTACATTTTCTTTCTGTCAGCCCTTTTTCCTCAGGGACTGGAGTCCTAATTATTCCTTTGCTCCACTGTGAGATCCCTCCCACAGGAGATAGTCCTCCACTAACTTCTCCAAAGCAAGTCCTTCCCAGGGGCTGCAGTTCTTCAAAAACTTTTCTAGCATGGTTCTCTTCCATGGGATTCAGTCAGAGAATCACAGAACTGTCAGAGGTAGAAGGGACCCCAAGGATCGGTGTCCTGGATGGGGACACCCTCCACTAAATCGGGTTGCCCAGACCTACATTCAGCCTGGCCTTAAGAACATTCAGGGATGGGGCTTCCACCACCTCCCTGGGTAACCTGTTCCAGTGTCTCACCATCCTTATAGTGAAGAACTTCTTCCTAATGTCTAATCTAAATCTACCTTTCTCTAGTTTAGATTCATTCACCCTAAAAAAATCCCTCACTAGCTTTCTTGAAGGCCCCGCTCAGGTATTGGAAGGCCACAATAACATCTTCTCAGAGCCTTCTCTTCTCCAGAATGAACAACCCCAACTGTCTCAGCCTGTCCTCAGAGGAGAAGTGCTCCAATCCTACTGCTTCCTATGGGTCACAAGTCCTGCCAACAAACCCGCTCTAGAATGCACTCCTCTGTACAGAGGTTCATAGGTCCTGACAGAAGCTTGCTCCAGCGTGAGTTTCCCATAGGGTTACAGCCTCTTTTGGCCATACACCTGCTCTAGTGTGCCTTTCACCTCCACAGGCTGTAATTGGCTTCCTGAATAATAATAAAGTGTTTGAGAGCTTCAAGCTTTGGATAACAAGATTTATTTTTATGTTACATGAAAAAAAAATGTTTTACCTGTAGAGAAATAGAATATATGCACACAAAAAATAACATATATTAAACTAAATACACAGCAATGAAAGCATTATTATGACTACAAGCATGACATTAAAGATTCAGGAATAGTGTGCAAGTAATACCTAACAGACTATTTCAAAAGTATGGTTATTTTTCTAAAATATGATCAATGCAAGAAGTAAGATTAACATTATTTCTCTAAAGAAAGTTTATTGCATTCATCTAGGGCACATAATGGAACAAAAAAGCACACAGTCACAGAGACATCCTCTTAAATCAAATAAGAATATCTAAATTTAAATGGAAAGAAGTGCATAGAAAAAGTGGAAATACAGACATACTTCACTCTAAGTGAAAGTTGAGTTTTACCAGAGATTACAAAGAAACAAAAAGACCAAGGGATCAGTTTACTTTTTTGTCTCAATTCATTTTTGTGGAAGGGATGTTTCTTTTATGGATCCCCCAAATGAAACCAAGAAGAACTGAGTAGTTGGTTTGGGAAAAAACACCTGAATTTTATTTTGCTCACATGTGCAGGAGGAAAAGTTAGAAATAGAGAAAAGGAAGAAGAAAAAGCACAGGATAGGAAAAGCAAAGATAGTTTCTACCATGGTTCTAGGTGACATCTCACTGGTCCTTAAGGTCTTGACCATTGGGAAAGCTTCAAACTTTCCCTGTTGCCTCTGGTTTTTTTTTTTATCTTTTCTAATCCCATACGTAGTCACAGTTCCCCATTCAGCTGGCATGGTTATGGCATGGTTTGACCGGTGTCAGCACCGGTCCCATGGTTAGTTACATGTGCCAGTCCTGGCCTCACAGTAACACTCTTGAGAGTAGAACTTGCGGCTTTGCCTTGTTATCAGCTGCTATTGTCACAGAGCTAGTGGTGTTGTAGATAAGTAGGATCTTCCTGGGATAATGGTGTGAAAACACCTTGGGAAGGCAAACATGAGGATGTGCTATTTTGGAGTCCTGTCCATCAGAAGGCCCACAAAAACTTGTCACAGTGAACTCCAGCATCCTCTGGTTATCAGCACGGAGTTTGTGGTCTTGTAGGGACCCCCCTTGGGCAGGAGGGGGGTTGTAGATAAGTAGGATCCCCCTTGGACAATGGTGTGAAACCACCTCTGGAAGGCAAACAGTGGTGAGGCAATTAGAGGAAGACAACTCCTTTCAGTTTTCAGACCAGAAAAACATAGCAAATCAGAGTTTTGAAGACAAAATGCACTAAGAAAAAATATTTAGATTGTTTTTTTCTCTCACGAATGCTACAATTAAAAACAAAACCACAAAACCCCATAATTCTTTGAACTGAAAAACATTGGAATTATTTTTTCTTTAATATATACCATTCACTACATCAGATTAGTGTAAAGAATGTATTTTGTGGAAAAGAACACTATGGTTCCAAACTCTAAATTTTAAAGAACAATAAAATAGACTAGATATGTTTAAAGTTTAAAGTTTAAGATTTAAAATTTAAAAATTTGTAAAAATGTCAAAAAATTGAAAAATATTTCAAAATTCATCAAAATCAACCCTGAAATATGTTTTCACAAATAAGAATTTTTAAGGGAAATGTTGTCCCTTTCATAGTTTCCCACTGTAAGGTCTCAGGAATTGTGATTTTGTAAAAGGGTCAAACATAAATGAACTTCAATCACTTATCATTAAACTTCTAGACACTATAGGCATATACAGAATAATTTTAGTATGTTATTTATTAGAATTCTTTAAAATAAGAAATTAAAAAAAATTCATTTAATGTATGCAGGATATGGTTCAAGTTCAGCTTTTAAATATATATATGTGTGTGAAAGCAAAGCTTACTCTTTCAAGACAGTCTTGTTTCCAGGTTTGATAAGAAATGTAGCAAAGTATACTGTCTGCAATGCACATTAACTAGACTATGTAAAATAGGTATGAAATGACAAACATTAGAAAGACACAAGCATCTCCAGTTATATGGAATAAGTTAATAAAATCAGAGGAGAGAGGTTGGAGATAAAAAAAACATAGATTTTTTTGTTTTGTTGTGATCAGAAGCAGACCACAGAGGTTTAAAAATTCCAAACACTTGCATCTCATATTTAAATGCTCTCCTACCAAAGTATAATCATAAGCAGTTATTTTGGATTTATTTCCATCTGGCAAAGATGGCTGTCCTAATAATGCAGAAATTCAGAGGAAGTTTGGAAAATAATCAAGATATAAGGTATTAGCCTCATTACAGTAACTGACTAAAAGGGAACAAGGTGCTGCAAAGATAAAATACTGAAGTAGTGCAGGAGATGACCTAAATATGTCAGCAAAGAGTTCCATGATGTTTTTTTTCAAGAAGTGATAATTTTATACACAGTCCATATTCTACAGATTTCACAAAATACTGCGAAGTAGTGCAGCCAGTATTACATTGCCAGCGTTCTTCAGAAAGCAAGCCATGGCAGTTGGGATCCATATTTAGCTTTACTGAATTGGCTTTTATCACTAGAATAGACTTCTCAGCTCATTTGGAAGGAAAACATGAAATCTTTATCAAAAAATACTTATTACTGCTATAATCTGTGACCAGATTATAATGTATAATCATTAATTTCTTCCTTTGACATTGAACATAGCTTGGCCAGCAGTTTGAGCAGTTAATTTTTACAGCTTGAAGGAAAATCTCTAAAGAAAGGAAGAGATAATATGCACTCACAAAAATTCATATAATTTTTACATGATTCAAAAAGTTCCACAAGATTTAAAAACCAAATGCTTATAGAGCTGATGAAAGTAATACTTACAGACAGAAGTCTGCTTAGGACACAGCATTCATCAGCCTATTGAGAAAAGAAAGGGATTTGATGTTACTGGTTTGCTGTTTGACTGCTAATGTTTTCTAACTATTCAATAAAATGTTAGCTATGTGCAGATTCTTCTTTTTTTTTTTTTCTTTTGTTAGCTACAGTTGGAGGTGTAACTATTCTGTAGCACTATATGCAGCCACTATTGAGAAATGGAGAAAAAAAGTCAGAGAAAAAAAAGGTCAGATAAAAAAGAACTGATCCTTGAGCACTTTATCTGAGAAGTTACCACCAGACCAGTAGGAGGCTTGAGTGCATTCTGCCAAATCTGGATCTGCTTAAACTCTTTAACTATGTTTCTTTAATTAGTAATGGGGAAATAAATTAAAATGGAAAAATGGGAAAAGCAGCCAATAATCTGTCAACTAAAAATTAGATTTTTGATCAGATACAATGGTAGAACAGGAAAAGATGCACTGGGTGGTAATATTATAAGCTCTGCCAAATATCAAAGGAACATTTGAAGAATAAATATATTTTGTTAAAAAAAGAGAAGAAAACCTAGAGATAAGGTCTTCAGAATGCCTGCTGAGATGTGCTAGTGACACAAAAAATCATAAATTAAAATAAAAGGTATTTGAAGATATAAATGGTATTCTTCACATAAGAGAAGATATTATCTGCCAACAAAGTATGAATAAGTAATTTTAGTCTTCCAATGTTTTAACTACATAGATTTTTATTTATCCCTAGTGCACTCTCCAGTTAACCTGTTTTTATGTTCTTTAAGATTTTCAAGCTGTTACTTGTTTCAGAGGTACGCTGCTTTCACTTGATATCACGGGCACATGCTTACAGAAATGAGTGGGATGTAAGTACCATTGTCTTGGTACATGACTATAAAGTTCAGATACATACACTTGCTAACCTCTAGACCATCTTTGAAATTTCTGACTATTATCTATTAGAAGTATTTATTATTTTTTAATAAAAAATAGCATCAGAAAAAGCCCAATGTTCTAACTGAATACATTGTAATGTATACTTTGAAGCAAAAAGGTCACCATGTACATGTTAATGACTCGCAAAAGTAAGCTTTCGGCTAAATAGTAAATCACACAAAATTCAAAGTAAGCAGGGGGTAAGTAATAATTAAGTCATTTGCAATACCCAACTCTGCTATTGAAGCAGATTGAAAGGTGAACTTAATATTATTTTTCTTTGCATCAAGGAATTACCTGTGCACAATACTTTATTAGGAATTCACTATCCTTTATGGTATCCACATTCTTCATGTTCCAACAAAACAAAATGAGCAAGAGATGCTGGTCTTGGGAAAGCCTGCAAGAGAAGTCTGGAGAAGAGAAGGCTCTCGGGAGACCTTATAGATACATTTCAATATCTGAAGGTTGCTTAGAAGGGCTTGTATCAATAGGTTGAGGGGAAATGGAGCAGGGTAGGTTCGATGCAAGGAAGAAGTTCTTTTCATAATGAGTAGTAAAATGCTGGAACAGTTTGCCCAGGGATGTGTTTGAGACTGTCTCTGGATAGTTTCAAGATCAGACTTGATGTGGTCCTGGGCAGCCTGCTCACTGCAAGGGAGTTGGATAAGATGACCTTTGAGGGTCCCTTTCAACCCAATGCAATTTGTGAATTTGTGAATCCATTGCTTCAAATATATTTAATTTCAAAAATAATTCATACAACCCAAGTCATCTAATTCATATATTAACCAATGTTAAACACATATCCAATGATGTATATGTATCATATTCCTTTAAATACCTATGAAATTTCCATGATAGTAACAAATCTATATCACATCAAAATCTTTGTAGTTAAAATAGTGCATTCTCACAAAGCAAAAATATACTCACTACCACGCATACAAATTCTCCAAACACACACATTTCAAGGTTTACTGCCCACTGTAAAAAAAATAGTAATAAAATCAATCACTCTTTTGTCTCAAAGCAGCTCATGCCTATTCACATCTCTGTTTCAAAAAAATGTTATCTCCCATCATCCCCCTCCAGGAACCAGTTCCTTTCTCTGTCCACCCCTGCAATTTACTGCAATCAAAAAATGTCATAGACTTTATTATGGAACAAGCTGAATTCCCTCACACTGCTTTTGGTAAAAAAGTGCCCCATGCTGCAGGTTTCAAAATTTTATTATCATTCAGCAGCTAAACACCACCAGCTTTAGCAGTAACAACATGAAGTGAAAAATACCATTTTCACCAGGGCAGACCCTGATCCTGTGCCGGGCTAAATATCATTCAAAAGTGTTTTGTGCAACACAACATTGTCCATCTACGGGGTTGGGAATGCTAATATGAGACAAATACGTTCATGTTTGTGGATTAACTGCTAGCACAAAATTGGCTTTATTAACAGTATGCTTAATTATACACAGCAGTGGTAGCACCTTCTGTCATCTCCCTGACGTATACATGGCAATGATCCATACCTTGACTAATACATTACTTTGTTTCTGTATCAGACTTCTTAATGATAATGGAATATAGCATTAGAATTACAGATCAAAATGCATTGCACATACAACACGTACTTCACAATGAATCAAAGATTAGTTTCTGTTTGAGAGGAAAGTCGTCATCTTCCAATAGGAAAACACTTGTTTCTAAAAAAATAGATACAGTGATAATTTTGCTTTAATTCTGATTTTATTTATAAATGTCATGAATTTAATCCAGAAATCTATTTAAATAGAAAGGGAAAGAAAAACCCTGTATCTTGGTTAGATTTTTTTTTTTTTTGGTCAGGAAGAAAAACTTCATCTCATATATGTTGACTGCAGTTGCTGAAATTAGAAATTACTTCTCAAGGATCTGGATTAGACAGAAAATACATAAGTCTTGAAAAATGTTACATACAGTACCCTGAACTTCTGTCTCATGCCAAATCATTTCTATCTACAGCATGAAGAATAACTTGCAGATAAAAATATTCCCTCTATATAAAGGTTTTGGGGCTTGTTAATTTTTTTCTTTTCATGGAGTTCATCTTTAAATCATCATCTTAAGCTGTTACGTTTCTTAATGTCACCTTTTAAAATCACCTGCGTACTTCACTGCTTCACAGGCTACCTTCTGCTGCTTGAAATACACATCCTTACAGTTCTTCCCTTAGGCTACTTACTGCAGCTGCCTGTGGTTGACCCCCTGATTATTTACTATTCTAGGCCCAAGTTCCCTCACTGATAACCCATATCTTGCCTCCTGCCCTTGTTCCCCAAGTGATGATTCAAAATCAGTTCCAAACCAGCTGTAACCTCCAGGTCTTTACATGTCGCCTCATTTGAACAGCCTCTGGTTTTTACCTTACTTAATTATACCATCTGAAGTGACTTACAAACTAACCATAAATCCAAGTAATTAAAATTCAGCCACAAATCCAAGAGAGTTTTTTTTTAAACAATAGATTCTTTGCTTTCATAAAATATCATATAAAAATAGTGGTAACTGTTAAAAATTATAATTCAGGGGCCAAATGCCTTGTAGATTTCATTCTGTTTCCTTTTAGAGTGTGAGGATGCATTTATTTTGATTTCAGGTAACGAAAATGACCTACAAAACACAATGTTATGTCAAAAACATGCAAGAAACAACCATTGGAAATCATTTTAAGATGCTAATCTTTTGCAAAAACATTTCTGCTGCCTAATATACTTCTAAGCGAATTCCAGTATCTTGAAATATATAAAAATTGTCATATTAACTTTGCTTCATTTCTCAATCTGTCTCAATATTCTTAAACTTCTTTGTATCAAAGAGAATATTTAAAGTTTTCTGTGCCTCATGTGGGTTTTCTCCTATATACTGTCAAAATCAAGAGAAAATATGTGATAAGAACAGAAAAAGAGTTTATTATTTTATAGCAAGAATTATAAGAATAACTTAGAGAGAAAAACATTTCTGTCATTTCATTTATTTAATAAATAATACTAAGAACAGAAAAAACACTTCTTGTCTGAAATGAGAACACAACTTTATTGAAAAACAGTCTAGTGCTTTTCTGTTGAAGACGGAAATGAGTTTAATTTTACCTATTTAAGTTTTAGTGACTAATCTAAGGCATCATCAATGGTGAGAGGTACTCTTTTTAATTTGACCTATTGTAGTTGGAACAGCACATATTTTGCAGATACTCTACTAAGTACATAAGAAGCCTGGATGACTGGACTAGCTGTAAAATGAGATGCGAGATGAAGTGAATTTATCACATCGAAGTCCATAAAACAATTCATACAGTGCAACTTCATATCTTCCCTATTAGATTGGTTGCCTTGTTACTATTGCAAAGCTTACACAAACATGGGAAAAAGTTTAAAAGTGACATTTTAGAAAGGTATGAGTCTATATTCATTCTCTTCTGTGGCATTTTTGAATAAATATACCTATTAAGTATAAATTAATTCAAGGTTACAAAGAGCGATATGGCGAGTTTTCAAGTGTACCTCTCTGAATGTCCTCAGATGCTTATGGAAAGAATGTTTAGGGTAATAAGTACTTAGTTGTCTGGCATCAGTGCATTACTTTATGCTTGGTTGTTTAAACAAGAAGGTTTCTACTGTTTCAGTTAATGTCTGACCAATTGTTCAACCTGAGAAGCAAGTATCATTTATGGTAGCCATATGCAGCTGTGAAATTAAGTCCTATCTTTTGTATGTTAAAATCAGACTGTTAAATAGACCATTAAACTTTGCTTTTCATAAGGGTTTTTGAAACAGAAGCAGAAACTCAGTGCTTTATTTCCAAAATTTAGCACTAAATAAAAATGTATACTGGATTTTGCTGAGGTAACTTAATTGAGCACAGTTGAAAACTTTAAATATATTCATTCTAGCAATTACATCAACCTGTTACATTAAGTTCTGGGATGTATAACTGAGGATAAAGTTTTATGGAAAGGCTAGAGTGAAATGTGAATGTATCATTTCTGTCATATCAGTTGGAGTCATTCTGCGCACACCTGAAAACAAGTAGGTAGTCTCTGGATTTATTCACGGTTCCAATCATAAATACTGTTCTTAATAATTCTAGGACAGCTTACCAAGGCCAACAAGAAACAACCCAATACCTTTAAAAAACTCTGTTTAAATATGAAACTTTAAGGAATGTTGAATTACTATTGCAAGATATTAACTACTTCATTTCCATTGATGTAGAAGATGATATTTTAATACCAGTTACAACAGAAGACACATTCTAATGCTATGTATGAGGATGAGAAGGGCAAATCTGCAGCCCAGCACACAAGTAAGAGCAACTACACTATTCTGTTGTCTCTATTTAGGAGTACAAGATGGAAAGGTAATTATGATGATATATAAATCCAACAACAACAACATCAAGAAAACAGGAAATTAAAAAATTACTTTAATAGAACTGAAAAAATGTAAAAGAAAAATAATTATTTTTCTTCTGTTTCTTTTCTTCCTGACTGGAGCTCTGATTCTTCTTTAGCCTGACAGACATTATCAAAGATGACAGTGCTGCTTGAGAGTACTTCTAGAAGGTGGAAGTTGTTTTTGAGTCTTTTTAGTTCTTTTTTCTTTTCTTAGGCTATCAAAGCCTAGCCTGAATAATAACACACACACTCACATATATATATATATATAAAATAGTCAATGTCAGCAACTGCTGTGCTGAATCAGGGGCAGTGTGTACATTCATTTGTTGGATTAAAGCCTAGTCTTTTTTAGTAGTACCAAAGTGACAATTCTGTAAGCTTTTTGCTAAAAAATAAGTATACAGTCTTTAGAGAATAATTCATTTTCTGAAAGGAATGTACAAAGAAAAAGGAAATTACGTTTATTTTTCCCCCTCTTAGTTCCTGGATAATTATTGCCGCAAAAATGTGCAAACCAGGTGTTTTCATTTGCAGAGTGAGAGGTTTTATGGACTTTTAGAGCACTTTGAAGCTGCTCAGTTTGCTCATAAAATAATTGCAATGCACCTTTAATATATTTAACATTATTGATTTCTATAGAATATTCTTTGTCAGAAAAATTGAGTTATGGCTTATACCATTTTTTTGAATTCTCCAGGGCTATGAAGATAAATTGTGCAATGGAAATGGAAGAGTAAATATTTATATCTTTTCTTGGCAACTAAAAAAACCCAGCATACACAGGTAGTCAAGTCAATATTTATTTTAGACAGATTCATCTGGATAAATTGGATTTGCCTTCTCTTTCCTTCTGATTCTTTCTTTCTTTCTTTCTTTCTTTCTTTCTTTCTTTCTTTCTTTCTTTCTTTCTTTCTTTCTTTCTTTCTTTCTTTCTTTCTTTCTTTCTTTCTTTCTTTCTCTCTTTCTTTCCTTCTCTCTTTCTTTCTCTCTTTCTTTCCTTCTCTCTTTCTTTCTCTCTTTCTTCTGTTTGTTTTTATTTTGTTTAGGGTGGTTGGATGAGGTTTTTTTTTTTTTTTAATTCTTATTCTAAACAATAGCAGTGCAATTACAACTTTGAGATAATCTGGCCTTGTTTATATTAAAATTTAAATTGTAGTAGCTTTTTTTTTTAGTTGAAAATTAAAACTATGATTTTTTTTTCATTAGGTTTAGCAATGGCAAATAATGCTGCATTATAGCAGAAATGCATTTGTTACAATTCTTTTTCTACTCAGAACCAGCCAAGTATTGAACTACTAGAGATCATCCTGCTTAATCTAAATATATTTAAATGGGTGGATTGGGTAAAAAACAGATTTAGAGATTAGGAAGAGAACAGAAAAATAATGCAAAACATAGAATTAGAATCCAATAAAGACAGTACATATATATATATGCATTTTAATTATATAAAAATTGACCCATGTTGGCCTCAATGTCAATTTTAGGAGCAGGAGGAAAATCAGAAGGATGAACATTATGCCCAAGAGCAGATGAAGACACTACAAAATGAACAACATTAAGAGTGTCATGGAGATTTTAAGTATGTAATGTGGATTTTCTGTAATAATTAGATGATTTGGTATTTGAGCATCCAATGTTAGCATCCTTGTAATTAGACTAGCAACTTTTAAAAAATACTGACTATTCTGTTGAAACATTAGTCATGTAAAAAATCAATTCCTGACAACAAATATGGTATGTTATTTTTTTTCTTATAATGAGATTTTTTAGTGTCAAAACATTTTCCACTTCTTTTTGTGTAACTTTTCCTAAAGACCTTCTATTGTACAGCTGGAAAGACAACTGTGGGGACTGAAGAAAAAGAGTTAACCACTTTTGAGTCTGAAACACAGCATTATGATAAAGAAACAGATGTGTTAATTGAAACAAAACCTTGGGAGGTGAATATGATAGAAAATGATCAAGATAATGAACACCTGCTGTTGACCTCAGCGGTGCAAGTAGTTTTGAAATGCTGAACCAACGACCATTTTGATAAGTTTTGTTTTGCTGGGATGGAAAAGTACTGCTAGAATCAGTCTTACTTTGCGCTGTGGTAAAAGGATATATCAGCTGTGTGTGTTCTCATAATAAACAGATCCTGCCCTTTTCTCTGAGCTATCTACGGTGTCGAGTCTCTCCTTCATAGACACCATGGAGGTCTGTGCCTTAATATGCCACAGACAATATTGATCTGTCTTGTACTAATAACTATAATACTGTCTTGGAAAGAAATGAGGCTTTATGTGTCAAACATAAAACATGCATAATGGATCAGGACTCTGCCCCTAATGTCTGTCCCCTTTTCTACAAAACAGAGCAGCCCTGTGGAGAAGGACCTGGAAGTCCTGGTGGACAAGAAGTTATCCATGGGAGAGAAATGTGCCCTTGTGGCCAAGGTGGCCAATGGTATCCTGGGCTGCATTAAAAAGAGTGTGTCCAGCAGATAGAAGGAGGTTCTCCTCCCTCTCTACTCTGCCCTAGTGAGACCCCATCTGGAATATTGCATCAAGTTCTGGGCTCCCCAGTTCAAGAGGGACAGGGATCTACTTGAGACAGTCCAATAGAGAGCTACAAGGATGAGTAAGGGACTGAAGCATGTGTCTTATGAGGAAAGGCTGAGAGATCTAGGCCTTTTTAGTCTGGAGAGAAGAATGAGATGGCATCTAATAAATGTGTATAAATATATGAGGGCTGGGTATCAAGAAGGAGGGACAGCCTCTTCCCAGTTGTGCCCTGTGATAGGACAAAGAGCAATGGATGTCAACTACAGCACAAAAGGTTCCACCTCAACATAGGGAAGAACTTCTTTACTGTAAGGATCACAGAGCACTGGAATAGGCTCCGCAGAGAGGTTGTGGAATCTCCTTCTCTGGAGATTTTCAAACCCCATCTGGATGTGTTCCTGCGAGACCTGCACTAGATTATATGGTCCTGCTCTGGAAGGGAAGTTGGACTCAAAGATCACCAGAGGTCCCTTCCAACCCTTAACATCCTGTGGTCCTGCGATCACTGATATGCCATGAGTCTTCTGAGTGAGTTTTGTTTAATCCATCCACTGCATTCCTGGCATGTAGTTCCAAAACTCTTGTGCCACATACTAGTGAGAATGTTATTGACTCTTCACAGATCAGCCCAGCCTGAAGGCAAGAAAGCATTAATTCTTCTAAGGTTTTAAGACATACAATTTCTTATAAAATGGTTATTGTGGAAAGAGAGAAGGTTTCCTTTACTGTGTATGAATGCATATGCAAATACAGATATGTTCACATATTTGTATGCATTTCATAATTGCAAAAAAAAAAAATTCTGCTGTGGTTTCAGTTGCCTGTGGAACTGTCAAATCACATCAATAAGCTTGCTATTGATTTATTTGCTTGACTTATTGACTTACTCCTAAAGTAGTTTTTTTCCTAACAAGATCTATTTCGTTTCACATCCTTTTAAATTACATTTCAAAAATGTAAAGTTGTGGTGAAAGAAGTCAGCAGAAACTATTGTTAGAGATACAACTGAATATATATGCAGTATGTATCACTGTTCTATATATATATATAAGTGGATATACATTAAAATATATAAATATATATATACAGTTTTATGACAGAGTTACTGCTTATGACAAAACTGACATGTCATCTGAAGTATGCACAGAGGTATGTGATATGACATTCACAACATTGCAATGAAAAAGTCATTTATATAATTTTAAACTCATTTTGAATAGTGTTAACATTACTGAGAAATCACATTCTTATGAACGTAGATTTCAGTTCTGTACCTCTAACTTATCTACAAGCCTTACAGATGTTAGTGCATTTGTAGGTCACAAATCCTTGTAATTAAAATGTAAGCTCAAATTTTAATGTTTGGTTTGTTTGTTTGTTTTAGATTTGTTTGCCTTTTTTTTTCCCCTGAAAGCTCCTCAAGCTTTAGTGCTGTTGTCACTGATATTCTTACAAGTATTGCAATTGATTTCCTGATTTTTTTAATTTTTGTATTTCAGACATACTTTGGTAGTTTGTTCTGTTGAAGCTTATAAACCTTTCCTTATGCCAAACTGTCAATGCTTTTAAGCTTTATTTCCATACAAAAATAATACCAATATAATTAACACACCAGTTACTTCAAATTGGCACAGCTGTTCTGCTACATGTATAAGCCAGTAGAGATATTTCATTAGGTACTGCAATGTGACAAATTCTCTAAATTGTTTCATATTACTGGTTTTACTGGAAAATGAACAGTTTCTGTTGAAAATTGTACCCCTAACCAAAGTAATTACACCAGGATGAAATCTAAGCATAGACAGCTATATTGTTTAGCTCAAATACTGCAATAAACAAAGGATCAAGGTCTGTATTTGATTACACAAAGGACTACATCCATAAAAATGCAATTATTATGAGGATGAGGAAAAGTATTCTTACAAAAAGGAGTGAACAGGCCCAGCCTTCTGCCACTGTCAGACGTACCCTTTACAAAACAGTTTATAGAGAGGTTTAATTTTATACCTAGGTAGTACTAGGTGACAGTGTTTAGCATCTTATTAGAGTAATGATGAATATAATTAATATCTCTTCACAGAAAAATAACTATGTTAGAATCCCACTTCACACTGAGTAACAAGTTCCCCTTTGACTATGAGGCAGAGTTTTTGCATGTTATATAGGAGACTTGGAGGCTTAAATCAAAATTACACTGAGGTCAATCAGGGAAGCCTCTTCCCCTCACATGGGGCCAAGATTCTGCACAGTGTTTCTCTTCAGTAACATTGCAGAAAAACTTCATGAACAACTGGCACTTGGTGTTAGACATTTATACAATGAAGAAAAAATGTTTTACAGTGTTTTAAGATGGGAACACATTTTCTTTAAAAAAAAATATTTAATTCCTGTAATGCTAAGACTATAAGATTAATTAACAGTACTAAATAATTGTTTTATTAATTTCAGCAAAATAGTTTATAGCACAGAATCTCTAAAGCAACTAGAGTACTTGGAAGCATTACTCTTTGGATATATGTATATAAAATATGTACTAGCATTTATTTCATGATCTATTATTGATCCGATTTACATTATGGTTTTTCAAGGCATTTAAAAATGAATGAATATAAAAAACATTCAAAATTAAGTTTTAAAGAATATCAGTTGACATTCTGAACTATATTAAAGCACTACGTTTTATCCCACTGCTATATTTTAATAGAGAGAACAGATAAATATTTAAAAAAAATGAATATAACACAGCTGCTAAAAATGTTAGCAAAAAAAAGTAATTCTTAATGGATTTAATTGCAAATCATGAACATAATTCATGAATGGTAAAGAACAATGAAATACTCTTGATTCTTTTCACACCATTCATAGTTTTCATACATTTTAAATTCTAATTATTCTTAAGTATCATTAAGAATAAACTAAAGCTCGATAAATTAGGATTTGAATTAGTTTCAAAGTTAAATTAACATCCTAAACAATTAAAATCCAAGTAACAGCCAAGTTATACCACGAGTTCACATATCCCAGGGGCATAAACAGAGGAATTTTGGCCCTATGCCCTTTAGTGCCATCTACAATGAAATGAAGATTTCCTTATGGAAAGCCTGCTTCCTCAGAAAATCAGCAGGAATTCTTGAGAGCTGTATTAAACTAACTAAGGGTTGTAAAAGTGTTCCCTGAGTAATCTGAAGGCAGAATTCTAACGTGCTTAGTTTAGGCCAGAAAATTAACTACCCATCAAATATTATTGTGTTTGTATTTTAGTTTATTTTACTCTCCTAAACCATGGAATTAAAAAGAAACTATTAAAATTCCAACTACTTTCTTACATGTGAAATCTGTCTTATATTTTTGTGGTAACATAAAGAGCAGCAAGTACTTATCAACTTCTTTAGTCCTGTAAACAGCAGGCAGTGTATGATTTCAAGAAGGGTAAGAGATATACTTAAGGTTAAGCATGAATCAAGTCAGTGTACACACTGTACCACACACTATTAGAGCTATGCACCTTGTAATATGGAAAACAAACACTTGAAATTACAAACTTACCTGCAAGATTTTACCCGTTATTGGAACTGTTCTTTAACACAGTGGCAGCAATTTTGCATTCAGATACACATAATCTGTTTTGCTATTCTGCCTTGCAGTGACACAGGTAGTAAATACTGCACAATATTTGGATATCCCAAAAGAAAAATAGGTTAAGGGCTGGTGCAATCTGCTA
The DNA here is from genome assembly GCA_013399975.1 of Indicator maculatus. Classification (NCBI taxonomy): domain Eukaryota; kingdom Metazoa; phylum Chordata; class Aves; order Piciformes; family Indicatoridae; genus Indicator; species Indicator maculatus. Next base: position 537,589 of record VXBD01009908.1, on the reverse strand, counting down.
TTTTTAGCCTGTTGATAGAAGGGGGGGTTGTTTGTTTGGTTGGTTTTGGTTGGTTTGGTTTTTTTCTTGTTTGTTTTATTGGGGTTTGTTTGTTTGTTTGTTATGTTTCCTGATTCAAGCATTATAGCAGATTGTTTATTGCTCACACATGTGAAACTCTTCAAGGACAATTGAAATTCAAAATAGTCAGTAAGGGCTCATCATTCATATTATATATCAGTGTTTTCAAACTTTATTTAGTTTGCAGTAAAATCCAAGAACCAAGGGTTCATCTATCACCTGTTTAATTGTCTGTAACAAACATTCAGGCAGAAAGAGGAAAGTGATGGGAGGGAGTGTATTATGAGCATAAACTGCAACCAGGCTATTCTTCTGTTATCTTTACCTAACACAATGTCATCCATTCCTGTCCACAGATGCATTTCAGGCATAGACTGGGAAAAAAAGAAATCCTCGAATGTTGGAAAGATTATTTTGCCAACAACTTTGGATGTTTCGTACTTTGTAATAAGTATAAATTTTATGAGTCATTTGTTTCTTTTCAGTTAAGAATATGTATGAGGAGGATGCTTTAACAAAAATGATAGCAAGTACATTGTAGATGTAAATAAGGTTGACAATGATTACTACAGTAACTACTGTGGAATATTCAATATGATGTAAATGAATATACAATTGTAAAAAATACTGATTTGCCATGCTTAAAATGTTGACTGCTTGCTAAAAGCAATAGTTTGCAACACTTGTGTGCTTTAGTTTTCCCAAGGGGACTAACAGAAAGCCTCAAGCACTCAGAGATATGCATGGAACTCTAGAGAGTTTTCAGTTAGTTTTCATCACAGCTGTATCTCTGAAGCACCATGTGCAAACATACACCACTGGAAACAACCCGTACTGCTTTGCATTGTTCTGTCCTTTTGTGATAAGACTGTAATGTGTTTGGTATCATAGGAAGTTTGGAGGTCAGTAAAGACATACAACAAAAAGCAAGCAAACAAAAAACCCCCAAACACTCAAACACCTCAATTTATTAAAAAGAAAAATAGAATAGAATAAAATAAATAGAAAAGCATTACTTCTAAAATACTTATCAATTTCAAGAAACTTTTGTCCAATTATCATTATGTAAGTGTATTTGCAAAGTGAAATAGAAAACAGTGGAACTGAGAGCTGGCATATATCAATCTTGTTGAACCACTAGAATTCTCACTTTTGAAGTTTAATACTGTAGGTTTTCTGAGATAAAATATAGTTCTCAAAAGAGTAGTCACAAGTAATGCTGCAGTAATTAAACTGACAATGAAGGTTTTCTGTAATCTTGATATCCTCAATTAATGTAATGAAAATATAGATAGTAGCTGCTGCTATTTAATCCAGACTTTCAACTACTTTTGCAAATTCCAACTTAAAACAGAGCTTATATCAGAATTCTGTAAAACCAGAAGTCGTAACAAAAAAAATGTTTATTTAGAAAGGTTGTCTATTTATCAGTAGAACTGATTTCTAGATATTACAGCAGGTCATTTCCCACTGCTGTGGGACAGTGAAGATTTTAATTTTCCCTGTTTTTGGGCATACCTCAGACAAGAGTGTTGCTTAACTGCCTAACGTGGCCCAACCAAAATCCTTCTCCTCAGAAACGGACTCCTTCAATTTTGAGAATCTGTATTAAAAAAATATGAGTGGACACCTCTGAAATTACCAGGAGTGACATAAAGAATAATTAATTCTAAATATTACCAATCCTTGGTAGAGATGTAATAGTCAATTTTTTAACAGAAAAATTGAAAATATTCCTAGAAGGAAAGGAATCAAGTGAATATTTCCTCTTCCTTTTCCTGATTACTCCGTGGAATTATAGATGTAAAATTTTGTTTTTCATCCTTCTGAGAAAATGAATTACATAATTAGTTGGTTTTGGCATTTTACTGCTTGATCTTACATATTAAAAATTTTTCGCAATTTAGCATCTTCAGATCTTTATTTCCCTCCATACATGCAAAGACTAAGATTGTTTATTGATATTATTTCTTCTTTACCAGTCCCAGAGAGGAGTTATTCTCTTGAGAAAACAGTGAATTTCCAATGAAGCGGTCTTTTAATGTGAAAAAAACTTATCAAAATTTAAATGGAGTTCACTGGAATATCTGATTTTTAAACTTAAATGTTTCAGAACATTTATCATTGCATTTATTCCAGATATATTTCTTGAAAACATTAATTATATACAGATGGTATATTCTAAAGGTTAGTAATCTACAAAGCTTTCCAGACATTCAGGGCATTTTTTTTCTGTGGATGCTCAGAGCCAAGAGTTGCCAGAGTCTAAAGCCTAAATTTCTGTGGCTTTTCTGTATATGACATCCTGTGGTCACTGTGTAATCAGCCTATGTAATGGAATAAAGAACATTGACTGAAGAAGTCATTGGCTTCTAACAGGTCACACAGGTTGTCTTTGACTAGCTGCCAGATGTCCAAACATCTACTCTCTCCTCCTCAATAGGACAGGGTAAGAAAATAAGATGGAAAAGCTCACGGGACAAGCTCAATACACACACATCATTTACCAGTTACCAGCACAAGCATAGCAGGATTGTCTTGGGGAAAATGAATTTTATTTCCTACCAAATAAAAAGACTTTTGATGGTGAGGAAAACAAAATTTCATTTTTTGCAGCCCCACAGCTTTTCCCAGGCTCAACTTAACTCCTTCATTCGTGATTTCTCTGCCTTCTCTCACCACTCTGAGCAGCACAGGGAGATAGGGAATGGGGCTTGTTGTCAGTGTGAAACCTTATCTCTGATGTTCCCCTGCTTCACCATGTCTGCAGTCCTTCAGGATAAAACTGCTCTGACCTGGAGTCCTCCAGATGCTGCCATTTGGATATCTGCTTCAGTTCAGTCTTTTACAGGGCTACAGAAGGATCTCTTCTCCAACACCTGGATCACCTCCTCCCCTTCTCCTCTTGGGGCTTGCAGGGCTGTTTCTCACATGTTCCCCTCAGTGCCTGGCAATATTTTGCCCTCCCTTACACAAGCTTTCCCTGAGGTGCTGATGTGGTGGCTGTGAGACTCAGACACACCCTGCAGTGGGTTGGTTGGAGATGGATAGAACTGACTGTGTCCAGCAGTGAGCAGCCCTGGCCTCTCTTCACAGAGGTACCCTTCAGCTTCCTACCAGCCCCCGGGCACTGGCACAATATACACACCCTACACCCACCATACTGTGACTATTGTCCACAAAATAATATAGTGTTATTTGCTGTTACTTATGTTCACCAGACTTTATCAAATCATTTCACTCAACTTGTGATAATTCAGCAGTCTGATGATGATAACCTTAAATCTTGTTCATCTTGTAAAGCCACTACAACTCTGCAATATTTTCCTTTATATGTCACAGTTTACATGGTACACCTTTCTTCTAATTTTCTTATGCTTAATTACACAGACACACTAAGAGTACAGCATCTCTATCACACTGCTTTAGAATGAGATGAACCTCCAAGTACTAATTGTCATTTACCAAAAATTTGCAGGTAATGGTCATATTCTGGTAAGCAAAAAACAACATACCTTTACAGTACTCCAGAGTCTTTTTAGCGTCACAAGAAAGTATTCATGTGTTTGTTTGCATCTTAATAAGCTTATATTTGTGATATATGCAGTATAGATGTGTGCAAATACAATATCAGGAAAAATACATGGAAGTATACTACTAGAAAATAACAAATCATGCTCTGTGCCATTCTGTCTTCACGCAGGAAAATGTGCCTACAACTGTTCAAGATGGATAGCAGCTTTCCCCATATTTTAACCTAATTTTAAAGACTTTTTTTCTTCCATTGCATTTTCCCTTTCGATTTGTACATAGGTGTTCAAGTTTGCAGCATGAGCTTTAGAGAGCATTAGCACACATTCATCCTGCAGAGATTATCATGTTTGAATTTACTTGCCTGCCTCCTCTCTGCCTCCTGAAAAGTGATATATGCCATAATGCAGAGGAAGGAATCCTGCCTGTGAAAGATTATTCTGTATTCATACTGCAGCTCTGAAGCATTCTGAAACTTGGGGAGGTTTCTCATTGAATTACTGAATTGGGCAACACTTACATTTAACAAATCATGGACAGCTTCTCTTAACAACAAGAGTGAAATGTAGAATTATGAAGTGAGCTGGCTGAATAGGAAGATACATATTCAGCAATTCTATAAATAGAGCAAAGTTTACTTGGCAGTGACTCGTGGGGTCATGTTATCATTCATGGTATCTCAACAATTTAATATCTGAACACTTATGTGTCTGCCCCAGAGTATATGGATAGGGCTCCAAAAATAGAAATACCTATAACAGTTATTGACATGGTAAGTACATATGCAATTACAACAGCTTTCCTAACTATATTTACCCCATTCTCAGTTTTCTTTTTACATTTTTCCATCTGCTCATCTTGTAACTCTAAAGCACTCCCTGTCACTGCTACCTGCTAGCCTGCTTTCAAACACCTAAGCTGTAATATTTGCCTATCATTATCTTTTCTTGATTTCCCTATTAATTGTTTTCTCTTGACAGCTTAATGCCTTGTTTTACCTATATTGCTAAAAACATGTAGTATGCCTTTGATATTCCAGGGCATATAAAGCTGGGATTTGCTCAAGAAAGTATTTCCAGGTACCTTAGGTATCAGTGATTTCCATGAATGTAAAATATGGAATCAGAACACATGAAAACCCACACTGTCCTTCCAAATCCCAAAACTACTTCCCCTGTTTCTTCAGCTCATATGGATTAGCAATTGTAACAGTCACTATGACTGACAGGTGTGTTACTTCTGAATTATTATTTTAGCCTAAGTTTCCCAAGACTGGATATTATCTTCAGGTAGATAAATTATTGCCTTAATTTCTCTGTAGTTGCATTAGTCTCCCACTGTATATTCTCTGCAACCCATATTGTAACTCATCTAAGGCAAAGGTGGGTATTTTGCTTTGTGTGTTTGTACAATACTTCATATTACATGCCTCTAAACCTGGTTTGCAGTTCCTCTGTGTAATCACAGAAAAAATACCTCCTTTCTATACATTTTGAACAGGAGATAACATTTCTCACTATTTTTCTGATGTTGATCTTGAAACTAGGATAAATGTTAGGAATTAAATAATGTTGCTGAGTTTTTTGAAATATCATAGTGTCTTCTTGTGGTTGGTTGAGGTCATCTGTTTAAGCAAATATGACATACAATTAGCCTCAATTTACTGAGGACTTGTAGACCTTAAAGACACCTACATCTCTTTTTAGACTGTTAAATTCTCATTGATTTTTACATGCCTAACACTCCATTCACAGTCACATTGCTCACAGTTAATATCCTCCTGTTCTGCTAGTGTGGCATTAAGTTGAATTAGATCTTTTGTATAAGGTAGCTAATTAGACATGAAGATTAGTTTTGTGACAAATGGCTGCCCTGTGATTCAGGAGGAAAACCCACCTGATCACACCCCATCACACTCAAAGTCCCTCAGATACACACTAAATGGATGACACTGATTGTCCCTGTAATTTCTTAAGGCTCTCTTTAAATGATACAGGGATTGATTTTTATATCTCCATTATATTTAACACAGTAAGAACTTTGCAACATGTGACTGGGAGGCAGGTGAGTTTTCTGTAGAATTACTTAGCTGGCTTTCTTGCTTTGTAATGTAGAATCAATTCTTGGTGTTAAGTGCCAAGTTCTTCTGTAGATCAACTGCACTCTCCCATGTGCCTTTTCAAGCAGCTCACTGAAGCAAAGAGGCTTGTGAAGTCTGGAGTGGCAAAGAATTTGGATAACATCCTTTTAATAAACTGGAAAGATTCAGATCATGTAGGTCTGGTTTCAATGAAATACAGCTTCTAGCTTTTCCCTGAAGCTAAAAGTGAATAGCTGTTGAAACAGAGTTTAAAATGGAATTTAAATACCTGCTGTGCTAGTGGTACATTTCCTATTTCCTATGGCTTATCGCTCAAGATTAATTATGAACTTGATATGAAGACTGAAATCTTCAGTGTTGTGAATTAGTTGTTAAAAACTAATCAATTCCAGTGATTTTTTTTCCCCATTGATAAAACACATTTCTAAACAACAACAAAAAAGTAACAAAAATTGTCATTCTTTTGATTTGATCTAGTCGGGGGGGGGGGGTTGTTGGCTTTTTAAAAATCAAAATATGGCATCTGCCCTTATTTGGAACTTTTCCTTTTTGTGTTATGAAATTCACTTACCCATCTTGAAATCATTATTTTAAATTCAGCTTTGAGATTAATGTAACCAAATAATTATTTTGAACTGCCAGCAACAGGCTTTTCTTTAAAAAGGTAATAAGGTCACCTGCAATTAATTTCTACCAGCTACATTCTATAGATTAAGCAAGCTTATGTTCAAGCATTTTATCATCATCTTCATTGGCCTACATGAGATTACATGAAGATGATTGGTAAAAGAAAAGTACCTACTTTTCTAAATGCTGTATATGCTTAATGTTATAAGCAGTGATATTCCAGAAGCAAAAAACATTTTCATATTAATGAACTAAATTTATATGCAACTTACTGTGTATGGAAGGAAGAAAATATTTGGTGTTTTTTTACTTTAGTGTTGCAGTGAATTTATAAGCTGGACTTGCATATTTAGACCTCTTTTGAATTGTTTAACATTCAGTACCACCCATCAAAACTACATGCCATAGGATTTATAGAATAGTTGGGTTTGGAAGGCACCTTTAAAGATCTTCTACTCCAATTGCCCTGCAGTGAGCAGGGACATGTTCATCTAGATAGGCATCCCCAAGCCCTGTCCAACCTGACTTTGACTGGCACAGTGTTGGGCCATCTAAAACATCTCTGGACAACCTGTACCAGTATTTCACCCCCCTCATCATAAAAATTGCCTTTAATTATAGTCTGAATCTACCCTCTTTTACTTTAAAAACATTTCTCCTATTGCAACAAGTCCTGCTAAAAAAACTTGTTCCCATCTTTCTTATAGGCCACTTTTAAGTACTGGAAGGCTTCCATAAGGTCTCCCCGGAGCCTTCTCTTCTCCAGGCTAAATAACCTCAACTCTCTCAGCCTTTTTTCAGAGGACAGGTGTTTCAGCCCTCTGATCATTTCACCAAGGTGGAGTACAGTGGAAGAATCACCTCCCTTGTCTTTTTGGCCACTTTTGATTTGATGCAGTCCAGGATGTTGTTGGAATTCTGGGCTGCAAGCACATATATCTGGTTCATGTCCATCATTTTGTCCACCAACCCCCCCCAAGTCCTTACCCACAAGGCTGCTCTCATCCCTTCATTTTGACCTATGTTCATGAATTTGCACTTGGCCTTGTGAGGTTCACATGGGCCTGCTTCTCAAGCTTGTCCAGGTCCCTTTGAATAGCACATCACCCCTCAAGCATATCAACTGCACCATTGAGCTTGATGTTGTCAGAAAAATTCTTGAGAGTGCACTCAGTTCTACTGCCTGTGTTATTGATGAAGATCATAAACAATACTGGGCCCAGTACAGACTCTGAGGGACACCACACATTACATATCTCCATTCAGGCATAGAACTGTTGACCACTACCCTCTGGATTCAACCATGCAACCAATTCTACATCCACCAAACAGTCTACCCATTCCAATTTAGTGAGAAAGATGTTGTGGTGGACGGTCTCAGAGGTCTAAGAGAAATCCAGGTACGCAACATCCATAGCCCTCCCAAAGAAGAGAATTAGAAAAGTGACCAGCAGGGTGTGTTGGTGTTATAAATATATTTTAACACACTCTCTCATCTAAATATCACATTCTTCTCACTGTTTTAGCCTTTTAGCTTCGCTCATCTGCAACCAATGTGTTTTACTGCTTAGAGTAGTACCAGCTAGTCACCTGTAGTTCTAGAATCATACCTCATAGATATCTGTTCATATTGTCTTAATAGTGTTTCTGTTATTTTTTTCTACATTTTCTTTTGTAATTGCATTAGAACTAAATTGTTTGTTTACAGCTCCCTAAATTTTCAAGGTTTTGGTTTTTTTTCTATGTGTACTTATGATTTTTTTTAACCCTTTTTCTTAATAGATATTCTCCACCTAGCTATTGTCTCTTGTGTTTCTGATCAGTGCAGTTAAGGTGATAATCTTATGGTTGGGAACTTGTCTATATCATAGTGCTCATTTTTTTCTCATCGTTTTGTTTTTCTGGTTTTGGTTGGTTGGTTTTTTGTTTGATTGGTCAGGATTTTTTTTCCCCATGCTTCATGAAATTGGGTAGAAAGCAGCATTTTAAATAAATCTCAGAAGGAACTATGTTATCTAAGTGAGACTTTTAAGGAAGCATCTGTACATGTGTGAGCATTTGGGTCTCTTTTGGTGTCAAGCAGAAGACAGCACAATGACAATGTTAACAATCTGTTTATGAAAGATTCTCATCCACCTCACCAAACATTACTATATACTTGTCTTTGATCACTGTTCAAAAAAGAAAGGACTATTTTGCTGTTGTCTTATTCTATCCAGGAAAGCCTCTCCCAGGGGGACTTCAAAAGAAAACAATATTTAACAGAGGATTCACTTACTTAGTAAACCAGAAAAGAAACTGCTTTTCCTGAATAGCAAATTCAAATTAGCCTATCATTATTAAACACTGAGCACCCTCTTCTACCTCTCTTTTCTCCTTTCAAAAATGCACTGCAAACTAGCTGCACAGCTTGAGATGACATCAAAATAAACATAAGATGTATAATATTTAATCTTATTAAAGCCTGTTTGGTCTTAAGAGCAAAGATAAACTAGAATACCATGGTTTCATTAAAATCTTTTTTGATTTTTGAGACTGGCATATGCCAGTATTTTTCAGACTCAATTAATAGAATGCAATGGATGAAAAAAGTACTTCACAAAGATGAGAAAATGATACAAAATGACTGAGTTAGATTTCTGCTTCATGTTCAGCACTGAAAGCAATCATAAGAATAATTTCCTTATTGTAATGGTTCACCTTTAAATGAAGTGTTGCCAGCAAATCTGTCTTTAAAGAATATGTATCCTGGTTACTGAATATCTATCTTCTTTTGTCGTGGAACATTTTTCTATACATTGCACTGCTGAAGTCAAGTAAGTAGATATGAATTTTTATCACACAAAGTCTAGAAATATCCTTACGTGAGAAAAAGAAAACCAAACATCCTTTTAAGAATTTTTAAGTCTGCATGGAAATTAATTGTAAAAATATGTAGGTGAGTGAAGAACTATCAGTGAGAAACATTACTAAATATGGTCTAAAATGTTTTACTGTCAGGGGTAGTAATTTATAAAATAGGACTGTAGACATTTTCCTGATAGATCTGAGGTGCATGTTAATGGAGCACAATGAAGATGGATAGCTTCATTCTAATACCGTTGAGCAGACAGTCGCCTCATGAAATGCATCTCTGCCAGCGCCCATCAATCTCACCCTGATGGCTGCTTAGATTAGACACAGAAAAAGTACTCCTGTGAATCTTTAAAAGCCTATTTCTGTCTTTTGTGAAGTTGTTTAACTTTGTTTTCATTTTATGGATTTCACTGGGCTTTAGTGCACACGGACGCTTGTAGACCTACCCTTATAGTATTCTGTGAAAACAATTGTTAGAGAAACACAAGTTGCATTTTTATTGTTTTGCCCACTTGGGCTTGTCCTGCTTCACTTTATGTACTTTTTAATTGTTTTTTTAATCAGTTGTGTAAATCTATTGCTAAAGAAGTGTAATTTTAAAATCTGATAAATTTTAGATTCAGAGAGGTGTCATGGTTTAAGAGCATTCATCTGGCACCAACCACTATGAAGATGCTCACTCAGTCTTTTGCCCCTCTTCCAGTGGGATTGAGAGGAGAAATGCAACAAAAGTCTAGGGGTTCAAGAAAAAGGACTGGGAGGGCTCACTTACCTGTTATGTTCATGGGCAAAACAGAGACCTGATGGAGGGGTCAATTTAATTTAAACAACAAACCCACTAAGAATTATCAGATTAGGTCAGGAAGGAAAACAACCAAATCTTAAGAATGCCTTCCCCCACCTCTCCCTTTCCTTGCCCAGCTCTGCTACCTTCTTCCCACAATCAGGACAGGGGACAGGGAACAGGGACTGCGATCAGTGCCAGTCCATTCCATGTTGTTCTGCCCTTCCTTTCTCACAATCCTCTCCTCCTGCAATGTGGCATCCCTCCCACAGGAGCCAATCTGCAGGGAGCTTCTCCCACAAGCATGACAACCCTCTGCAGGCCTCATTGCTCCCAGCAACAGATGGCTCCAGCATGGGCTTCCTTCAGAGTCACAGACTTTTTCAGGCCCCACTCTAGCATAGGGTTCTTCATGGGCTGCAGACAGGTTTCTGCCCCACCATTTATCTCTGAGAGTTGTTAAGGGCTCAGCCTGCCATCTCACCACAGGCCAAATGGGAATGTTTGCTCTGCTGTGCCTCCTCCCCCCATTTCTCACTGACCTTGGTGTTCACACCAAATGGACATTTTGAAACAGTCTTAAAATCTATTTTCATTTAGCCTCAGTAATTCCTTCCTGTTTTGCTGAAGAGTTTTCTTTCATTCATCTGTATTTTTGTTCTGATCTGATACTACAAATTCAAAGTTCCAAGTGTGCGTATTTGTAATGTCATCCAAATTACTGTAATCAGCCTATATTCCACTTTAATGTTTGAGATGTAGTGTATGATGACTTCCTTATCTTCTTTCACTCTGTTGTAGTTTAAGTCTAGCTGATGTTGTATGTAATTTTAATCTGAAAGTCCAGCATATCCCCAGAGAAATGTGGTGAGATGAGTTCTGTGGTGGTGTGATTGTCATAACAAGAAGAGGTAATACAGAAATAAAGGGTGGTCCTGAAGGAAAAAAAAAAAAAAAAATGACATAACCTACCAGCCAGCACAAATTCTTCTCAGGGGAAATCAAAGAAAGGAAAATGAATAAAAAACCATCACTATAGGAATCTGAAAAGATTGCGTCTTGATGCACAGGTTTTATTTACCCAAAATAGAAGGGTAAAAATAATGACAGGACAGTTTGTGGGTAGTGGGTCATTTTCTGCTGGAAACCAGTAAAAAGTGCAGTATCAAATAGGTCTAATTTGGCATCTTTCTTGTTTAATATCATTACCTGGAAGAGGTGACAGAGTGAATGCTTGCCTGATTTGCCTGTGTTGAAACAAGAGAACTTCAGACTGAACATTAGGAAAATATGTTTTATCCGTGAGGACAGGCAAGTAGTGCAGCAGGTTGCATGATGATACTGTGCAAGATCTGTTTTTGGAGGTTTTCAAGACCAGAGTAAAGTCTTAAGCAACCTGGTCTGATCCCAGAGCTGATCCTGCTTTGAGCATGAATTTGAGCTGGAGTCTTCCTTCCAACCTGAATGTTTTCTAACATCCTACAAAAATTATTAAACATTTAAAAATCATCTTGAGAAGATACCACCACATACTGGATTCTAAATCTGTCAACATTAGTGATACATTTCACTTTGATTTTAATGGACTTCAAAATGCTCTTCTAAACTAGAAGCTACAGTATATGATTTATTGTTGAAATAGTTCAGTAAAACCAAGTAGAGAAATCAGTGGTTAAAGCACTCATTTCATTAGAAAATAGTCCAAGTCTTCTTCCTGAGGCAGATACAAGATGGCTAGCTTAGAATCAGTATATCTAAACTGATAAGAAGGAACTAAGCACTAAATAACCCATAAGTTTCTTACTCAGCTATCTGTGTTGTGTATTTTGAAGGTTTTCTAGTTGGGCCTCTGGGAACAAGCTTAATATTAACAATATTTCCCCCTTCCTCAGTAGGTTTTTATTTTGTGTGCTTTTCTGTTTTCCTTAAAGAGGATTTAGCTGAGTGAATTGATGGTATTGTGAAGAGTTGGTGCAAAAGCACTCTATTGTCATTTTTAAGAAGCTTATCCAGCTTTCAATAACTCACTCAGAATTCAGTCAATTATCACAATTCATACAAAACTGAGGTTTGCCTGCATTAGATAGCACCAATAATGTATTTTACTGACTTACCTGTTATTTTTGCTAAGCACAGACTTTATTGTGTTTATTCTTGAATAGTGATGGTCTGACACTGCTTATGGCTTGATTCAAATCTTTAGTATCCTGCTCAGTGTCTGCATGAGAGTTGGACTTACTGTTTGCTGAAAGGAATTTAATCATGCACTCTTCTGAGTATATGCTTAAAATTGTTATGTAATAATTACATAAAACAAGGTACTTCAAGGTATTCTGTGAAATATTTGGAATGTGCCATATGATATATTATTTCTTAATCATCCCATGTTTATAGTGTTCGAAACTAATATATTTTATTTTAATATACCTAAACTGAACATTTGCACACATTTATTAACTAATAAAAAAACTACTTTATGCTTTGCTGGATGCTCTATTCTCAAAATGCATATTTAATCTGTTTCTGGTGTTTATCAGGCAAAATTAACTTTAGTTGAATGTTACTTTGCACAATACAATTAGTTTATTGCTATGGATAATTTTTCTAAATAGAACATTTGCCTTGTTTGTTTGTTTGTTTTATTCTTATCCTCCATTTTCTCTAAAAAATGAAAAAAAATCTTTGGTTCATAAACATTTTTAGATGTAAATCACCCATCACTTGCCTGTAAAACATTCACCTGGTAAAATATGAACATAGAGGAAACTTGTACAAAATATCATAAAATATAGGTCTACAACATACCTTCTATTGCACCTATTACCTAAAAACTTTTAACATTTTAGCAATCTACAGCAGTCATCATTTGATATGGACTCAGATAATGGCTTCAGTCAGAAGGGACCTTAAAGATATTTAGTTTGAAGCCCCCTGTCACCGAAGTCCTTCTCTGCAATCTAGCCCAGACCTACTCTATGCATATATATATATATGTATATTTTCAAATATACATTTGCAAAACCATATAATACTCTTAATACTCCTAAGAGTGCTAATGGAATTTTTTACTGACCTCCAAGGATTGTTGTGCAAAACTTCTTTTAAGCCTCATGTGGTCATTTTAACTTTCTGCCAGTGTCCAAGTTATTTCCATTGTTTCTTCTCCACTTTTTGACTTCTATATATGAATTCTACATCAAACTTGACATGTGAAACAGACATTGAAAAACCAACAGGGCAAGGGTCAAAGAAGGGTATTCTGAAGAAATAGCATTCATTGTTTTGATAAAGACTTCTATAACACAAAAAGACTCTTAAGAAAGTGTCGTGGAGAGGGTGAATAGGGATCAAGGAAGGTGATGATTAATTATGAAAATATGAGTTATGAAATTATTGTTTATTATTATTAAATTAATTACTTTATATATATTGATTCGGATGCACGGTTGTAATAATATAGACCATAACTGATTTAGTATTTACAATCATAGCCAATTATAATATTTAGTTAATGTCTAATTCAGGGAACGAAAGGGTGCAGTTCCGCCGCTTGTCCACTAGATGGAGACTCGACAAGGCGCTTGCGGCTGCGAGCTATGTAAGAGATATCCGTAATGCTATCACGAGGCATTGATCACGCGGCTGTGCGCGGGNAGAAAGAAATATGCAACCCATAATAGACAGTACCTAACTGTGTTTTTCATGCTGTGCACTGCTTTAAATTGTTTGTATGAGCACAGCATATTACTGTCTTAAGAGAAAATATCTTCCTTTTTTACCCTTTTTCTTGTGCTTTCTAGCTCCTGAGAGATTTTTCTGTTGTTGATGAATTATGATTTTAACAACTTTGTGTTATATATATGTATGTATATGCCTGCCTATACAATCTGTATTCTAACTGAAAAATTGTAGTTTGCTTTAACGCTTGATCCATTGACTTAATTATCCTTTTGACTTAATTATCCTTTTGACTTAATTATCCTTTGACAACTCTGAAGTTCTCAGAAACCATACTTTGTCTTTCAGATACATACATTATAGTTATACGAGAAGCAAATCTTTGCTCTGATCTCCATGGAAACCATGCTGGATGATGGTTGTGCAGACTGAGTCACCTTGCAGAGAACTTCCAGACCTCACCTCATATCAGGAAACTAGGGTTAGGCTTGAAGTTATTGCCTGAAAAATAACATGGAGGAAAATACCATCAACTGGGAAATATGGAAAAAAAAAAAACACAAAAACCACCACCAATAAAAAAAACACAAAAAAATTGGTTTTATCATGTAAAGTATGTAAAACAAAGGACCTTCTTCCACTGGATCTAGCTCTGAAGACATTTGTTGAAAAAACAAAATTCTTAACTACGTGAAAGCTGCTACAGTGATAAGTCCAGTCCTTGGACTCACTCACAAGAGCATCTTGTCATCTTACTGCCTTGCTATAATTATGAAGAATTTACTTATAACATTTTCTCAGTAGGATTACTTGGGTAAGGTTTATTCATACAAACTAAGATGAAAGTTAAAATCCTTTCATTTGTATAGTTGATGAAGGAAAAAGTAAATGTACGTTTTTAAGGGAGAAAGTATATTCATGTTTTAAAGGGAAAAAGAAAATGAAGGGTGTTAAGCATACAAGGATCCTGTCCTTAGCAGATAAAATCATTCCTGGCCTCAGGGTGTCTTCATAAAGCCAGGCAGGAGAACAACTGGTAAGGACAGGCAATCAGAGACCACTGATAAGAGGGATGGTATGGGAGGACCTCTATTTCCTGAAGGAGGGGTTCTGTTTTGTGAGTCCCTGGCCAGCTACGATTATATTCAAAAAGGGGAGGACACCTGTGTTAATCAATTCCTGAAAATGAGAAGGGGAGGACACCTATGTTAACGAGTTCCTGAAAATAGTTTGCATTAACTAGGCCTACTCTCACAAATATGTATACTTTTGTAACTTAAAAACTGGCTTGTGCAGGTGAATTTTATGCAAGATAGGTCATTTCACCTCGCATGCGGTACGTATGCTGTTAATAAACACACCTCTTCATAACTCTATGTGAGTTGTGGGGTCCGTTCCACAGGTCACAGTAGCATCAAACATTAGTATACTAAGCAGTCACTCCTTATACTATGAACTTTTCAAAATTAGGGGAACGGATGACAGTGACTCTTCCGGAAGAAAGAATCCATATCCATTTCTTTCTCCCTCTTTTCTAGCACAAAAATAACTAAGGACAAGGAATTTCTAGTGATTCTGTAGGAATCAAAGTTGCAAAATCAACAGTAAAGTTAGCAAAACTGTAAAATTAACAGGGCTTTTCGTTTAATAAAATGTTAAAATAATTGTTTTAATTGAAACTAGAATTTTTAAAATCTCTTCACATTACATAGTTTGTGTAATCAAAAAGGACAAAGTCATGGGAAATACTCAGGATGACAATAGCACAAGTTCTTTAGTGTCAGAGTTAATTACAGATGTCCAGATTTTGAGGATTCAGTTACATCAGAGAGAACCATCTCTTAATATAAGTGGTACTAAGCAAGTTTAGGAGCTGTGTGATGTATTCTAGCACCGTATTACAAGTAGCAGCTCTAAAATAATCTTCTTAAAGCAGCTGATGGGTATCTAGTGCTTTTTTATGTAGAGTTAATTTAAGATATTGCATTTATAAATTACAAGAGATAATACTTTCATGGATATGCACATAACTGAATGACAGATTCCAATGAGACTTTTGTAATACCATGATTGTGTAGCAGAAGAGTTCAGATTTCTGATTTCAGGCAGAATTCTGTGAAAGCAGAGCAACACCTTCCCCTACTGAAATTGTTAACAAGAACTGGAAAATGAAATATCGGGCCTGATTCAACAATCAATGTAGGATGTTGTCTGACTTTTCAGAAGCAGCAGTGTAACGTGCCAACAAAAGGATGCATGCTGTATGTTGTTAGCAATGGCAGTGAAGAGAGGTGTAAGCTCAATCAGTAATTGAACTCAATGAGAGATGTATATACATGTATGCTACATGACTGGAGACAAGATTTACTTATTATCTTCTACTTACGATCTACTACTTACTATCTTCAGCTAAACATAATATTTCCACTGCTCTTCATATGACAATATATATGATAAAGAATGTTCTGATTTTTTTTTAATCATTTCAAGTCTTGCAGGAAAGAATAAGTCTCTGACAATAAAAAGAAAGACGAAACTCACAGTAGTCTGTTGATGTGAAATTGTGTATCTGTTAAACACTATACTCTAGTTCAAAAGTTAAAGTATAGGTGTTTTGCTGCAAAATTGTTACAGGAAGGGGTAATGACTAAATTATTATTTTTGAGGACTGCTGCAGCTGTCAGCCATTCTTGAAGTTATTATTAAGTGGCTTTGACACAGCAAAGAAAAACTATTAAAAAGCAAAAAATTTATTTTTAAGCAATAGAACTAAGGAAAGTTGAACATTAAAATCGTAAGCATAAAGTGGAAAAGAAAAATAGCGTTACACTGACAGAAACAAAAGCATGGCAACAATATTATTTACATACTTGCAATTACAATAATCCTTACTCCAAAGTTATTTACATATTTGCAATTAGAAGTTATTATTGACGTACTTGCAATTGCAATAATCCTTACTCCAAAGACTAAAAGTCTGAAGTTCTCTTACCTTCCTTAGATTTTTATTTATGATCCCCTTCCTGCCCCAGATTCTATGCCAAAATACTCAAACTCTCTCACATAATCCTTCCTATAAATTTATTCAGGTTAAACATGTATTTAGATGGTAAAATAAATCTTTCATATTTACATCCTACTTTAAAATGTCACTAGCACTGTTTTCATTTTAGGGTTTCTTTAAGTAGTTTCAGTATACAAAGTCATCTTTTAGGCATTTATTTTGGAGATAGTTCCAATTTTAGATTACATATGTAATCACGACAGTGTGAAAACAACTGTTTATTAAACTAATTTGGCAAGTTCCACGAAGTTTAGAATTCAATTTAAAATCATAGATTCGTTGATTCATTGGAAAAAATTTATCGAGAAAAGGATGGGTTTGGGCTTCAGCTCCAGTGGCAGGCGACTATATGAGCTTCACCTTTTTAAATCCAATAAAAGTTAAAAAGTACATCATCAGAGGTGGAAACAGGGAGCACCCTGGTGATAAGCTGTTTAACACTACTGTGGAAGTGCTGCCTGCTGATGAAATGCTAAGAAAAGAACTGGTTGACAATGGAAGTAAATTTAACTACCCAGCAACTAGAGATGGATATTTAAAAATAGGTAAATTACTGACATTTCAAACCCAGAAATTTTGTTCTTATGGATAAAATGTTTCTGCATTTGAGAATTTCAGTTACTCTGTAGTGAATACAATATTCCAAGCTGAAGTAAACCCCTTGTGCCACTGCATATGTATGTGATGTTTGACCAACTGTCTTGTTTTGTTTTAAACAATGAAGAACCCTACCAGCAGTAGCAAAAGCCAAGGCACCTCATTAGAAGGAAGAATAACTACAGTCTCTGCAAATTCATACTAGGATAACTGAATCTGGTTTGGATTTTGCAGCCTTAACTGAAGACAAGGATTTCTTATGATTCTGACAGCATTAACTTGTGCTCCAGGGTGAAATGAAGATGAATCACGAGGCAATGCACCTTCCTCCTTTTTGCCCCTGCTTCCCTCTCTCCCTTCCTCAGGGTGGTATATGACTTCTCTTGAATGAAATGCAGGTTCTCCACACTCCTGCCAATGCCTTGTTTTTGCTATTACCTGAACTAACACACCACTGTGTGAACAAAAATGGACTATGGAAGATGTGCTTTGCTTGCTTCTTTCTTCCATCTCTTCCACTACAGTTGCTCTTGCCTTCCCATGAATCGCTTTCACCTCACCTATGCTGCTTGTTTGCTTTGATTTGCATCTTTCTCCCACCTCCTTGTGGCTGTTTTGCTCTAAGGAGAGATCCAAACCAAAACACTATCAACTCAGACTTGTATGTGTTGATAGGAAATGAGTGTCATACCTGGGACGTGGGGTTTTGTTTGCCTGCAGTGATTTCATGCCTGTGCAGTCAGGTTAAGTTAAAAAGCATTGAAATAGTGAAGAAATGTGTCAAAACTGGTCCATGATTCTTAATACATCCTTTTAAAAATAATCATACTTCTCAGAAAGGCAGATTTAACTTCTCAGATTTAACATGAACCCTGAATGCCAGATGCATGTGGCCACCCACCTGGATGTATTTCTCTGTGATCTACTCCAGGTGATCCTGCCCTGGCAGGGGGGGTTGGACTAGATGATCTTTTGAGGTCCCTTCCAACCCCTAACATTCTATGATTCTGTGATTCTGTAGGTTGGAAGGGACCTTGAAGACCATCTAATTCCCCACCATGAACACTCTCCCCTATAGCAGGTTGCTCAAGGCCTCATCCAACCTGGCCTCAAACACCTCCAGTGAGGGGGCATCTACCACTCCCTTGGGCAATCTGTTCCAGTGTCTCACCATCCTCACTGTAAAGATTTTTTTCCCTAATATCTAATCTAAATTTACTCTCTTCAAACTTCAATCATTCTCATCCTATCATTACAAGCACCTGCAAAAAATTCCTTCCCAGCTTTCTTGTAGGCCTCTTTCAGGTACTGGATAGCTGTTATAAAGTCTCCTGAGAGCCTTTTTTTCTCTAGGCTGAACAGTCCTAACTCTTGCAGCCTGTCCCCATAGGGAAGGTGTTCCAGCCCTCTGATCATCTTCATCAACCTTCTCTGGACCCGCTCCAGCAGTTCCATGTCTTTCTTGTGCTGGGGGCTCCAGAACTGGATGCAGTACTCCAGGTGGGGTCTCACGACAACAGAACGGAGTGAGAGCATCACCTCCCTCATCTTGCTGGTCACATTTTTTTGATGCAGGCCAGGATACGGTTGACCTTTTGGGCTGCAAGTGCACATTGTTAGCTCATCTGGAATTTTTTGTCAACTAACACCCCCAAGTCCTTCTCCTTCACACTGCTATTCAGCCACTCCTCACCCAGCCTATATTTGTGTTTGGGATTGCCCTAACCCAGGTACAGGACCTTGTATTTGGCTTTGTTGAACCTCATGAAGTTGGCTTGGGCTCACCTCTCAAGCCTGTCCACGTCCCTCTGGATGGCATCCCTTTCCTTCAGCTTGTCAACCAGACACTTCTTGGTGTCATCTGCAAATTTGCTCAGAGTGCACTCAATCCCGCTGTCCATATTGCTGACCAAGATGGTAAACAACAGTGATCCCAGTACCTACCCATGAGGAACACCACTCCATTTGATCTCCAATTGGAAGTTGAGCCATTGACTGCAATTCTCTGATTGTGGTCATCCAGATAATTCCTTATCCAACAAGTTGAACATACAGAGCTACGTAAATGAAGTAACATTGGACAGCAAATATTTGGGAGGTTATTTTTTCTGAGAAGTAATCCTGTAAATAATGTTATTTTAATCTGAGAGACCAATTATAAAAAACAAGTTCAACTCCATCCTACTTTAGGAAAAGAACCCTACATCCAGATTTAAAACATCAAGGCCTGGTTTAAGTATCAGTGAAGATAGATTTTAATGTAAAATTAAAGCAAAATTGAGAATACTTTAAAGCAGTTAAAACCATCTTAAATTTGGATACATAAATGATTCTGGGGAAATGACAACAATAGAAAAATAATTGCTTGTTTTTTTCATACCAAAGAATCTGGTATTTTGGGATATTAATGAAGATAGTCATTATTCCTTGAAATATAATATTAACATGAGGAAGTATCATTTGCTGTTCATAGATTCCTATCATCAATTTCAATGTCAGTAATTCACAGTAGTACCATAATAATCAAGTGATTCATGTGGTCAGACAGGTTCCAGAAATAACATCCTAAGCAGTGGAGCAAAATTATGTTTAAGAAAGTTGTTCTTGTATTTGCTCCTATATCAGGAAAATGTCTGGAAAAACAAAACAAAACAAAACAAAATAAAAACACAAGCAAACAAAAAAATCCCACAAACAAAAAACCCCTTTGAAAATATCTAGCACAATGCAACAAATTCATTACTCACATGAAAATAGATATAATCATAAAACATTGCAATTAATAGTCAAATCTTTGTCATAATTCTTGTTTTCACAAGAATTTTACATGTGTTGCTTTAAACTTATTTGTATAATCCATTATTGCAAGCAGAAAACAAGACATAAAGAAATTTTCTAGAATCAGACAAGGTGCTTGGAAAGTTGTGAAAAGAGACCAAATTTCAGGTGTGATAGCTTTAACATCAGACCCTCAGAATCATTTAAGTAAGGACTGAAAAGCACAGGTAGCCAGCTATTCATTGTGAACAGTAACAGGTCTAGAACTTCAATTTGATTATAGCTATTTTGAGGTCAAATTGAATGAAAAAAAAAAGGTGTATTAGCAAACTTTTTCTTAACAATTACTGGGTGATCACACATATGTAAAGTTATACATGCAGAGAAGGCTTCACACAAATTTGTAACTTCAGCTTTTTAATATTAATGCACGACTAATATTTCAGGAAAACACCTTCTCTTGGTGCTAAAATAGAGGCAGCTTTTAAGAAGAAAGTGTCGTATTTATAGAAGAACAAAAAAGAAAGGCCTCTTCAAAAGTAAGACTTTAGCTCTCATTTTTTAAATTAAAATATATGCCCAGATAAGCAACACATTATCAACTTCTGACTTTTTTAAAACGAACCAAAACATTTTATAATAAATTAATGATTATCCAAGTTATTGACTTATGTTTAAATTAATCAGTTTACCTTTTGTAAGCTCATTAGGCTTCAGTTGTACATTAATCGTGATTTGCATTTTGTATTTTTGTTTTGATTGCATAGGTAAAATTTTAAAATAATAACTACAGTAATAACTAATTAACATTCATAATTTTTTTAAAGATATGTGCATACATTTGAAACGTGACAAGCTCCTGTTATGTTCATGTTTGGGTTTAAGCCAATGACTTATTTTGGAGTATTATTCTATTTATAGCTTTGTCTTTCATTTGAATTGTATGTTTCAAGAGGAAACTCCATATAAGCAGGCCTTGGAATGAGGATGAACACAGCTAAACCAGGGAATCTTTAGTCTAGTGAGCAGTTTGAAAGTAGAAAACAAAAAGATTCTGAGGATTACTGTGAATTACATCTTAATTTCCCACTAAGAATTATTCTTATATTATATTCATTTTTCAGGAAAAATGAAGAAAGGAAATATATTTCCAGCATTTTTAAAGGAACATGTGCAAGGAAAGAAAAGGACAGTGAAGGTTAAGAAGAAAAGAATGTTGGGGGGAGGGGGGTTGTTTTTAGACCTATGGTAGAGTAAAATATGTCCGGAAAGAGAAGAATAGCCACAAATATTATATTGTAGATGTAAGTCATAGCATCATGTTTTAGACACATAAATATATTAGCTTTTTTTCATAACTAATAAACTGTTACTGTTTTCTCTTTCATCTGTGGTGATCAACAGCTACATATTTGAGTTCTAAGACAAGCATACTATGGATTTTGGAATTATTAAATTATTCTGGTGTTACTGGATTGAATTAGAATGTTGCAATAGCAGAAACAGAGCTAGAAATTTTCAGGGAATTGCTTTAAAGTATAATTTCTACTAAATGCATTCTAGGGAATTAAGTTTTGAATAAAATATTATTTATTCTACTGATTTTCTTTTCTTCATATTTCTGTTCCACACTTTTAATATATGTTACTTCTCAGAGGGAAAACAAGCGCTGACCAGGTGACTGGGGAAAAAAAGGAACATGAAACTGTCCATTACTGCATCTGATTCAGCACAAGCAGAATGTATAGAAAAACTGAAAGGGCATGTAAGCAGGAAAAGAATGAACAGTACAGTCAAATAACATGGTAAAGATTCACTTGGTACATTTTATGGTTTGGTTTCCTAACATCAGAAAAGACCAAAGTAAGAAATATATCTATCCTGTAGTCTAGATTTGACCACTTCCCATATAATTTCATATTCATCAGCTAAAGATGAATCCCCAACCTTATTTCTCCTGCCTGTCTTTACTGAAGAGTTTCTACCCTTCTAATCCAACACATCAGTTGTAAGAGTCATTCCACCATGTCTTGGTGATGCGGATCGGATCACAGTGCTGCACACACACAAGTGTCTCTACCTCCCCTTGTTTATTGCCCATGCTGCGGGCATTAGAGAGCTGTGTCCCTGATAAAGTACCTGGATCCCCGATGACATGCAGTTTCACTTCAGCTGAGTTAGTGGTTTCACTGCAAATGTTACTATACCTTTCCCAGGGTCATCTTCATTTGGTCTGGTTGTAACCCCTTCCTCCTTCATATCTAGTTTAAAGATCAACCAGTGAGCTCCTCCAGCTCATAACCCATGATCCTTTTTCCCCTTAGATTCATCTGAATCCCATCTGATCTCAGTAGGACAGCTGCTGTGTAGATCTCCCCATGGCTGAAAAAAAAACCAAAACCAGACTGTTGGCACCACTTTTTAAACTAGTGTGCTTTTTTGAACCTCTCAGTATTTTTTCTTGTAATGGAAGGGATTGAGGCAAACACAGCCTGCACACCTGATCCTTGTAACATCTGCCTCAGTGTCCTGAAATCCCTTTTGACTGTCTCTGGTTGCCTCTCCTCTACCTCATCATTGCCAATCTGTGTACCAGAAGCGAGTAATAATCAAAAGGTTTTACCAGACTTGGGAGCTTCCTAATAATGTCCTTAACCTGGGCCTCAGGGAGGCAGCAGACTTCCTGTGGGATGGGTTAGGTTGGCATATGGGGCCTCCTTTTCCCCTGAGAAGGGAGTTCTCCTATAACAATTAAGTCCTGATGTTATGTCCTGATGTTATGCCCTGATATGTAGGGCAGACTGACTCACTCTAGACAGTACCATAGATGGTCCTTCTACATCCTCATTTTCATAGTTCTCAACTTCCAGTGCTCTGTATCTGTTGTGTAAGGGTAACTGGGAAGATGAGGGAGGCTGGGAAGATGAGGGAGGCTGGAAAAAGGTTCACCTGCCTCCCTGAGCAGGGAGCTGTATCCATTCCTCTCTTAGGCTCCTTCCTTCAGCCTGGTGACATGAGGGGAGGGCATTGCCTGCTTCTCAAAGAACCTCCACCTGCTACCTTTTCAGGGTATGATTCCATCAGTTTATTTCGGTCTCACATTCTCTAATTCTTCTCAACCTGACCACCTCCTCTTTCAGCTCCACCACCTGGCAGAGCAAATTATTGGTCTGTTCACACTGCCTCCCATAAGAACAAGTGCCAGGGGAAGGCATTCCCTGCAGCTGGGCACCTGCACTGCTGCATTGTTTTACAGGAGCTCAGTGTGAGTTACCACATTCCTTCTGGCAATGGCTTTTGGCCGTGTTACAACCACATCAAGTCCTCTTCTGGGGGAAAGACTTCCCAGGCTTCATTGGTTCCAGGGAACCTACAAGTGCAGGAAGCTGCAACACCACTGGGGCACACGCAAGCCCTATTTGCTCAGCCAGTGCTCCCTGAGGTTTTTCACAGTCTGAAGACACGATCAGCGCTGGGTGGTACTGGTTTCATCCATGTTACCTCAGCAGCCCAACTGTCTCGGTCCTAAGGGAGAGAGAGACGTGGTTCTTTTTGAACATTCTTGTGTTGTGAAATTAAAGGCACAAACATGGCCAAATATCAAAACAAGACTATTTATTAACAGAATAAAGTGGACTGAACAGAGGAAGGGAGAGAGATAGAAAGAAAAAATGGAGAAAGAGAGGAACCATATTACCACACCCCCCCACCCCCCAAGACGATTTAGGTCTGAGGAAGGGTGCTGCCGCTTTGGCTTGGAGGAGATATCATCCTTGTTGGCTTGTGCTGTTTCCCCTGGGGGAGGGGAGGGAGAGATCCCAGAGTCCAAGTCCTTCTCTGAGCAGCCTCCAATGTGTAATGTCTTCAGTAAAGATGTCTCTTCTTTTATCCATGAGCTCTTTCTTCTTACAGCAGGCAAAACTTAGGACATAAGGACAGGGTACCTGATCTGATGCTTCCAGGCTGCATGGTGATGTCTTTTTCTCTCTGTGTCTGTCTTTTTCTTTCCTCCTGAGCAGACATCACTCAGGTCTTTTATACAGTTTTTTAGTCACAGGGGTTTTAGTTATGTGTCCAGTTATTGTCTCCAGGGAACCTACCTGTGTACTCCTTGTGTGCTTACAGGGGTCCAGTGGAGGGGTGGGCCTCTGCCTCCTCCTTTGCCTTTTACTTGTCCATGCACACAATACACATCAGGGGCTTACCATGCAAGGTGGTGAATCTATTGTATAGTCCAGAAGCCTTTTCACCATCTTCCCTTTCCGGGGTAGAGATGATCTTGTCTGTGCACATTCCAGAGAGTTGGTACCAGTGACATCTGTTCATTACACATTTCTGTTGCCAGAGGGTCTTTTCACCATCCCCTCCCTAGGCAGCTGTTGTCTGGGTGAGGAGCAAAGGTGATTTTATCTTTGTTGATTCACATTAAGAGAGACAAGATTTAGGCTCTTACACCTGCCCACGAGCAGCCAGTCCCTGGCACAGGGAGTGCTTTTCCTGGCTTCAAAAACACCAAGAGCTCTTTGTTGGCCCTTTTTGACTCACATCCCTTCGCCAGTGCAGTCTTACTTGCTCTGAAGCTGGTCTCTGCAGCAAAGTATCTTAGTCCTGGTTGTGCTGGAAAACAAACTTTAAATCTGACAAACATTGTATCAGTCTTATGTGATCTGGATTAATTTCAAGACTACAGTAATTCTTCTCTGAGCCTGTTTAATAATCACTTAAATGATTAGTAACTTTAGGAAAATCTATTTCACACAAGTTTGTGTTATAACTACTAAACAATGTATCATGCTTTGGTTTGTGTTTGATTTGTGGTACAGAAGAGTGTTTGCAAAGTAACTTGAATAAGTACTTTAGGAAAAAGAAAAGGAGTAAGCAAATTCAGTGACAATAAAACCAACTCTGCTGCTTTCTTGGTAGGTATTCTTACTTGCATTACCTTTAGCAGCAACTTCAGTTTCATGTTAAAAAATGTTAAAATTTTAATTAAAGAGCAACGTGTTCATGTCAAATTTTATTTATTTGAGAGTAAATAGTAATGCATGTTCCTAATTTGGAAAAAAATAAATGGTAACTTAATTCTTATAAGTAGAGTATCTTCCAAGGTCCTAGAGTTCTAGTAGAATATCACTTGTTTATAAAAATAGTTAAACACTTATAAATCTGTTGCTGTTTACATTTGCTGTATATTAACCCTGGTAGGAAGCTAACTTCGGCTGTTCACTGAAAGGATGGGAGAGAGAACTGGAAGGGTAAAAGTGAGTTGAGATCAAGGCAGTTCAATAAGTGGAGCAAAAGATGCAAGTGAAAACAAAATTAAATTTGTTCACTATGTCCTGTTGTCCGGTAGATGTTCAGCCATCTCAAAAAAAACAGGCTTTCATCACATGTAGTGGTTACTTGGGAATACAAACACCTTAACTCTGAACATTTCTCCATTCCTCTCTCCTCTCCAGCTTTTATTGCTGAGCATGTGTGGTATGGGGTATCCCTTCATCAGTGCAGTCACCTGTCCCAGCTGCATCCTATCACATGCTCTTGTGACCATCTAGTCTATTTGCTCATGGGATGTGGAGTTTTCCATGAAGAGATGGGCTGCAGAAGTAGAGACACAATGATAGCATTCCTAATGTCACTGAGACCATGAGAAACATGTTTTTGTCATTGAGACCATGAGAAGCATGTTTTTCCAAGCGAAGAAAGTTTAATATGTAGCTTTTACAATATTTTTTGGAGAAGAGAATATTTTGGAGAAGAGAAGGCTCTGAAGAGACCTTATTGTGGTCTTCCAGTATCTTAAGGGGGCCTACAAGAAAGCTGGGGAGGGACTTTTTTAGGGAGTCAGGTAGTGATAGGACTAGGGGGAATGGAAAAAAAAAAAAAAAACAGAAATAGGTAGATTCAGATTGGATGTGAGGAAGAAATTCTTCTGCATGAGGGTGGTGAGACACTGGAACAAGTTGCTCAGGGAGGTAGCAGAAGGCCCATCCCTGGAGATTTTTAAGGCCAGGCTGGATATGGCTCTGAGCAACCAGATCTACTGTGAGGTGTCCTTGCCCATGGCAGCGGGGCTGGAAATGGATGATCCTTGAGGTCCCTTCCAACCCTAACAATTCTATGGTTCTATGATATCGTTGGTGAAATGTCACTCTGGGACCCCAGCTACAGAAAGATAAGATCGTACTTACGCGATGCCTGCCCACAGCCTTAGTGAAGTCACAGAAATTAATAGCAGTGCCCAGTGTCTTTTGCCATTCCTTGAGACCATCCAGTAGACTATAGCTGCCTTCTTCATGGCCTCACCAGAACAGGACTCATAGTATCCTTCCTAATATAGTTCTGCCAAAACTGTATTCGCTGTAAACAGTGTAGGGCACAAGGGAAGAGTGAAATTTATTTGTGTGCACCAACAGCAAGCAAGAAAGAATAATGGGAACCACAGGAACTCAACATAATTACATAAAGTCCAGCAGAGCCAGCAAAACATGAAAACTAATTTCAGGAACAAAAGCTATAAACCTTAATATGATCTTAAAAAAAAATAGGAAACAAAGTAATTCCTCACTTCCATAGAGCTGTAAACATTTTTATTTCTAGCTGGAGTATGCCTTCTCATTGACCATTGTCTCTTCTGTCTGGAGCCTCACTTCCTGGATCAAGATAAGGAAGAAAAGAAACCCCATCGTTTAGTCTGTGGATACATTATCCCTGTTGTTTCTTCTGATTCCTGTTTCTCTCCTCCTTCATGCAATACACTGTCTAGGAAGAAGATAATGGAGATGTAAAGCACCATATGACCATATGGAATGATGATATATGACGAAAGCCAAGTTTGGTGGCTTTAGATTCCCAGGTGACTCCTCCCATCCCATTCCTATAAATGTAACTGCTTTATTCCCATTATAGGGAGCTCAGTGCAGACAACACTCAGCTTCACAGATCAACACAGATAAGCTGCACTGTGTTTACTGACATATGGATAAACACAAACGTCGCTCATATAAACATGGAACAACGGAGATGGTCTAGTACTATACCTCTTCCCCAGCTGATCAGACTGTAAATCCACTGGTGATATCTACATGCTCCTTCATTCTCATATTTCACCAAAACCCACACATCCATAGATCCCTTAAATATTAACTAATGTCTACCTGATATCTGTGACCAGATTGCAGGATGCTTATCCTGTCACCAGCTCAGATTTCCACTATTTTGGGGTGTGAGTATCCTCTTACTCACCAAGTAGTCTACTCCAAACACCTTTAGCTAATGGGTACATATATCAGTCTTCCCACACCTCCTCCCCACACTAAAAATAGTGGTGATCAGGCACAGGGCTCACTTAGAGAGACATACCACCCAACATCTTGTCTACTTACAGCTATCCTTATCTATTTCCCATTCTCTCTACTTTTATGTCCTATTTCTTTCCCTATCCATCATGATCTCTTGTTCTCTATGGAGTTTTGGCCCTGGCTGGGGGTCAAATGCCCACCAAAGCTGCTCTATCACTCCCCTTCTTAGATGGGAAGGGGAAAGGGGAAAATATAACAAAAAAACGGTAATAAGGTAGAAAGATTTAATAATGCTAAGCACAAGCAAAGACTGCACATGGAAGAAAAAGCAAAGAGAGATATTGTTTTCCACTCCTAGGGCATTTTAACCACCCCAACATTGATTGGAAAAGTAGCATGGCTGGCTGTAGGCAATCCAGGTGGCTCCTAGAGTGCATAGATGACAACTTCTTAAGATAAGAAATTAACAGCTCTACACGAGGGGATGTGTTATTTGACCTGTTGGTCACAAAAGCAAGCAAAGTCATCAAGCGAATGAAGCCTAGGCTGCAGCAATCATGCAGTAGTGCATTTCACTGTCCTAAGGAGTATGAAGCCCATGAGAATCATAGTTAGGACCTTAAATTTTAGGAAAGCAAACTTCAGGGTCTTCAAGGAGTTAGTAAATAGGACTGAGTCAGAAACCGCCCTCAGGGACAGGAGAGCCAAACAGAGCTGGCAGACCTTTAAGGGTGCTTTCTACAGAGCAAAAAAGACCTTAATCCCCACTTGTAAAAAATTGGGCAAGGAAGACAAGAGACCACCATGGCTGAGCCATGACCTGCTGGTCAAACTAAAGGGCAAGTTGGGACTACACAGGAAATGGAAGAAGAGATAGGCATGCTGGGAAGAGTATAGGGACATTGCCTGTTGTGTAGAGATGAAGTCAGGGAGGCCAAGACATAGCTGGAACTGAACTTGGCAAGGGATGTAAAGAAAAACAAGAAAGGCTTCTACAGGTATGTGAACCAGAAAAGGAAGCATAAAGAAAGTGTACCCTGCCCTGCCCTGATGAGCAACAGTGGGAAACTTGTATCAACAGATGAGAAGGCTGAGATTCTCAACAACTGTTTTGCCTCAGTCTTCACTGGCAAACCCTCTCCTCATGGATCTCATGTTGAGGACCCACAGGTTGGAGACCAGGAAGGCAAAGTCCCTCCCACTGTAAGTGAAGACAAGGTGCGTGATCATCTGAGGAACCTGAAGGTACACAAGTGGATTGGTCTTGAGGAAGTGCATCCCCGAGTCCTGAGGGAATTAGCTGATATAATTTCTAAGCCACTCTCCGTGATGTTTGAAACTGGCAATCTGGTGAAGTCCCTGGTGACTGGAAGAAAGGAAGCATCACACCGATTTTTAAAAAGGGTAGAAAGGAGGACTTTGGGAACTACTGTCCTGTCAGACTCATCTCTGTGGCTGGGAAGATCGTGGAACAGATCCTCCTAGATGCATGCTAAGGCACATGGAGGACAGGGAGGTGATTCAAGACAGCCAGCATGGCTTTACTAGGGGCAGGTTCTGCCTGACCAGCCTAGTGGCTTTCTACAATAAAGTGACTATGTCAATAGATAAGGGATGGCTTATGGTCATGTTCTATCTGGACTTCTGCAAGGCCTTTGACACAGTCCCCCCACAACATACTACTGACAAAGTTGGAGAGCTATAGATTTAGACTGTTCAGTGAATAATGAATTGGTTGGATGGTTGCATCCAGAGGATGGTGCTTAATGGCTTGAAGCCCAGATGGAGAGCAGTGACAGGTGGTGTCCCTCAGGGGTCTATACTGGGACCTGTGATGTTTAATATTTTTATCAATGATATAGACAGTGGAATCAAGTGCACCATCAGCAAGTTTGCAGATGACACCAAGCTGTGTGGTGTTGTTAATACACCAGAGGGATGGGATGTCATCCAGAGGGACCTGGACAACCTGGAAAGGTGGGTCTAGATGAACCTCATGAGGTTCAACAAGAGCAAGTGCAGGGTTCTGCATCTGGGCCGGAACATACTAGAGGATGAGGTGACAGAAAGCAGACCTGAGGAAAAGGGCATGAGGGTGCTGATAGACGAGAAGCTGGACATAAGCAGACAGTGTGCACTTGCAGCCCAGAAGGCCAATCTCATCCTGGGCTGCATCAAAAGGTGCGTTGCCAGCAGATCCAGAGAGGTGACTCTGCCACCTTACCTCACCTGGAGTACTGCATCCAGGTCTGGATCCCTCAATATAGGAAGGACATGGTCCTGATGGAGTGTGTCCAGAGGAGGGCCACAAAAATGATCAGGGGGTTGGAGAACCTCTGCTAGGAGGACAGGCTGAAGGAGCTGGGATTGTTCAGCCTGAAGAAGAGGAGGCTCCAGGGAGACCTAATAGTAACCTTGCAGTACCTGAAGGGGGCCTACGAGAAGGATGGAGAGAGACTGTTTACAAAGGCCTGTGGTGATAGGACAAGGGGCAATGGTTTCAAACTAGAAAAGAGAAAATATTGACAGGATGTTAGGAACAGATTCTTTGCTATAATGGTGGTGGAACACTGGAACAGGTTGCCCAGGAGGTGATTGGGGCCCCATCCCTGGAGATATTCAAGGTGAGGCCAACTGGGGATCTGAGTGGCCTGGTCTAGTTGAGGATGTCCCTGCTGATTGCAGGGAGGGTTGGACTGGATGACCTTAAAAAATCCCTTCCAGCTTGGACCATTCTATGATTCCCACCCGCAGAGGATCTTTGGTCCTGGGAAGCAGGGTTCTAACATGTGGCGGTTGTTCTGAAGGACAGACACCATGGACGAATATCCCCACACTTCCTTCTTTCACTTGGTATACATATCTGAGCTGACATCATATGAGCCTTTGGCCAGTTTGGGTCAGCTGGCCTGTCTGTGTCCCCTCCCAATATCTTGCCCACCCCTCAATGTACTCTTGAGGCAGGAAAATGTGGAAATGCAAAGCCCAGGTGCTCATTCAGCAGTAGCCAAAACACTGGTTTGTTGTCAACAACCAGCTGCAACACTGCAAAACACAGCACTGGAAAGATGCTCTGAGGAGAATTAACTCCAGCTCAGCCAAACTTAATACATTCTCATAGGCCTTGCCCTTTCCCAGACACACAATTTGCTCTACTGGACACCACTTTGCTGCAGTTCTATCCCACTTTGTTACTTTTGATACCAATACCTGGGCAATCTTGGCCTTAAGGGTACAACCAATAAAGCTACCGGGGCACTGCCAGCAGGAGTGTCTTGGACACTTTCTAGAGAGCACCACTATGCAAGACCAGCAGTGCCTGAAATTCAACTTGTTGCATAGCTACAGCCTAAATCCCTGTAACATCCAGGTGCTCCTCATGACACTGCTTCTTGCTCTAACACACATTTCTGTGTGTTACAGGAGCTGAGACTTTGGGCTGGGGCTTCTTTACCCATTTGCATAGCTTCACACCTAGGAGCTATATGAGGTGGGTAAAGGATGACTCCTAGAATAACCCAGCAGGTCTCCTTTCCTCATTTGGTGCTTTAAGACTTTCCTCGTTTGGAGATAAGCTTTAGGCGGTCATAAGTGAGCATTTTGAGCATGGCTGGATGGGGACTGCCCTGAAGATGGGAATAGGAATGGGAGCCAGGATGACCTGGGCACAGACCAGGCCCTGTCCTCTCCCTCCAGCCACTGTGTGTAATGGGTAGAGCTAAGGTTGGCAGCTGTCCCCTTCAGTGTCCCCAGGAGCAAGGATGGATTGGACAGAAGTTGGGTTGAGGGCCAGATCCTGGAACAAAGCTGCGGTGAAGCTCCTGGGCCCTGGGCAAGGCGGGACCAACGAGGCCGTAAGGATGAGGCAGGGATGAATGAATCCCCTGACACTACCCTGCTATCATAACACAGGTCTTCTTTGGAGTTGCAAAGAAGAGCTACCAAAACGTAACAGACATTTCCCAATGTTTTACATGTTTTGACTTCTTTTAAACACTGAAACACAGTGAAATATTGAAAATTTTTAACTGGGTTGCAAAACTTTAAATTTTTGAGGATCAGCAATAAAACTATCACTTTTGTTTGTTAGGTGGATTCATAGGACACACAAAAAACAGATTGAAAAAAAGTCATGCCATAAGGGAAAACAACATAAACCTTATTTTCATAACAAAATAAAATAAAATATAATATAATCTCTCCTCATCATGTTATTCCCTCTGGCCCTTATGTTTGCGTAAAACTATAAAGAAATCATTCAAATAGCAGCATGGTATTGTCATGCCTTACAAAAATATTCAAATATTAAAATAATTCTGAAATAAGACTGCAGGATTAGTCCAAGGTCTGGAAGGTCCACCTGCTGTGAATAATTAAAATAGATCAGTTTATTTATTTCTTCGAGTGTACTTTATGAAGCAACTCTTATGATACTCTGAAATTAGCTATATTTAGAACACTACAGATTTCTGGGAACAAAGAAACATATTTTCAAGTGCACCAAAACAAAATAAATAAACACAGACTCAATTACTTCACTTGAAAAATAACACAACTATATATTTAATAATATCAATTGCAAAAAAACTTACTTGCAAACACTTTAAAATTACCAAGTTTAAGTATTTTTTCATATTGTTTACAATGCTTTATCTTAAATATTATTTCACATACATGTCTTTGTCTAGTAAAAACACTCCAAAATGTTTGAAGAAAGTCACCTAAAAAAGGAAATGGCTTTAAAAAAGCAATAAAAGACACTTCAGCATAAGAAGGATAGGGAAGGATAAGGTAGGATAGGAGAGGGAAGTGGAAGGGAAGGGAAGGCAAACTCTTGTAATGTAAGACTGAAATTCAAGTTGTGAAATTTAAGTTGTGAAATTTACATTCAAAATCATGAACAGTTGTGGTCAGTAATATGTATTGTCAACTGGCTCAATCACCAATGATTGCTTCTTGATTTATGTATCTATTGTTAAGAAAAAGATGATGTGTTCTGCCCTCCTAACATCTTAACCCTTGGTCATCCATGTTTTCTAGTCATCTTGTATATTTGTACTCTCTTGGAATATTCCTTGACTACTAAACCTAAACAAATAAACCCAAAACAACTCACATCCAAGCCTGTCCTCTTTTTCTGTTCCTATCCAGAAAATGGGGATGTTCTGCAAACAGAAATGATCAACCAGCATTTCATCAGTATGTGCACTAAGTTAGAAAGATAAAAAATATTGACATTTTTCAGCTATGGGCTTATAAAATGAAAATCGATAGTAATATCAAATGTCTCTGAAAGAATGATTATAATGAGCATAATTATCCATATGATTTCCACCAGACTTCATTAGTAATATTCATACAATGGGCTTTTTATTGTGCTGTTGTTGTTGGCTGAAAAAAAAAAAAATAAAATGATCCTACCACTTAGACCACACTAGAGCATTCAATGGAAGCCTCAGGCAGTTGAAGTTCTATCATCTACAAAAGTGCATTCCGACAGTAATCCTCTCTGTGGCTTGTGGATGTAATGGCAGTTTTATAAATATTACAGCCAGCACTTTACCTTGCAGCTATGGAGCACTGCAAAACTTAAAGCAAATCAAAATGCTATCAAAACAGTCATTCTTTTTTATTATTATTTTTATTATTCTGCCACTAGTATTGTGATGTTAGAGTTACAGATGAATATCGAGTAAAGTGAATTGTGATCTTTATATTATGTGTTTTTGTGTGCAGTTATGTGTATGAACAGAAAAAATATTTCACAAATATTTTTATTTTAGATTAAATTCTAGAAATATACTCTTCACTGAGAATAGGTAAGGAATGAGAGAAGTTTAGTTTATCAATCTTAAATTACCAGAAAAGGAGAAGAGCTCACAATCCAGTGAAAGTCAAATTGATGAATGGAACTCAAAAACTATTCATTAATTACATTAAGTCTAGTTTCTTATTCTGCAGTATTGAGAATAACATGAAAAAAAACCCAACTTTGATGAATACAGATAGAATAAAGATCAGTTTCTACTTCCTTCAACTCAGAACTCTTTGAGGCTTTGCTATCATCTCAGATAGTTATGGATGCATAGTACCAATGGGCTTGTTAAAGACATTGAACAATCGTGTTTCAAAACAGCCAAAGCTTAAAGGACCCGAGAGCATTACTCATACTGAACATCTTTGCACATCAGTACTTTAAAAACCTCTACTTCTGTTGCAATTTAGGAGCAAGTAAACTCTATTTTGCTAAATTGGAGCATGTGAAAGACATTTTACTTCACTGAGGTAAGACAGGAAAATCATGCCAGTCTGCAAATGAAGAACACAGAGCATCTTGAGGCATTTTTCTTAAAGCAATTTTCTTACAGAGGTAGTGCTAAACTACAGTCACTGTATTTTTGGCCACCTGCCAGCAGTTAGCTACTTAAATGCACTGCAAACCAACATAAAGAAAACATGGGGAAAAAAATTCAGATTTTGGGGACATCCCATAGTCTTCAATATGGTTAATTAAGAATTGGGTGAGATAGAATATTGAAATCAAAATGAAACTCACAATATGTGAACCAGAAATAACTAATCTAGAGAAATATAATTTAACAGAATATGGCAATGAATACACCTAAGAGTCATACGATTTTTATATTCAGATAGACTTACAAAAACACTAGGATCACTGCAGAACTCAGAAAGTAGAACAAATGTTTAATATATTTTTCTATTACAAATAAAAGAAGTTACTAACAGTTGGATTATTTTTCCCTAGAGTATACAACTTGATTGATCTTCATTTGAGGTGCCAGTTTTTCTCCTGAATGGTCATTCACAAATAAAACTTTCACATATAATTAAAAACAAACAAACAAACTTAAAAGTATTTAAAAATTAACAGAGAGTTTATCAAAATAATTTATCACATGGCAAACAATTTCAGAGTCTATAATTTCTGTTTCTGAGAACTTCTACAATATTCATCACTTGAGTAGTATGGATTCAGAAGAAAAAGATAATTGTCTCTTCAGTCAATAAAATCATATAAAGAATGATGTGTTGCTCTTCAGAATACTTTATTTTGAATGTTTAGAATCTTTGTTTATTCCAGATTGTCTGTGGCTACATCGTATTGATAAATTTGGCAGAAATATCAAACACTGCCCTTCTCACCCCCTCACTCCCCTACCCTTGATTATCTGGTGAGATTATGTTGGTTATATTCACAAAATAAGATACAAAAAAAAAAAAATCATTGTCTACATTCCCTACAGGATAATCATGTCTGTTTTAGGCCTTTTATTCCAGGACAGAAGTAATACAAAAGTAGATAAACCAACCCCTAAATATTACACAGACAAAAGTTACTAATCTGAAGTTTCACAGACTGTCTTCATCACATTAACATTAAAATGAAAGAAAAAGTGAGACATTACTTTCCCTTCATACACATGCTGCATTTGAAAACAATAAAACAATAAGTTTTCCATTAGTAAAGGAAGAATTTACAGTTACCTCAGCTTTCACACCCCAGAAACATCTATAGGGTCATTTTGTCTACACAGTAACTCTTTACTCAAGCATTGTATAATGATTTTTTTTCTTATTTTTTTTCTCTGTCAGTCTCATCAAGTCATTAATCATTTTTGTTGTTCTTTTCTAAATTCACTCTAATGCCAATTTTTATTTTTTTCTCCTGGTGTTACAAGCATCAGAAAGTAAGAAGTTATTAACTGGCAATATTCATTGAATCTTCACTGGAGCACAATAAAGGCATGTGTGACATAGTAATAAATCTTTTCAGTCAGGTTTGTTGCTGTTCTGGGGATTTTTAACAGTTTTTCAACAGTTTATTTCTGTACCAGAAATCTTTGGTAAACAGAAAAGCCTTGATATTTACTGAAAATTTAATATTTTAAATATAACTACTAATAGTATAATGCAGTGAACCTATGACATTTGAGACAAAATCAGCAAATTAAACAATCACTACCTTATGAATATTCTCTATTCATCCATATAGAAATGAGAATAGTCTGTTACCTTATTCTAAAGTGTGTCTTCTCGATCTAACAAAATAATGCTAATGTATTAGTTGGCCTTTTGGGAGAACCATGTATTTGATAGTATAGACAAATATTTCTAACTCCAAAAAAACCCAAACTGTTGACCAGGAATTAAAAAACATCCTACTTCTGTACTTCTTTAGTCAAGCACATGGATAGCTCTATTTCTTGTCAGTTCAATAACTGTAATTCATGACTGGTAAATTTATCAGCTATTTGTCTTTTTCTTCAGGTATATTTCTTTTCTTTCTCAGTATACTGACAAGTTTGGTTGTTTTTTGTGGGGTTTTTTTTGTGTGTGTGCATGTGTGTGTGTGTTTTGGTTTGGTTTATTTTGTTGGGTGGTTTTGGTTTTGTTTATGCTTTTTTTGTTTGTTTGTTTTTCTTTCCCCTAGAGACTGTATGGAACTTCCAAACTCACATACGATTGAATGACAAAGGAGTTTCAAGAATCTTCTCCTGTGTCACAAGTGTGTGTTGGTGATGTTTAGAAGGAAATACTTGTCTTCACTGGTGAGATTTCAACTGAGAATTAAGCCTAGTCTACGTAGGAGTTAGACATTAATTATAACTATTTATTGGCCTGCTAATATGGCTAATAGCCAAATAAAGTAAAATTATACTAAAAATCAGCATCCTTCAAAATTACAATGTGAATAAGATTACAGTATGAATAAGAATACATTCTGAGTCTTGCTGTAGCAGTGTAATTATATACAAGTGACAGAGTTTAAAAAAACTTTGAATCACAGATTTTAAATTTGAAGCTATGTGCTCATCAGTTTACTATTTTGGATAAAGTTGTGGTTATAACTGACAAAATTTCATGAAAATCCAGGGTACAACCTTTAAATGTTAAATTCTACCCTTTGCACTACAAAATTCATATTGATTTCAAATTGAGTTATCATTTTACCACTAACACCTAATATTTTGTTACTTGTACTGTTAACTCTAAAAGGAAAGAAAGAAACCAAAACAACTAACTCTTCATCTTTGCCTGCTCTAGGTATAGTGTGTCTTACCTATGACTGGGACAATTAAAAGCTACTGCAATAAAAGTCATACTATACCCCTGTGAAAATCTGTGACTGAAAGCTTAGAAGAATTCCGATGTAAACAACTGATGGTAAAATATAACTCACAATTCTTTTGACAGAGTGAAGATGTTTGTATGATCTCCTCTTGTGTAAGCAAGAAAGACTGCTTGAAAACCAGTGAAAAAGCTAACCAACTAACCACAGCTACTGTCGGTTTCAATGCAAAAAGAAACAAGTGTTTTTATGGATTTTCATGAAATAGGGCTTTGCAAGTATTGATACAACATCACTAACTTCACTTGACTCATTCATAAGAGTGAGCAGCTCAGGATTGTACATGCTAAATGCATTATAACTTTGAAAAAGATCAAAATCAAGTGTAGATTGATCATCTTTTTATGTTTCAGTTTCCCTTGCTTCTTGTTCTTTTTTAACTTGCATTTGATTATGATAATTTACTTGAAATAACTCTACTAACCAGTAGATTAAGAAAATGTAAGTCATTGTGCCAGGTTACACCCATCCTTGATGGGGGCTGAAAGGAACCCAGTCCCTAGGTAGACAAAAGAAACCTGATCCAGGTGGGCAGAGAGAGAGATCTGGTTTCCCCTGTCTCAGGAGGAGGGGTCCCCCTGGGTCAGAGGTCGTCTATTCCACTCCCCCTTCCTGTCCAGCAAGCTTGTTTAAAGGGCAGACAACTTTTGTTTCTCTCTTTCCTTCTGCCTTGTCTGCTGAATAAGACCCTGCTGTTCCTGCTTCCTGCATTTTTACCACATGGCTGGCCTACTCTATGATGCATCCACACTTTCTAAAGAACTGAATCCACCTGCACCAAGGGAATCCAATGCCAGCTGGGCCTGATTTTGTATATTTTTCTATTTACCCTTTATATATATAAATTACCTTTTTTACTTCCAGACCAATTCCAGGCTGGAAAAAACCTCTGAGATCATCAAGTACAGCCATTTGGTCCAATCCACCGAGTCTGTCACTACACCATGTCCCCAAGCACCAGATCAGTATGGCTTTTAAACACATCCAGGGATGGCAATTCAACCACCTCCCTAGGCAGCCTGTTACAGTGCCTGACAACCCTTTCCAGTCTAAACCTCCCCTGGCACAGTTTGGGGCCATTCCCTCTTGTTCTATCATTAGACACTTGTAAAAAGAGATCAATGCCTACCTCTCCACAACATCCTTTCAGGTAGTTGTAGAGAGCAATAAAGTATCCCCTCAGCCTCCTTTTTCGTAGTCTAAACAGCCCTAGTTCCCTCAGTAGCTCCTCACAGGATTTGTTCTCCAGGTCCTTCACCATCTTAGTAGACTTTCTCTGTACCCGCTTCAGTGCTTTGATGTCTCTCCTGTACTATGATGCCCAAAACTGAACACAGGACTTAAAGTGTGGCTTCATCAACACTGAGTACAGAAGTACAATCACCACCTTGGTCCTGCTGGCCAGACTATTTCTAATGAGGCCAGGATGACCTTCTTGGTCACCTGGACACATTGCTGGCTCCTATTCATCCACTTGGCAATCAGTACCCCTGTCATGGTAGGGCCAAACAGGCCCAGCACAAACCCCAAAAGACCCTGATGTGTCTAGATGGTCCCCCCCTCCTTCCTGCAGAAAGTTGGAGTAACGTGGGAAAAAGAACAAAGGGGATAGAACCCTGTGTGTCGGATAAACAACTCTCCTTCTGGGGTAAGAGCACATGTACTGGCCACTGCTCCCTCACCAGGCCTATGTTGCTGCCTTTTATGGCCACAGCCTGGCAGAACTCCTTTTCACTGGGCAACTATGTGCTGGCTTCAGTTGACCCAATTGAATCTCAGGCAAGATATATATATTTCTAGTCTCCTGGCCTTGCTTGAACCTGCCTTGCATCAGACCTGCCTTGCTTGAAGCTGCCTCAAGTTGCCCCGCCTCACCTTGAGTTGCCCAGTCCAGAGTCTGGGATAAAAGCCATGAGCCTACCCACTGCAAGCTAGAGAAGCCACAAACCTTGGAGTCAGAGCCAAGCCTTTCTTCCCCTTGCAACCAGATTTTTTTCCATGCCTCAGTTTACGTAGGACAGAGCAAGTGTGTGTGGCGAATAGCGTCGTACAGCCTGCCATCCTGCTGAAGCCAGACCAGCCCTGAGATCGTGTGGCATTTCCTGCTGGCAACCTGCCGTGCCTGGTGCATGAGAACGCCCCAAAACCCTCAACAGCTAATACACAGCAACAACAATCCCCACATGGGTAGAATCAGCTGTGAGTAATTAATTAATTGCCTCTTTGGCTTAATGGTTCTTATCGAGTCTCCCCCAGCTGTGGCCGTGTGCCATTTTGCTCCTGGGGATTCTGTCTTTCCATGTTATTTCCTCATGGTTTGTATAAAATTGTTAAAATTGTTGTATTTTCCTGAATACTGTACTTTCCCATTGTAAATACATATTCTAACTGTATATTGAGCCTATTCAATACATTTTTTGCATTTTTCATATTAATAACAAGTTATTAATATCTTTATTAATATCCATGCTTGCCATTATCTTAATTATAAATTCAATAAATTCCATAACAACACCCAGGTTCTTTTCTGCCACACAGTTCTCTTCCTCAAGCTTGTAGCAGTGCATGGGGTTGCTGTGGTCCAGGTGCAGGACCCGGCACTTGGCCTTGATGAAACTTATACAGTTGACCTCAGCCCATCAGTCCAACCCATCCAGGTCCCTTTGTAGAGCCTCTCTACCCTCAAGCAGATCAACACTCCCACCTAATTCTGTGTTTTCTGCAAACTTACTGAGGGTACATCCAGCCAGTGCTTTACCCAGCAGAGTGTGTGCTCATCTAAGCCACGAGCAGCCAGGTTTTTTATGAGAATGCCATGAGAAACCATGTCAAAGGCCTTATGGAAGTCCAGATAAACAACATCCACAGCCTTTCCCTCATCCACTAGCTGGATCATCTTGTCATAGAAGGATATCACATTAGTCAGGCAGGACCTGACCTTCATAAGCCCATGCTGATAGGACCTGATCACCTGGTTGTCCTATATATGGCGTGCAATAGCACTCCAGATGATCTTCTCCATCACCTTCTCCGGCACCGAGGTCAGACTGCCAGGCCTGTAGTTCCCTGAATCCTCCCTTCGGCCTTTCTTTTAGATGGGAGTCACATTTGCTACCCTCTAGTACCCTGGGACCTCCCCAGACAGCCAGGACAGCTGGTAAATGATAAAAAGAAGCTTGGTGAGCACATCCACCAGCTCCTTCAGTACCTTTGCGTGCAACCCATCCAGCCCCCATAGAGTTATGTGTGTTTAAGTGGTGTAGCACTTATGACTATATGCTTAACACTGGTGTAGTTAAACTGAATTGTTACAAGAAGAAAGAGATTTGCAGACAACTACTCTGAAACTGTGATATATTTTTCATTATTTTATTTTCCCAGTGATTACTCCCTGTAGGTCTTTCAGAGTTTGCCTTATCTGCTTCCCTCATGGACAGGTTTTCACTCTTCAATCTCTACTGACTGGTCATAATTCCTTGCTCCCACCTCCTGCACTTTTTGCCTCACTCTTGGTGGCCAAATCACAGTCTCCACTACTGAAAGAAATAACGAGCAATAATGAATAAAGTGCCAGATTGTTACTCCTTATTATCTCTGTTTTCTGATGTTATTTAGGAAGTCACAAAACCTTACCAGTAGAAACCGACTTCTCATACAGGCAGCAAGGCTTTTACATCTGAACGGCATTGATCTAAGCACTTTCCTGACAGGAAATGTATTTAAGCAAGGGTTTTCCTGATTTAGGATTTCCTGAACAAGGGACCACAACTAATGTCAGAGTTACATGATAATAATAAAAAAAAAGATTATTTTGACCCAAAGTAAGTTATAGGAATTAGTCAGATATTTTATATTATAATTCCCCAAAACTTACTAACTCAGCAGAAATTTTTTTTTTTTTTCCTTTCGTCCTCTTTCAATAACTAGGTTTCACTATATGTTTCTGCAAACCATGAAGTGAATTCAGAACCTGATAGACCCAGCTCAGTATGTACATTAATCCAGTGCGATAGCAATTGAAACCATGTAAGAAGCCAAATATGAGAGATGAATTTTGAAATTATGTGCATTTTCTTCTCCCTGAGAGCCAGAGGTCAGTTGCTAATATTTTATTCTATATTGATTTTCAGTGTAAATGTTAGCTTAAAAATTAGCTGTCCTGCAATCCTCTTGCTTAAAAAATTTTAATGTTTCAATTTCATTTTTGGAGCAGACTGAAGCCTCATTATGTTGATTTAAGTCTGATTCTTCATTTCCAGCCAAAGACTATAATACATAAGTTCTGCTTTTGTCATAGGTGGTAGAAAGTGTCCAATTATTTATATTTGTTCTGGTTTTGAGCCACGAGCTGCCCAGAGCAAGAAGACAGAAAAGATATCTTACTCCTTTTCAGGGAGTAAAAATAAAAACGCTGCACAACTGGATTGGAGGTTTAAATGGCAATTCTATTTACAAATATATACAAAAGGCATTCAGGTAGAATGAATAGATTCACAAACTAGGCTCAGCCTTTCACCTGGCCCTACCAGGTCAAAACCTTCCAGAACCTTCCAGAAACCTCCACCCCAGCCAGTCTGAGCAGGACAAAACTGCCCCCTAATTGTGCAGCTGGAAATTCCCTGCTAGCCAAAACCATCTCCCCAACATGAGATAAGGCATGTGCTCCTCCCAGGAAGGAGAAAGGGGAGAACAATATCACCCAGACACTGTCCTTAAATAAGGAGATACCTGAAAATGGAATAGAATAACACTTTACGATATCCTGGGATGAACTGTCTGTCCCACTGAGACTTTCTATCTTCTGAAGGGCTTTTTTCTTTGTTATCTTAACAAGGCATCTGTTATCTTAAAGGCATCTGAGCTTCAAAATCACCGCAATATTACAAAGTAATAACTAAAGTATACGCTGATAATACGAAAAAAATAGAATCATAGAATCATAGAAGTCAGGTATTTGCAAGAAAATTATTAATAGACTGTCCTAAATAAATTAGTTTAATAAAAATGTCCTTGGATAGATTTTGCTATTTACATCAGAAAAACATGAGTTTTAAAATCCCATCTCAACTACTTGTCCATAAAACTAGTATTATTAGTTTAAATAATTTTTAAAACTATTGATTAAAATGATACTATTTATTTGTCAAATAAAGCCATGAGAATTATATAATTGTGTCTTTTAATAATTATATCCCCACACAAACAAAGGCTAAATAGGATCCATATTATAATCTATTATCATATTTTGGGAATATAAAAACTGAAATGTTACATTGCTGGTGGAGAACACATTAAAACACAGCTGCCAGTCTAACAGGTCTCCATTTTAATGACTGATTTATCTTTTCTATTCCATGATAATGCAGTAGCAACCTGTTTTTAAAATGTCAAAAACC
The DNA here is from genome assembly GCA_013399975.1 of Indicator maculatus. NCBI lineage: Eukaryota > Metazoa > Chordata > Aves > Piciformes > Indicatoridae > Indicator > Indicator maculatus. Next base: position 495,665 of record VXBD01009908.1, on the reverse strand, counting down.
TCAAGGTTTTGTATTGTAATTTCTAGAATCATTGACTAGAACTGCAAACTATTGTACATTATTGTCAATAACAAAAAATTACACAAACAAATAGATATGCTTTCCACAATGTGCAATTTTGTTTAAAATTTTTTTAATACAATGTCACTTTTAGAATATCACAGAATCAGAGAATGTTAGGGGCTGGAAGGGACCTTGAAAGATCATCTAGTCCAACCCCCTACCAGAGCAGGATCACCTAGAGCAGATTACACAGGAATGTATCCAGATGGGTTTTGAATATCTCCAGAGAGGGAGACTCCACAAGCCCCTTAGACAGTCTGTCCCAGTGTTCCATCATCCTCACAATGAAAAATTTTTTCCATATGTTTACATGGAATTACTTATGCCTCAACTTCCACCCATTGCCCCTTGTTCTATCATTGGGCATCACCAAGACTGGCTCCATTCTCTCAGCACTCACAATTTCTATAAATGTTAATGAGGACACTCCTCAGTCTCCTCTTCTCCAAGCTAAAGAGACCCAGCTCCCTCAATCTCTGCTCGTAAGGAAGATGTTCCCCTCCCCTAATCACCTTTGTGGCTCTGCACTGGACTCTTTCAAGCAGCTCCCTGTCCTTCCTGAACTGAAGATCCCAGGACTAGATACAATACCCCAGATGCAGCCTCACCAGGGCAGAGTAGAGGGGGAGGAGAACCTCTCTCAACCTACTAACCACACCCTTTCTAACACTACCCAGAATGGCACTGGTCTTCCTGGCACAAGAGCACGTTGCTGGCTCATGGTCAACTTCCCATCCACTAGGACCCCCAGGTCCTTTTCCCCTTTGCTGCTCTCCAACAGGTCAGTCCCCAACCTGTGCTGATACCTGGGGTTGTTCTTTCCCAGGTGCAAGACTCTACACTTGCCCTTGTTGAATTTCACTCAAATTCTTCCTGCCCAGCTTTCCAGACTGTCTAAGTCTCACTGAATGGCAGCACAACCTTCCAGTGTGTCAGCCACTCCACCAGTTTGGTGTCATCAGCAAACTTGCTGACAGTGCTCTCTGTTCCCTCATCCTGGTCGTTGATGAATATATTGAATAGTACTGGTCCTAGTACTGACCCCTGAGGGATCCCACTAGACAGAGGCCTCCAACTCCATCCCATCCACCACAACTCTCTGACTTCTTTCCTTCAACCAATTCTCAATCCACCTCACTACCTGATCATCCAGACCATACTTCCTCAGTTCAGCTGCAAGGATCCTGTGGGAGAAGGTGTCAAACCACATTCACTGCTCTACCATCATCTATCCATTTGGTTACATCCTCATAAAAGGCTATCAGGTTGGTCAAACATGACCTTTCAACTCCATTGCAAATGTTATTTATTGGTACTATAGACAAAAATATTACTAACGGTTAAAACAATTTGGGTGGTAGTAAATGTAGAGATTTACCCAACAATATCCCCTTATTTTATTACTGCAGCTTGATAGAAGTTGTACTGGAAGCTTTATATTTAATTTAAGGAAGTTAAAGTACCTTTTTTCACTACATTTAACCTATTGCCCCTCCCAGTCATTGTGAATAATATCTCTATGATAGCGAGCTTCAGAGTGAAAAAGCACAACAGTGAGAACAGGTGACAGAAAAAGAGAAAAATAAATACTCATAGGTATTACATTTTCTTCTATACCTTCCAGAAAAAGAATTAATGGATTTACATTTTTAGTCTGTTAAAAACAAACAAACAAACAAACGAACAAACAAACAAAAAACAGAGAAAACTAAAGAAATATTCTTCATGTCCATGTTTATACGTATTTCCACCACTCACACTCTGGATTCCACTGTATTTGAATAAGACATTTGAGAGATTATTGCAAAGTATCACTTCAAGAAAAGGACATCCATTTAGTAGGCATTTGATTAGCTATCTATACCTATATAGCTATCTATATCTATACCAAGGAACTTGCCCTGTGGAACTCTATCCATTTAAATAATGTTTATTTCCAATGATTATAAGTTGCCTTTTAGTATAGGAAACAAACTTTTATCACGAAGACAAATCCAGATATTGTCTAACTTAGCAAGCTAAATGTTATCATTGTCAGCAGAATTGTTCTCTGTTCTGTTTGATGTTTATCTTCATGATTGATTTTCAGTGCATTTTGAGATGTCTTAACATAACAGGTAAAACAGAGCAGGCTGGAGGCATAAACCAGTTTCATGTTAAGTTTTATCCTAAGTTAATATTACCCATACAAGCAATGTTCTCAAATATTAGAATAACAAATACATTTGAAAGTTAAAAAAGTTTGCTATGACCGCATCAGCCTTCTATCTTTGCTGGGTTGCCACCCACTGTGTTAATTAAGATAGTGGTTATAAGAACAAAATAGTTTTATTGGCAAGGGCCAAGACATTAAACAACAGGTCACAACACTTAACAAAATTAAAAAGGGATAAATTATAAGCTATGGAAAACAGGCAAGTTGAACATGACCAATATTTGACAGGTGATGTCTAATCACTGTGTGCACTGCTTCAGTTGAGCAGATGTGAAAGAGATAAGAAGGATTAATTCTTGCATGACTGAAATCGCAAGAACAAGTGTTACAAAAGAAACAAAAAAAAACAAGACTTCCAAAGATGTCCTTCTTCATCAAACTGTAGTTAAGCTGCAGAATAGGACTTAGTAGGTACATAAACTTTGCCACACACTGCAGAAGTGAGCTTTATTTATCCTACACTCAGATTTGCAATTCTTAGCAGCAATTCTCAAATTCATCTAAGCTTTCTCACCCAGTTTTAGACACTTTTTACTCAGAATAATTTTTTCAAGCAACTGCAAGATTGGATGTCTCCAAAAATATAATTCATTGCAATCAGATCATGATGTTTCTGAGTTCCAGTGGGTTGATTTTAGCTGCTTGCCAGACTCCCATCCAGAGTCTCTCACCCTCCTCCTCAGTTGGATAGTGAGAAAACATGATGGAAAAATTCAAGGCTTGAGGTAAGAACAGAATATCTTCCTCACAGATAAACGAGACTTCAGTTAGGGAAATTAATTTCTTGGTAATTAATGACAGACTAGAATTGTGAGAAATAAAAAAAAAAAAAAAAAAAACCACACCAAAAAAACGAAGCCACTTTATCCCCACCCCTCCTTCTTCTCAGGTTCTACTTCACTCTGAACTCTTCTGGCTCATGTGGTAGAGGACATTCCAAGATCCAGACACTGCTTGATGTAACAAGAAGAAAACATCTGAATCAACATCCTTTGAGTTTTAACTGAGTGCTGTGATCCACCATGTCTGCTTTCTGTCTGTGGCCACAAGACATGAAATCCTATATTCGAAATCATGAAATGGGTAGTTAGAGCTCTTTTCTGAAAGTGAAGTACTTCTTCCATGAGCAGAGAGAGGATTAAACTCAAGTGCATTTAATCCTTAGAAAATCACCTGCCAAAATATTGGGTTAAGTGGGAGAGAGAGAAGCTGAAAGATGCAGAATCATGCCTGTTTTCTCTGAGATGACAACAGCAGCTAGAAATTCCATATCTTTTCAGCTCAGTTCTGCATTTTTGATATATTTAGGCATCAAATACTTTGCATGCTGTTATGGTTGAATCCCAGCTGGCAGCTGTGCACCACGCAGCTGCTGACAAAACTGTCTCCTCCAGCTGGTGGGATGGGAAGGAAAATTGAAATAAAAAGGCAAAGCCCCATGGGCTGAGATAAGCACAGTTTAACAGAACAGCACAAAGAGATAACAACAATCAGAGACAACAATAACACTAATGAAATAGAATGTACAGTGAGTGCTATAAAACTACAATGGCCTAGCCTGGGCTGCCCACCTGATCCTAGTGTATTACTCACACCACATCAGAATCCCTTGCTCAAAGCACCCAATATTTGTTCCATCCAGCCCTTCCCTTAGTGAGCATGACATCACCATGATATTGACTACCCATTGTCTGGTTCAGCTATCCAACTTGGCTGTGGCCCCTCCCAGTTTCTTGTGAAGAGGGGAAAAAAACCCAACCAACATAAACAAAAATATCTAACCCTATCCTAGATGAACACAGGCCACATGCTAAATATTACCAAGATTCAGTTTTGATGTATTTCTAGAGGGTAAAATTTAAGCTATGGATAAAATTGTTTACTGGAGAAGTGTTTTCCAATATTTAAAATTAATGCAGAAGTGACATTATTTCTTTATTCAAGACTGGGCTTCTTGACCGTTATGTCTGTAGCTGTCAGTGGTTTAATTTTTAAAGTCCTTACTGTGGTGTACTAAGACTGTAACTTGTCATCATTTTGAGGGCAGCGATATCACAGAAGAATCTTACTCAAGAATCTTACTCTTTTTAGCTGTGATCCATTCTTATGGGCCCAGTGTCTATTCCAAACTAACCCAGAGAGTACCTTGGGAAGCAGCCCTTAAGAACAAAGGGGTGGTGCAAGAGAATTGGGAATTAAAGAGGGATTGATTGATTGATTAGGGGCAGCTGACTGGACAACTGTGGTGGAAGGGCCGTCACACAGCCCAGTACAAATCCAGACAGGCCTTAAGATGTCTAGTCAGAGTCCCTTTCTCTCCCCTCCTTCCTGCAGAAAAACAGGGCAACGCAGGAAAAGGAACAAAGGGGACAGGACTCCTATCTGTCTAGTAAATAAGATGTTTATTTGGGGTGAGAGCACATAAGCTGACCACGGCTCCCCCAGATACAAGGTCCTTGCTTCTGCCTTTTACAGTCATAGCCTGGCAGAATGCCTTTCCATTGGGCAGCTACATGTTAGTTCTTGTGCCCTATTGGACCAATTGACCTCTGGCATTTTGTATGTATACAAGTGGCTAGGTAGCCTTGCCTTGCTGAAGCCTTGCTTCAAGACTTGCCTTGCTCAAGCTTGCTGAAGCCTTACCTTGCTTCAACCCTTGCCACCTCGATTCACCACGCCCTGCCTTGAGTGCCCGGTCCAGAGCCTGGGATAAAGCCACGAGCCATACACGTGCAAGCCAGAGAAGCCACGAGCCTAGAAGCCAGAGTCACCTAGCCTGCTTCCCCTTGCCACCAGAATCGTGCCGTGCCTCAGTTTACCCAGGAATCAAGCAAGCACTCATCACCAAGAGCGTCGTTAACAGCCTGCCATCCGCCTGAAGCCAGACCAGCCTGGGACCATGCAGTAAACCTTTCTTGCCAGCAATCTGCCGTGCTGCGCCTACGAGAGCACACCAAAACTAATGCAGCAGCAGCATCCCTTATATGGGTGAAACTAGCTGTGAGTAACTAATTCACTGCCCTTTGGGTTTAAGAATTCTTATGGAGCTTCCTCCCTGCTGTAACTGAGTGCTACCTGCTCTCGAGGACCTTCTCTTTCCAAGTTGTTGCCTCCTACTTTGCATGGAATAGTTTGTATTTGCCCTGAGACTGCATAATCCATTGTAAATATATCTTCCGACCGTACAAAGATCCTTTCAACGAGTTTTGGCATGTTTCATTAATAAAGGGTTACTATTTTTATTAATACCCTTTTGCCATATCGTTTATTAGTTATTGTTGTGAGGGTAATTAATAAATAAACCTCCCCTTGACCGCAACAACATATATTACTTAACATTTATGGCTTGCAAAAGCAGGAGGACAGGATGTAAGATGTAAGGCTTCACTGCTCGCAAAAGCAGGATGAGAGGCAAGGCTATTGTGATAAGGGAGAAACTGTTTTTAGGAACAACAAAGCAATGGAAGGCCACTATGATAAGACCACCAAGCCAGCAAAGGAGGCCAGGGAGCATGTGCGAGGAAGAAAGGTGGAAAGTTCGTCTCTGAGGAAGACTACTTACTTCATCCTGTACAACCACCACACGACCACCAGAGAATGCTGCGCAGGCGCAAAAGGACTTTAAGCCCATTATAATATGAAGCAAGACTAGGGGGGGCTAGGGCATGAATATGTATAGGTGTATTGTGAAACTCAATGCATATGTAACATTTCAGGGAATAAATAGGGCAATTAGTGTTGCTGAAGTTGCGCATGCTTTGAGGAATTATCCCCATGCGCCTCAGCACTGAATAAATGCATACCTACTTTACAACTTTTGAGTTGTGGAGTTTTTCCATATATCAGGGGTCCAGGATGGTTGGACCTACTTCAAACAGGAACTCTTGAAGGCACAGGAACAGACTGTCCCAGTGTGCTGAAAGATGAGCCGAGGGGGAATGTGACCAGCCTGGGTGGGCAAGGATATTTTGAAGGAATTAAGGGAAAAAGAGGAAAGGAGGGTGGGGATGTAACTTGCGATATGTTTAAGGATGCTGTTAGGTCATGTAGGAGAAAAATTAGAGAGGCAGAAGCCCAGTCAGAACTTAAACTGACCACTTCTGTGAAGGAAAATAAAAAGCATTTTTATAAATATATGAATGGTAAAAAGAGGAGCAAGAAGAACCTCCACTCTTTATTGGACTTGGAGCGGAATATTGTCACTAAAGATGACAAAAAGTCAGAGGTACTAAATACCTTCTTTATCTCAATTTTCAAGAGCCAGACAGGAGGGCTTCAGGATAACTGGCCTCCTGAGCTGGTAGATGGGGTCAGGGAGCATTATAGTCCCCCTGTAATCCAGGAGGAATCCTGAATTACATGGGGACTTGGATCCTCACAAATCCATGGGATCCATCCTAGGGTAATGAGAGAACTTGCAGATGAGTTTGCCAAGCTGCTGTCCATCATGTACCACCAGTCCTGGATCACTGGAGAAGTCCCAGATGACTGGAAGCTATCCAGGAGGAACCCGGAAACTACAGGCCTGTCAGCCTGATCTTAGTTCCAGGCAAGATTATGAAGCAGAACATCTTGAGGGCAATCACAGTGCACTTGCAGGATGGCCAAGGGATCAGACCTAGCCAACACAGATTTAGGAGGGGCAGGTCCTGCCTGCCTGACCTTATCTCCTTTTATGACCAGGTGACTCACCTGGTGGATGTGGGGAAGGCTGTGGATGTAGCCTACCTGGACTTCAACAAGGCCATTGACATTCCCCATAGCAAACTGCTGGCCAAGGTGGCAGCCCACGGCTTGGACAGGTGCACTCTCTGCTGGGTTAGGAACTGGCTGGAGGGCTGAGCCCAGAGAGCTGTGGTGAATGGTGCCACATCCAGTTGGAGGCCAGTCACTAGTGGTGTCCCCCAGGGATCAGTGTTGGGCCCAATCCTGTTTAATATCTTTATTGATGATCTGGATGAGGAGATAGAGTCTACCATTAGAAGGTTTGCAGATGACACCAAGTTGGGGGAAGGTGTCCATCTATTAAAAGGTAGGAGTCCAACATGATGGCATTTAAAATGTCCAAGTGCCAGGTTCTGCACTTTGACCGCAACAACCCCATGCAGTGCTAAAGGCTGGAGTCAGAGTGGCTGGAGAGCAGCCAAGCAGAAAGGGACCTGGGAATACTGGTTGACAGCCAGCTGAACATGAGCCAGCAGCACGCTCAGGTCACCAAGAAGGCCACTGGCATCCTGGCCTGTATCAGAAATAGTGTGTCCAGCAGGAGCAGGGAAATCTTTCTTCTATACTCAGCACTGTTTAGGCCACACCTTGAGTACTTGTGTCCAGTTCTGGGCTCCTCAGTTTAAGAAGGATATTGAGATACTTGAATGTGTCCAGAGAAGGGCCATGAGGCTGGTGAGAGGTCTTGAGCACAAGCCCTATAAGCAGAGGCTGAGGGAGCTGGGGTTGTTTAGCCTGGAGAAGAGGAGGCTGAGGGGAGACCTTGTTGACGCCTACAACTACCTGAAAGGAGGTTGTAGACAGGTGGAGGTTGGTGTCTTCTCCCAGGCAACTAGCAACAAAATGATAGGATACAGTCTCAAGCAGCACCAGGGGAAGTTTAGGCTTGAGGTGAGGAGAAAGTTCTTCACAGAAAGAGTAATTGGCCAGTGGAATGGGCTGCCCAGGGAGGTGGTGGAATCACTTGTTCAAAAAAAGACTGGATGTAGCACTTGGAGCCATGGTTTAGTTGTCAGGGGGTGTTAGGTAATGGTGTTGGACTTGATCTCTGATGTCTTTTCCAACCTGGCTGATTCTGTGTTTCTGTATTTGCTTTAACCGGTATCTAAACAGCACGCTGGAGTGATAACATTGCTATTCCTTCAAATAGTTTGATGGAGTTTTTAATGACTACAAGATCATTGAAAGGTTTTCTGTTTGTGGCTGTAATTGGAAAGAGAGATAAAAAGCCAGAAGATTTTTCTTTTAACTTTCCAAGGTGTGAAAAATGAAAAGGAAGCAATTGAGATGAAAGAGAACACAAGACAAGAAAACTAAAGTAGTTTTTTTTATTTGTTTGTTTGGTTGGTTTTGGTTGTTGGTTTTTTTTTTTTTTAACAATAAAGTAAAAGATGCAACCTTTATGATTCCATAATGTTTTACATATATGGTACCCCGTATTGGTATTTTTTTATATTTTATATTAGGTAGGTGAAACAATATAAGGGTCTACAGTAATTCCTTCAAGAAATAGATGCTTTGAAATTTTTTAAAAATCTGATTAAAATGGCACAGTGTCCTCACCTGAGTTGTTACAACAGATAATACCTTTCTACCTGAACCTTTAGATCTCATCCAATGAAAGATCTGTACTAGCACAAAGTGCTTTTGGCTTTAATTGGTATGAGTGGGAATCTGGAGATCATAGTTAACCTTAATGTCCTGTTTGTCAAAGTAAATATGATGGACCACTTAAATAGTTTCATCTAATACATTGCAATAAAGCAGACAATTGCATTTATATAGTAAAACAGTATAAATTTTAGTAGTGAAAGAATTATTATTTTAGGGTTTTTTCTGTGATTAATTGACTACCTCTGAACACAAAGTACTTTGGTTTTGTACAGTCTAATTTCTAATAACTCCATGCAGCATGAAGTGAATTGTATTTCAGAAGACTTACATTTACTAGGTTTCTGTGATAATCAAGTTATAGTCTCCTAAAATAATGTATGAGCTTTGTCTTAGAAGATCCAATTTCCATGCAGCTATTTTCGTTACCATTAAGTTACAATCTTTTAATACTTTACCAATTATGTCCCTTATCAACTTTGTCCAAACCTTAAACAATGTCATGCTAACTAGCTTAAATGTTGCCTAAATTATGTCACATATGTTTTGAAATATGAAGATTAACAACTTCTGTATTGTTGTATTCTTTCCAACGGTTTTTAAACACATACAGCGATGCAAACTATGTCACAAAGTGGTTCTAGGAAAGTTCTATATATCTTTTCATGCCAAGATGTCGAGGCTTCTTAAATTTGGTCATTAAGTTACTGTTAGATACATTTATAGATAGGTACAAATTAATTTGTTTTCATTATAAAACAATAAAAGCTGTCATTAAACAAGTCTTAGTGTGAGGCTAATTAGAGGGAATGAGCATTTAGTTGCATTTTATTTTGCAGTAGTTAGAAAGAGCATAAAAGGAGACTCTAAAGACAGCTTAGGAGGAGACTGATCATGTTAAAGCTGGTGAAGAAATAAATTTCCTGAAAGATTTTTCTTCCTACTGAATGCACACACCATGACAGTTGTGTCATTCTGCAGATTGTGTGAGAGAAAACCAAGGATTATGGAAAATGTAGAGGTAGACACTGGAAATCAAGAGACATTTCTGTGCAGACTACAGTCTGATATAATTTCTATTGCATTTAGACAAACATTTTATGTAATGACATGGAATTGTAATGACTAGGTGCAAAATCTCAATCTTATCTTCATAGATTAAGCAAGAAAAACAATAGGAAAAGAAATAAACCAGATTTTTTTTTCATCAAAGGAACATATATATTTGATTGCTCCCAAATTTCTGTATTGTTACTGAAATTTTATCTATCCTGATTCAAACTGTCCCTAAATCACAACTGTAATATGTGTGTATGTGTGTGTGTATATGAGCAGTTTGAAATAATTCTATTATGCTGGTATTTCTCAATTCCAAATTCCTAGGCTTCTCATCATTAGTCTCATATTTGACATCAAAATTTTCAGCCCAGGTTTTATGTATTAACAACACTATTATTTGATAATTTTTCTGTCAACCAGAAATAATGATTAAATACATCATATGTAGTTATTTTATCCTGAGAGTATTGCAATTGGGAAGGAGGATCCATCACAAATTCAGAAATAGCATTTTCTGCTCCTTCTGTTCATTTTGTTAATTGGCCATATTTCCTTCATGACTAAATTTAGAACTTAAACTGCTTACAGCAGTAAAGAAAAGATTGTTAGATTCTTGCAAAAACAGCATACAAATATGAGGGTTTGCCTGTTACACTACTATAGCTGTTTGCTCCTATAACCAGTCTGTACCAGAAGTCTGGTAAGAAGACATTAACCTTACTGAAAAATGTATTGCCTTGTTTAGTTTCTTTATTTTATTCTCTTTTTTCTTTTTTTCTTTTTTTTATGATACTTGTTAATATCTTCTGTATTTAAGACCTCTTTTAGATGCCACTGAATATACACACCATACAAGTTATGGTATTTTGCAGCTTGTATATCTCCCCATAATAAATGTAATGTTTTATTATACTAAATAATTTTAAATAGAACACTTAGCAAAGACAAATGTTTGCAAATGCAAGAAAAACAAAACAAAACCACTCGCCCTGTTAGAATTATTCATGCTACATAAGAAAGTCAAATAGATCTATATACACTCTCTCAAAGGTTCTGCTACTCTGATGCTGTAAACAGTGATTTTCTACTGAAAACAGCGCAGCATCTGGCCCAAAGGTAGAGAAAAATCTTTCAAATTACTTGTCGTTCTTTTCCCTTAGTCAGAGTCTTTTAAGCTTTATAAGCAAAACGAGAGGATCTATTACAAACAAACCTGAGAGCTGGCCATCTGTATTATAGGGCTCTGAACTCCAATGGATATGATTTCCATAACGAAATACTTTCTGGCTTATGAGCACTGTGTGAAAAATGAAATTTATACCACTTTGGAGTTCCAATGGATAAAGTGTCATAGGTAATGCTACTGTGGATTATATATTGATGGATTTTACAAATTTGTCACTTTAGCAATACTTCTGTGAACATTTATCTTGCAGACATTGACTTTGAGAGCAAAAGCTCCATTGTACAGAAATGTTGCAGTTTCGCTAAAAAATCAAGCTGCTTTCCATTCCTGGTGGTCTAGAGAAGCAGTGTGCCTGCCTTGTAAATTAATATTCTGTAGAAAAAGTAACCTTGAGACTGTTTTGCCTTGGAGGACCTCTATTACTATCAAGAAGAGGGGATAATAACGTTTCTTAATGCAAATCAGTGGCACCTGCTTTTACTCTTGGACTTTGGAATCCCTTTTTCAGATTAGGTGAAATGTTAGGAGGAGACTCTCATATTGGAATATGGCCAATAACTTTCAAGCATGCATTTTATTTTATTTTTTCCTTGTGCAGGCTGCCTCAGAAAAAAATCTGTGACTTACTAGATTTCACCTATCAAAATTACAAAATGGTGCTGGCAATCTAAAATTTCTGAATCCAGAGACTCATTTTAACATAATTAGTAAAAGGAGAAATCCTTAAAAACTTGAAAACAAAATTCCTAGCATTGAATACACTTTTTCAGAATACAGCTAAATGATTCCTTTTTCAATAGAACATTTTACAAGAAGCAGATTGTGAATACATTGTGATTTTTCATATTATTGTAATCAGGATTTATAAAGAAAATGTTTTGTAAGATTAACTCTACTGTCTTCCAGTTTATGCTATGTAAGAAAAGAGACATTGCACATATTTTCCGTAGATGTTGCAGTTCATTCTACTACATTGGTGTGTCATTATATAAAATTCTCCTAATCAATTTAAGGGATCATAAAAACTTTATACTTTTCACTGCACTTTGCAACCCTTCTTAGTTTAAGATAATAGTTTATGAAAGCATTAGTCAGTTTTGCATTTCCAGATTTCTCTGGGACATAAGGCTAGTCTGAATCATTCTCATTTTCTTTCTTACATGAGTGATGATCATCAGTGTCAGCAATTAACATACTTTCCTTAGCACTCTCTGTGACTGTTGGATGTTGAATGAAAATCTTGAAAATTATTTTTAAAAGCAAAAAACTGGTGAGACCACAAGGAATAGAAGAAAAAAAACATGCATTAAAAGAATACATTAAATTTTGCCCAACTGTCAAAAGAAACTCAGAGGACATTTACTCTGAGACAGACATGACAAGAAATTCAAACTCAAAACAAAATGGATTGGGAAAACTTCCCAACTACAGAAGAAAATAAGAAAAATAGATAATAAAATATAGCAGATGTCTATGAATCAAGGGGTTATTAGCCAAAGAAAGGAATTAAAATTATTAGTCTGTTGTCAGTATCATGATACAATTTGATATGATGTGCTGTAATCCATAGAAAGAGGGTAGGCGATTGAACAAAAGACAAAAGGGAAAAAACAAAGACAAAAAGACATAATTAGTAGTTCATTCTTCTGCTGAATCATAACATCTTTCCATTTAAGTCAGTGTTTGAAATATGCAAATTACTAAATTCAAGATGTTTACTTGGGCTGAAGTGGAGTTTAGAACTGAAGAAAGTGTATTACAGTCTCATAACTTATCTACTATCTTATGTTGCAGAAATGTAAGTGTAACAGAATTTGTTTTAAAATTATATCAAATAATTCTGTTAAAGATTTATTAGTTAGGTATAGTGAGTTGATTTTTTGCTTCTTTCTTACATAATCAAAGAATCATAGAATCATAGAATAGTGACGGCCAGAACAGACCTCCAAAGGTCGTGTAGTCTGACCTCCCCACAGTCAGCAAGGACATCCTCAATTAGACCAGGTTGCCCAGGGCCTTGCTGAGCCTCACCTTGAATAACTCTAGAGAAAGGGCCTCAACCACTTCCCTGGGCAACATTTTTCAGTGATCTACTACCCTCATTGTAAAGAACTTGTTCCTAACATGCAATCTAAATCTGCTCTTAGAATCATAGAATTACTGGGGTTGGAAGGGATCTCAAGGATCATCTAGTTCCAACCCCCTTCATCTGCCAGTTCCCTCAGCACCCATGGGTGTATCTCATCGGGTCCCATGACTTGAACACTTCCAGGTTCTTCAGATGGTCATGAACCTGGTCTTCACGGTTTCACAGTATCACAGTATATCAGAGGTTGGAAGGGACCACAAGAGATCATCACATCCAACCCCCCTGACAAAGCAGGATCACTTTGGGTAGTCCACACAGGAGGGTTTTGAAAGTCTCCAGAGAAGGAGACTCCACAACTGCCCTGGGCAGCCTGTTCCAATGCTCTGTCACCTTCACTGTAAAGAAGTTCATGTTGAGGTGAAATTGTCTGTGTTCAAGTTTGAACCCGTTGTTCCTTGTGTTATCACTCTGAACCACTGAAAAGAGCCTGGCCCCCTTCAGTTGACACCTACCCCTCAGGTATTTACACACACTGATCAGATCCCCTCTCAGTCTTCTCTTCTCCAGACTTGTGTCAGTGTGAGCTGAAATCCCCCCCGACACTGATTAAATAGTCCCAGGGATCTCAGTCTCTCTTCATAGGGGAGATGTTCAAGTCCCCTAATCATCCTCATGGCTCTCCATTGGATTCTCTCCAGCAGTTCTCCATCTTTCTTGAACTAGGAGCCCAAAACTTGAATCAGTATTCCAGATGTGGTCTCACAAGGGCAGAGGAGAGAGGTAGAAGAATTTCCCTACACACTTTTCTTGATGCATCCCGGGATACCATTGGCTCTCTTGACCACAAGAGCACACTGCCGTTCCATGGAGAACTTGCAGTCCACCAGCACTCGAAGGCCTTTCTCTGTGGAGCTGCTTTCTGTCAGGGCAACCCCTAACCTGTACTGGTGCCTGTTGTTATTCCTCCCCAGATGTAGGACCCTGCACTTGTCCTTATTAAACTTCATGAGGTTTGCCTGCACCCAGCTCTCCAGCCTGTCCAGGTCACATTGGATGGCTGCACAGCCTGACAGGTGTCAGCCAACCCCCCCAGTTCTGTATCATCAGCAAACTTGCTGAGGGTACTCTCAATCCCCTCATCTAGGTCACTGATAAAGATATTGAACAAAACTGAACCCAGTAGCCATCCCTGGGGGACACCACTTGCCACAGCCCTCCAAGTTGACTCTGTGCCATTGGTGACGGCCCTCTGAACTCTGTTGCCAAGCCAGTTTGCAATCCACCTCACTGACCAGCCATCTATGCCACATCTCCTGAGCTCTTCTATGAGGATGTTATGGGAGACAGTATCAAAAGTTTTACTGAAGTCAAGATATATGAAATCCATTGCTCTTTCCTCAGATACCCACTTGGTCATAAGTTCATAAAAGGCTATCAGATTAGTCAAGACCTCCCCTTGGTAAATCCATGTTGGCTACGCCTGATAACCTTCTTGTCTTCCATGTGGTTAGGGATGACTTCCACGATGAGCTGCCCCATCATCTTTCCAGGGATTGAAGTGAGGCTGATGGGTCTGTGGTTGCCTGGGTCTTCCTAGTTGCCTTTTTATGAAGACTGGAGGGACATTTGCTTTCCTCCAGTCTCCATGACTTTTCAAAGATGATGGAGAGAGGTTCAGCAACCATATCAGCCAGCTCTCTCAGCACTCATGGATGAATTCCATCAGGGACCATGGACTTGTGTGTCTTCAGATTGTATAAGATATCTCTAACCCGGTCCTGACTGACCAGTGGAATGTCTACATCTCTCTAGTTCTGCTCCCTTGCTACTAGAGACTGAAGTTCCTGAGGGATGGTCTTAGGAGAAAAGCTCTGAGGCAAAGAAGGCATTCAGCAGCTCTGCCATCTCTGCATCATCAATTACTGTATCTCCCATCTCATTCAGCAGTGACCCCACCTTTTGCCTACTCTTCCTTTTATCATTGATGTATTTGAAAAAACTCTTCTTGTTTTCTTTCACCCCTCTGGTGAGATTCAGTTCCAGGAGAGTCTTGGTTTTCATTTCTCTACATTCTCTGGCTAGATCTCATAATCCTCCCAATTGACCAGTCCTTTTTTCTACATATTGTAAACCTCCTTTTTATTTCTGAGTTTTACTAAGAGTTCCTTGTTTGTCCATGCAGGTCTTCTGCTTGCCTTACTTGATTTTTTTGTCAAGGAGATACATTTCTCTTGAGCTTGGAGGAGGTAATGGTTGAATATTAACCGGCTCTCTTGGACCCCCCTTCCTTCCAGAGCCCTAGTCCACCAGATATTTCTAAGTAGAGTCTTGAAGAGGGGAAAGTTGGCCCTTTTAAAGTCCAGAGTTGAAATTTTACTTATCACCCTGCTTCTCTGTCTGCTGATATTAAACTCTAACATGTCATGGTCACTGCAACCAAGATTACCCCCAGCCTTGACATCTACAACCAGTCCTTATTGTTTGTTAATATCACGTCCAGCACTGCACTTCTCCTTGTTGGTTCTTCAACTACTTGAATGAGAAAGCTGTCATCAATGCATTGCAGGAACCTTTTGGACTGTTTGTGCTTGTCTGTGTGACCTTTCCAACTAATATCCATGTGGTTGAAGTCACCCATGAGCACCAGGGCACTTGATCTTGAGGCTACTTCAAGCTGCCCATCAGTAGCTTCTTCCTGGTTCGGTGGTCTGTAGTAAACAGCCTCAACCCTGACACTATCTTCCATTATTCTGGGAGTGCGGCTGGAACCCTTGCCAGTGAAGACTCAGGTAAAGAAGTAATTGAGAACCTCAGTCTTCTCCATGTCACTTGTCACCAGTTCACCTGTTTCCTTTCTGAGGGGGCCCACACCTTCCTAGTCTTCTTTTCACCATTAATATACCATTAATATAATATCAATTATACCATTAATATAATACCAATAATAAAATATTCCATTAATATAATTAATATAATGGTATATAAATTAATATAATAATAATATACCATTACCTATACTTATACCTAGAAAATTTTATTGTTCCCCTTGCTCTCCCTGGCTAGATTTAATTCTAACTGAGCTTTAGCCTTTCTAAGCAGGTCTCTTGCTGCTTGGGCAGCTTCCTTGTATGCCCCCCATTCTAGTTGTCCTTTCTTCCACCCCTTGTAGAGTTTCTTTTTGTGTGACTGCGTGTCCAGGAGCTCCTTGCTCATCCAGGCAGCATTCTTTCCTGCTTTCCTCTTTGTGGGTATACTTTACTCCTGGGCACAGAGAAAGTGATCCTTGAACACAGACCAGCTGTTCCAGGCCCCTTTTCCCTCTAGAGCTTTGTCCCATGATACTTTGACCAGCAGAGCTTGTACCCATCTATCTGTACATTCCAGTTGTGGGAACCATCCCACCAAGTTTCAGTAATAGCCACTATGGCCTAGCATTTCAGCAGTGCAGTGGCCCTTAATTCATCCTGTTTGTTGAGCAAGCTGTGTGCATTTGCATAGAGGCACTTCAGATGTGATGGCCATGGCACCCTCTTAGGTGAATCACCCTTGATTCACTTGGGGTGTCTTCGCTAGTCTGAAACCATTGCCCCTTGTCCTATCACCTCAGGCCTTTGTAAACAGTCTCTCTCCATCCTTCATGTAGGCCCCCTTCAGGTAGTGGAAGGCCACTATTAGGTCTCCCTAGAGCCCTCTCTTCTCCAGGCTGAACAATCCCAGCTCCCTCAGCCTAGCCTCCTAGCAGAGGTGCTCCAATCCCCTGATCATTTTTTGTGGCCCTCCTCTGGACCCACTCCATCAGGACCATGTCCTTCCTATATTGAGGGTTCTAGACCTGGATGCAGTACCATGCTGCTGGTGAGATCTCAGCAGAGCAAAGTGGCAGAATCACCTCTCCGGGTCTGCTGGTAACGCATCTTTTGATGCAGCCCAGGATGTGATTTGCCTTCTGGGTTGCAAGCACACACTGACTGCTCATGTCCAGCTTCTTGTCCATCAGCATCCCCAAGTCCTTTTCCTCAGGGCTGCTTTCTATCACCACATCCCCTAGTATGTTGCAGCCCAGGTGCAGAACCCTGTACTTGTTCTTGTTGAACTTTGTGAGGTTCACCTGGGCCCATCTCTCTAGCTTGTCCAGGTCCTTCTGGATGACATCCCATCCCTCTGGTGTATCAACAACACCACACAGCTTGGTGTCATCTGCAAACTTGCTGATGGTACACTCGATCCCACTGTCCATATCACGGATAAAAATATTAAGGAGTACAAGTCCCCGTACAAACCCCTGAGGGACACCATCTGTCACTGCTTTCCATCTGGACTTTGAGCCATTGAGCTGGATGCAACCCTTCAGCCAATTCATTATCTACTGAACAGTCCACCTATCAAATCCGTATCTCTCCAACTTGGTGAGTAGGATGTTGTGGGGGACCTTGTCAAAGACCTTGCAGACATAGACACTTTATTACTATGGAGATCAAAGAAAGCACACAGCAACTTACTCCTTTTACTCAGGAAACTTACTCCTTTTCCCCAGGAAATTCCACTAAGACATTGTTACAGGTTAAAGGACCAGTGTCCGAAATGTAAAATGAACTTTTTCAGAGAATTTGGGTCCAAGAGGATGGAGTCTTTGAGGGGCTGCACTGAATATAAGAGATGAATTTAATCCATTTCACTGGCCTGCAAATTTTCTATATTATCTGAAAGCACATCTTGTTTTTCTCTGCTTCTTCCTCCTTCCCCCCGTGATGGTTTTAAGACTCTTTTTAATTTTTCTTCACAAAGTTCAAGCAGAGAAAGTGAAAGAATGTAAATAAGTTACTCTTGGGTATAAGAAAACAAAATAATGATTATTCTAAACACTTCCATTGGAGAGATAGAAATGTTTAAGAACCTCTACTCAAAATAAGGTTGGGGAGTTGGGCAGTTCTCAGCTTGCTCAGCTTCTATCTGTTCTTTTTTGGCTGAAGATAACACACTGACCTTGACAAGCTAAGTCTAACAGCCTCTCTGTTCCTTGACCCTCTGCCTTCTGCCAGGGGAGTCTGGGGGGATTCCTTCTGGCTAGGGTGGAGGCCCCTTGGGGAAGGCCCCTTGGGGGAAGCAAAGGGGGCTTGGTTGTGCTTTTCTGTTGATTGTACATATTTGTAAATGTTGTGAATAGTGTATATTTGTACATATTCATTGCATTTCATCATATATTATAGATTTGCCTGTAAATACAGCGTTCATTTGCTTCCAGACTGCACTAGCCTGGTTATTGTCGATATGGGACAGGGATTTCAGCTCTCACACTGTTACACCCCCATATATACTTCTGACCTTGCTCTTGCTTGTCCTGCTCATTCTTGTTTCGGTTATTGGTAAGAATACTGGCTGGGACAAGGGAGAGTTAATAACTTGTTAGTTGGTACTCAGCCCTTTGAGCTTTGTCCAGAGGGGTCTGTATGTGATGGGGTTGCAGGGCTATTGTCTAGTTGTATATGTACATATGAATTTGTATATATTTATTACCTTTTCTATTTATTTTTTTATTTAATCTGTGTTTGTAAATATTATTTCATTTAATTTCCGAATTCTGAGTAAGTGTGGTTATGTACTCAATTTGGGGTAAATCTTCAAACTCTATGTGGTGTAAAACCACCACAGCTAAGAAATCATTCAATAAATTAGAGAAAGCAGGCAAAAATGGCTTGAGAGAAATGAACAGTTCTTTTCAATAAAGAATTTTACAGGTCTGAAGTTCAACTTCTAGTTCAGAAAATATCCCATTGACATGTAATTTCCCTGTTTCATGGCAATTTTAGAAATTTCGAAATCAGTTAAGAAGGAGAAGCCACCTATGAAATATTATGATCTTTCCACTTTGATAAGATATTCCTCTACAGATTCTACAAACTTTTACTTTGGAGTACTCTAAACATTTTATGACTAAAAAGCTTCCTGCCTTCAGACTGCCTATGTTTTTTATCTTCATGTGATGTCTTAATCAAAGGGGAAAGTTATTTGAATTTTTTGCATTTAACTTTAAAGAACTTTTTAATCCATCATCTTGGCTTTCTCTCATTTACAAGATCATCAAAAGTTTTGTCAAATAAATGTTTGAAAGATTAAGTCAGTTTAGGAAATTTTATGAACTAACTGGAGCAAGAAGATGGAAGGAAGGCTGAAATATGTGGCATTTAATTTTTTTTTCTAGAAAAGTCACTTTTTTGTCACACAAATTCTTTTTCACTCTAAAGACAACAAATTCTCTGTTAAATCCTCTGGATGTAAAAGACTTCCTTGCTTACTTTTAAAATAAAGATCTAAACATTATAAAGACATACTTCATGGAACAATGTCTTTTATTTGGAAGAATGATCAACTACCTTGAATACTACTGAGACACTAAAGACTTGAGTGTATCTGTACATAACTGAACACTGATGTTGTTACCATGTTCAGTGGAACTGCACTGGCCAAGAGGCTTTTGCTGTCTGGCCCTATAGTTCATATGACTGGGATGTGGATGAGCCTCAGGTTACTTTCTCTGACTCCTCATGAACAGAATCTTGTGTAAGCAGTCAGAAATAACACTTATCTCAGAGGATCCTTTTCCATAAGATGTGCCCCATAAAACATAATGAAAAAGAGTCATAGTCCTTGGCCTCATTCTGTCCATACAATTTCTGCCTGGAATATAGCCTTGGATAAGAATTTATTTTCCTATATGGGGAAACTATACTTTCTAATAATTTTCAGTTTGAGCCATCTTCTGACTTTTTTGTCCCATGAATTGTTCCAAAACCTAAAAATAAGCAAACACAAAAAATAAATTAACCTTTGAGGAAATTAGTGGTTTTGAGAATTTATTTATTACTTCAGCTATCAACACATGAAGATTTTGCCTTTTTCATTCTTAAGTCCTTGTTCACATCAAGACTTACTAAGCAGTAAGCTCTCACTTCATCACAATGTACTGTATTATTGTACTCTGAGATGCTTGTGCTTCACCAAAAGCAGGTAAAAGATTCAGCATTCAGGGCTTTTTAGAACATTATATAAGTATAAAATTGTTTTGAATTAACATAAGATAGTAATGAATTTAATTACAGAGCAAACACACACACAAATAACAACACAAAACCCTCCTCTCTCATTAGCGAGTTCTACTAAACAGTTTATCCCATAAATTTCCTGGGATGACCAGGGTATCCTGTTGTCTTAATGGTTATATAGATTCTTATAATCATACATTTATTTTAAACTCTTAATAGGAAAGGAAAATAATTAATCTTTTCCCAACTATAAGAGAAGATATCCTATATTCTTGAAGGATTTAATATAATTAACTTCTATTCTAAGATGTTTTACAGACTTGAAGAAGACAGACAAATAATGATATTGAGCACAATATACATGGAGAGGTGAAAAACTGCAGTGAATTCCTCTGTGAATATGTAAAAGCCTATACATCTGTACTTAATGGGAGAATAAGATTGAACACAAAGTAGATTGCAGATAGCTGTAAATATTCATTAAACTGTTAAGTACTTTTTAGTAGGTCACAGATTTTTTAATAAAAATTTTATCTGTGTTGATGAATAAAGATGAGAGTGGACGAAAGAAAAAATAATCTGTTCTGTGCAAATTTAATGAGGGACTGAACAAACATTTAGAGACCAAAATCCACAATTTTTTTATCTGCAGTTGCCTAATTAACTTAGTTTACTTAATCATACTTTTAGATATCAAATAGTCTCTGAAATATTTCCATAAAATTGTAATGCTTCTAGATTGTCTGCTATCATGATTAGAATATTTTTCACAGAACCACAGAATGGTAGTGGTTGGAAGGGACCTTTGGAGCTCATCTAATTCAACCACCTTGCTAAAGCAGGCTGCACAAGATCGAGTCCATACAGGTTTTTACATCTCCAGAGATGGAGACTTCAAGGTATTGCTAGATAGCTCTTTCCAGTGCTCTGTTACCTTCAAAGTAACAAAGCTTTTCCTTATGTTCAGGTGGAACTTCCTGTGTTCCAATTTGGGTTTGTGTCTTAAGTACTCTCCTAATAAGTTATATTACTATTGTAATGGCAACTGTCATTTTATTCTTGTAATTGGTGAGAATTGTAAGTATCTCTTTGACAGTGAATGTTGTCATACCGAACACTTTATTAAAAAATCTTTTAAAATTCCCCTAATTAATGTCAAAGTTCTGTGTATTTTCATAGAACTAAAATTATTTGTTTCTTAAATTAAAAATACGTAGCAACCTCAAATATTTTCTCATCTTTACTTGGTTAAGAACACACAGCCATAATGAAATGCAGACATTGACACTTGTATTGGGTCTGGCTGAGATGGATTTTCCCCATAAGCATCCCTCACAGTGCTGTACTCTGTTCTGTTACCTTAAAAGGTATTGATAACACTCCTGATTTTGCTTCTGCTTGCAGTGCTCACACAGCATCAAGGCTGTCTCTCCAACATTCCCCTCTCATCGACAGGCTGTGGATGTGCAAGCTCAGAGAAAGAAGGACAGGGAGACATTTGTGATTTGTCTTCTGCAGCAGCTGCTACATGTACTGAAGCCCTACTTCCCAGGAAGGTGCTGGACATCACCTGCTGATTGGAAGGAGAAAGTAAATATTTTGCTTTCTTTTGCTTCCACACAAAGACTTTCCTTTTGCTTTATTGAACTACTGCCTTCTTGACCCACAAGTATTTTTCCATTTTATTTTATCCCTTCCCCTTCGTGGTCACCTAGAGTGCAGCCAAGATTAATTCACCAGAATATCCATTGCCAGACCACTAACATGAAACACTGACGAATGTAACCAACCTGTAGTATCTAGACTGAATCTCTGTAGCAATGTCCAGAAGCAGTGGCATTTAACATCCCTAAAACAGAAGTCCAATCTACTTCTATACTGCCTGCTTATATCCACGTTTGCACATCTGCTTTGTAAGTATTTTTTCTACATTTACTCAGCTTCATACTCTAGCTAGCATTTGGTGAGAGGAAGCACAGAATACAGTGTTCAAATGGTGATGGACAGCGTTTGTGGTTACAACGAAGGACTCATTCAAGGGATTTGTTCAGATGATTTCTTCATCTGAACAAATCCCTTGAGGCTCCCTTAATGGAGAAAGGCAGGAACACCTGAAGTATTTGCTAGGTATTTTCTGCCAAATTGCATGAAATTGCCAGCCCTCTCTGTCTGTCTGTTGTAGGTACTAAGGAAGCTGAGGGGATTTAGATCAGCTGCAGATGTTTGAAGTGAGATGATTCCATTCAACAGCATCCTGTATACTTCAAACACTTTCTGAAAAAAATCTGTCAACAATTTAAAGGATAAAATCAAATGTGGTATACACACTGTGTAAAAAGGAACTGTTGTGTTTCAGAAGGCTGGTAAGTAAAGATTTAGGTAGTCTTTCCCATGATATAAAATCTTTTTATTCCTCAGAGAACTAGAAATCTGCAATGACACTTTTGTGGTATATCTTTTAAACAGTAATTAAGTGAAAATTAAAATTATATCCTAGTAAGATGGATCATTGGGGAAACTGAACTGTTGTCTTTTCCTGTAACCCAGACTCATTACAATTACAGCCTGAAACTCACTTGGGATTTTAAACAGCTAGCATTTAAAAATAATTCTGTTAATTTAAGTATGCAAATCAGTGTAACTGCTGTTGCTTCCTATAGGTTTCCACATAATCAATGTGAGTTGTATCTTCCTGCTGAGGTCAAGGCAATAATTTCCATTTTAAGGCAGAGGTTTTGTGTCTATTAGAATGATAAAAATGTCTTTCACTTTCTTATAGCTTGTATACTGTAACTGTCAAAGCAAAATACATGATAAATAGAAGTACCTTTATGAACTGTGACTGAAATTTTAGTGACATACAATATCTATCTCTTGTTTTAATACACTCTGTGTTCATTGAAGACACTGATTTTGATGGACAACCTGATCTAGTGGAAGGTGGCCCTGCCCATAGCAGGGGGGTTGGAACTAGATGATCCTTGTGGTCCCTTTCAACCCTGACAATTCTGTGATTCTATGTGATTCTGTGATACAGGTGCACAGAGTATTTTGATGACACCAAACCACAAGAGGTGGAACCTATCTATGTTTTCTGGTGTGACAGCGAGATCCCAACAGCTGGATATGTGGGAAGCTGAACACCATAATTCAAGTCCGTTTATTTTCACTTGGAGGGGTGGAAGGAATCACTGGGATTGACTGCCCCAGGGATGGAAACACAGGCCCACCATCTGGATTGTTCATGGACTGATTCAGAATAGGGTGGAGCTCCAGAACATCTGCAGTAAGCAGCTTATTGTGAATCACAAGACTATCTCATTTTGAGTGAGAATGGACAGTGAACAATGTATGATGTATATTGTTTGATGTTAATTGCTGCCAGGCATGATGCAGATGGTATAGAATAAGAGGTGGAGAATGTCATGGGTTGAGTTTAATCTGGTGATGCATATTCAATACCACCTGATGTCATGCCAGCTTCAAAAGGAAAGTGCTGGGTGGGGCAAAGTATCAGGGAGTTAGAAATTCAGATTGTGACATGAAAGAGTTTCTGTTCTGGTTGCAGTTTCTGGTTTCTGATTTTTAGATATTGGTCTTTTCCACTGAGCTGGCAGTTGTGTGCTTGGGTGGGGGGAACTGTTTTGTCTACTGCTGCTGCTTCTGCTTTTACTAAGGTAATTGTACAGCGTATCTCATTAAACTCCTTATATCAACAAGGAGTTATTTTGTGTTACTTTTACTCCAATCTGTGTGGGTGAAGGGAGACTTGTGAGATTGGGCTGTGTTAATCAAGGACAGAAGGCTTCAGGGAAACCTTCCATTATTTAAAGGGGGCCTGCAAGAAAGATGGAGAGGAACTCTTTATCATGGAATGTAGTGACATAAGGAGGGGTAATGGTTTCAAACTGAAAGAAGGTAGATTTAGATGAGATATTAGGAAGAAATTGTCTACAATGAGAGTGGTGAGGCATTGGAACAAGTTGCCCAGAGAAGCTGTGGATGCCCCATCCCTGGAAGTGTTAAAGGCCAAGTTGGTTGGGGCTTTGAGTACGTTATCCAGTAGATGATGTCCCTGCTCATGGCACAGCTGTTGAAACTATATGATATTCAATGTCCCTTCAAACCCAAACCATTCTACAATTAGATTCTGTGATTATATGAACTAGGGTAATAGGGGTCAAAAACTAAGGAAATAAAGCCCTGAAAGATACAAGGTTAGAAAGATGACTTAATTTATGAAGTAATCTGTATTAGAGAAAATCATGAAGTGGAACACTTTTGAAGCCTGTATTGAGCATAATTTTACACTGTTTTTTTTTTTTCAGTACATAAAATAACTGTCAATCCCAGAACAATTTTCCCTTGTTCTATATTCAGCTCTTCTGTCATATATTTATAGAGCAATACCACATCCTTCACAAGATTGCAGTATGCTAGCCTAAACAAGTCAACCATTGTCAATCATTTCTCATAAAAAGATTGTACATTCCCCTGATCATTCTCTGTGCTTGTTCTGTCTTAAAATTGTCTGCCTTGAAAATAGGTGTGCTCAATTCAAACTGAGGGCTCAAGAACAGCTGAGAAATTGCTGTACCAGCCTTGTCCCAGTGGCAGACCAGGAGATCAGCAAGTTTTTTTCGGTAAGCATGTAAAGCTTTTCATAGTTCTGGTTTCTACGTGAGGGAGGTGGGGAGAGGCATAGGCAGAGCTGCATCCACCATGGGTTCTTTAAACACCCCAGGAGTGCAAGGGTCACAGATCTCTGCACACCGAGCAAGGTCAATCAACAGGCAAGGTGAGTCATCCGTGTGTGTGAAGTCAGTCAAATGAGGAGATCTAGTCATGGTTACAACCAGGCTGAAGGCTGTTGTCAGTAGAACTGTGGGTACCCAGAGAGAGGCTCTGTGCAGACAGTAGGTGTCCAGGCCCCTGGCTGTAGAGAGTGCTAGAGCCTGGCACTTGCACTGGAGTGTGGTGGAGATGACACCTGTAGGAGATGTGAACAGATGAACCATCTGCTCAGCCTAGTGCTGAGCTGAATGAACAAGTGGCGAGCCAAAAGGTTATAATGAAACGTGAGGATGAGGTAGACATGGGGAGCCAGGCTCTGCAATCCCTGAGGGAGGGGCAGCAGGTGTGGGTGGCAAAAGAAGCAGGGGATTTCATACCCTCATGCCCACTCAGAAAAAGAAAGAGACCTAAGACATCTCTTAGGTGGCAAGTCCATCTCCAGCGAGGCAGGAGAGGCAGGCGATCCCCTTCCCAATCCCCCCAGTCTTCCCAGTTGCCCACACACAATAGGTACAGGGCTCTTGAAACAGATGGCTGGATGAACAGGAATGGAAAGGAATGTCCACGCACACAGCTACCCAGGACTTGTCAGCCAGTCCCACAATTTAGGACTAGGGAAAGAAAGAAAGAAAGAAAGAAAGAAAGAAAGGAAGGAAGGAAGGAAGGAAGGAAGGAAGGAAGGAAGGAAGGAAGGAAGGAAGGAAGGAAGGAAGGAAGGAAGGAAGGAAGGAAGGAAGGAAGGAAGGAAGGAAGGAAGGAAGGAAGGAAGGAAGGAAGGAAGGAAGGAAGGAAGGAAGGAAGGAAGGAAGGAAGGAAGGAAGGAAGGAAGGAGGTAGTACTGGGGATTGCATTCTCAGGAAAACTGATGGCCCAGTCTGCAGGGCTGATACATCTCACAGGGAGGTCTGCTGCTTGCCTGGGGCAAAGGTTAGGGACATTTCTAGGAGACTCCCTAATTTGGTGCAACCATCACACTATCACCTGCTGCTGGTTACACAGACTGGGAGTGATGAGGAATGGATAGGAGTACAAAAGCTGTTAAAAAGGACTTCAAGAATTTGGGCAGATTACTTGAGGGCTTGGTAGCACAAGTGGTGTTCTCCTCAATCCCTCCCTCTAGTCACAGGAAGAGATATCGAAGGAAAGAGAAAAATCCATGCGATCAACACATGGCTTAGAAGTTGGTGCCACCAACAGAACCTTGAGGGGAGTTTTGACCTTGGGGAAGTTTTCTTGGCACCAGGTCTACAGGTGACAGATGGAGTTCATCTGTCCCACAAGGGGAAAAGAATCCTTGCACATGAGTTGGCTGGGCTCATTGACAAGGCTTTAAACTGATTTTAAAGGGAGATGGGGATGTAGCTGACCTTGCCACTGAGAACCCTGACTGTAGTAGCCCAACACTTGTGGAGCAGTGTGTTAGCATCTTAGATAACAAGAAGGTTTACCTCGCCTCAAGTCTGAAAACTATGTACTCAGCTCCCTCCCTGAAATGTTTGTACACCAATGCATGCAGCATGGGCGATAAACAGGAAGAGCTGGAGGCCATCGTGCTACAGGGAAACTTTGATATAGCAGCCACCACGGAAACCTGGTGGGATGACTCCCACAAGTGGAGTGCTGCAATCAATGGGCACCAACTTTTCAGAAGGGATAGGCAAGGAAGAGAGGTGGTGGTATTAGGGAGACATATGAAACCATGCAAATTAATGAAAGTGATGATAGGGTTGAGTCCTTATGGGTATGAATCAGGAGTAAGGCCAGAAAGAGTGACATTGTGCTGGGCGTCTGTTACAGACCACCCAACCAGGATCAAGAGGTAGATGAATTTTTTTATAAGCAGTTGAGAGAGGTTTCACAATCACTCCCTCTTGTTCTTGTGGAAGACTTCAACTTCTTGGATGTCTGCTCGAAATACAACACATCAGGGAGAGAAGTGCCCTGGAGGTTCCTGGAGTGTTTGGATGATAACTTCTTGACACAACTGGTGAGGGATTCTAGTGCACGGTTGTGAAACACATCCCATAACTGGTGCAGTATGTACAATTTGACCCAATTAGAATATATACAGAATTTCTAATTAAGGGAACGCAAGGTGCAGTTCTGCGGCTTGTCCACCAGATGGCAACTCAACAGGAAGCTTGACAGCTGTAACTATACAAAGATTTACAATGCTATCAAAGGCAATTCAAGATAGAATATCACGCGGCTAGGCACAGGTGCTTTGAACTGAATGTTAGGGAGTGTTGCACATGTGAAAAGATACACTGTGTCTTTGTAGCAAAGCAAGTTGCTGGGTTACACTGGCTGCTTGCTGTCTGCCCAGGACTAGCCAAGGGCTGGTCTGTTCCAGATGGAGGAAGGTTCCTGGGGCTGAGGCTGTGGCTGAGTCACTAGCAGTCTGTGCGGGGGGCTTCCCTCCAGATGGTGACTTTCTTTTTCCTCCTGCCTCTGCAGAAGGGGCGAGACTTTCCACCGATTGGCGGCTTCCCTTGGCAGGGTGGACCCACTGTGCAACTGTGGTGGCTGGGAACTGGGAGGGCTGGTGTAACTCCCTGAACAGCATTGGCCCAGCAGGGCCGGTCCTTGGGGAGTGGTCCTTCAGGGTGGGGCTTCGCAGGGTCGCCCCATATGGTGGGATGGGGCGACAGTTCCCAGTAGGTAGGGTCAGACGTCTCCTATACCTGTGGTGACGGGCTTCACGGAAGGGGCGTGGCTACACAGAGTTGTGGTTCCCCTCATCTCAGCTTTAGACTAGCTGTCAATGCCAAACCTCATTGGCAGTTGCTTCCCATTTAAGGTTATGATGCAGTCCTTTGCTTGAACTCCAAAGAGAGGACACGACTCTCTCTCTCTTGGGAAATCCTGACTTTATACTGCCCTGGTGGCACAGGGCTGGAGAGCAGCGAAGTGGGCATCTCTGTTTGTCTCCCGTGATCAGTGGGGTGATGCAGGGCGGCTAAGCATGATTCCTGCTTATAAGAGCCAGTACACATTAGGTCATGGCTGCTCGATCTGCTGCTTATATCTGTAGCAGATGTTGGACTGCCAGATTTGGGATAGTCCCTCCCGCTCTGGGCTAAAGCTTACCCTGGGGAGTCCAGTCCTCTTTAAGACACATCAGAGTCTTCCGATCCGCTGGGACTGCACTTTCAATGATGGCTTTTGTAGCTTCAGTGAAGGGATCTCCTTTGCAAGTTCCTTGGGTGAACTGAGGCGCAGCAGCCTTCCCAGGGTCCTGGCTTCTTCATGTTGCAGAGGCTGCTAGTATGCATGCATGAGAGAGTGAGAAGACTTACAGGCAACAGCTTAAGCACTATGAGCTTACAAAGCTCTGGAGAACAAAAGGAGAGAGCAACTTGTTTACAAGTGGTGTAACACTTATAAGTTTCTTGAGGCTGGAATTGGCCAATGGGCATTCTTGTCAACAACCTGCTTTAGACTATAGAAAGTGTGAAGCTAGAATTATGCCTTTAAATGGAAGGAGCATGAGTGCTGCACGCGATGGGTGCATGTAGTTTTTTATGCCTCAGAAGGTAGGTTGGCACCTGGGCCTTTGTCCCCCTGTCTGGAAAGGAGGGTGGAAGAGGGGAACTTGCCCAAACATGTTGGGACAAGTTTTCTGGTATTTGGGGGCATAGTTTTGGGCATATGGTGCCTTCACCACAGGAAGCCAATCAGGAAAGGTGCCCTCCTAGAACTGCTTCTTGTGAACAGGGAAGAACTTCTGGGTGAAGTAAAGGTTGGAGACTGTCTAGGGTTCAGTGATCATGAGATGACTGAGTTTTCTATCCTTGGGCAAACAAGGAAAGGGGTTAGTAAAATTGGCATCTTGAACTTCTAGAGGGCAAATTTTGGCCTGTTCAGGAAACTGATTGACAAAGTCCCTTGAGAGATCACACTCGTAGGATTTTGGAGTCCAGGAAGACTGGGCATACTTCAAGAGGGAAGCCTTAAAGGCACAGGTGCAGGCTGTCCCTCTGTGCTGAAAAACAAGTCAGCAGGGAAGGTGTCTGGCCTGGCAGTATGTGGACATTTTCTTGGAACTCAGGAACAAAAGGAGAGTCTATGGTCTTTGGAAGAGGGGACAGGTGTCTCATGATGATTATTAAGATGTAGTGAAGCTATGCAGGGAGAAAATAGGAGAGCCAAATCACAGAAGCATTCAGGTTGGAAAACACCCTCAGGATCACCAAGTCCAACTGATAACCCTACTCTACAAAGTTTGCCCCTAAACCATATTCCCAAGCACCACATCTAAACGACCTTTTAACAACCTCTAAACGACATCCAGGGTTGGTGACTCAACCACCTCCCTGGGCAGCACATTCCAATTCCTGAAAGCACAGCTGGAGCTCAACTTAGCTACAGCATTAAAGATAATAGAAAATATTTCTATAAATTCATTAACAGCAAAAGGAGGACTAAGGAAAATCTCCATCCTTTATTGGATGCAGAAGGAAACATAGTGACTAAAGATAAGGAGAAGGCTGAGGTGTTCAATGCCTATTTTCTCTCAGTATTTAACACCGGAAACAGCAGTTCCCTAGACATCCAGCCTTATGAACTAGGATTCAGAGAGGGTAATCAGAATGAGGTCATCACAATGAAAGAGGAAGTGGTCAGTGATCTGCCATGCCACTTAGATGCACACAAGTTTATGGGGATAGATGGGCTACACCCAAGGGTGCTGAAGGAGTTGGCAGATGTGCTTGCCAAGCCACTTTCCATTATTTACTTGAATTCCTGGCTAACTGGGGAGGTCCTAATGGCCTGGGGGGTAGCAAATGTAACATCCACGCTGGCAGCCCCTGCCTGGCAACAGGTAATGGCGGCAGTGTTGTGGTAGGCCATGACACATGGCCCAGTACAAATCCAGACAGGCCTTAAGATGTCTAGACAGGTCCTTTCTCTCCCCTCCTTCCTGTGGGCAACGCGGGAAAAGGATCAAAAAGGACAGGACCTTACCTGTCTGGTAAATAAGATGCTTATCTGGGGCCAGAGCACGTAAGCTTCCCCACATACAAGGTCCTGGCCTCTGCCTTTTATGGTCATAGCCTGTCAGAATGCTTTTCCATTGGGCAGCTACATGTTAGCTTTAGTGCCCCATTGGACCAAGTGACCTCTGGCATTTTGTATATATGCAAATGGCTAGGTAGCCTAGGGGCTTGATCAGATCTGCCTTGCTCAAGCCTTGCTCGAGCCTTGCTCGCATCTGCTGAAGCCTCACCTAACTTCAATCCTTGTCATCTTGAGTGTCCTGCCTTGCTTCGAGTGCATGGTCCAGAGCCCTGGGATAAAGCCTGAGCCTCGAATTCGATTACAAACCGACAGTTTCTGGAGCTTGTCAGCAGGGAGAGCGAGCTAGGGACTATCTCCAAATTCCTCCTCTAATCCTTGTGAGTAAACCCTGGCCTGCTCATATCTTCCTAAGGGTTATTGGTTGGCCTTTGGTTTATAAGTGTGTGAAACTATTTGTGTCATAGATTTTCCAGTCTCTGAACTCTCTAAATTGTGTCAAAACTGTCATTAAGCATCCTGGAAGAATTCATGACCGAATAGAACCTGTAAATAGCTCTATCAGTTTTGTACATAGTTTTGGGGTGGGGTTTTGGGAAAATAAAAATAACTATATTTTATAATTCCTGCCTCATTAATTTAACCCAAACTAATACAGGTGGTGCAGGTAAAAACAGCAGACCCTGTACCAGCGCCCATAAAGGCAGTGGTGGCGGCAGACCCAGCTGCGCTGCTAAAAGCACTGGTCCTAAGAATTTTGTTGTCAATTGATGTTATTTTGTTTTTGAGTGCTTATGGCAGATTTCCTAGTATGTTCCATTCACATTTAAAAACTTGTAGTACTTTATAATGAAACCACTTTATTAATAGTGCCATTAAAATGATGATTGAAAATATCATCTTCCCTCTTCAGAATCATGTATGTATGAAATTCAGAGATGTTTAATTTTGACATTATTAATGTAAAATCTAATTTTAACAGACTGGCACAAATGAGAACCTGCACTTATATGATTTTAAGGCTTCACACAGTACTACAGATATAAGAATAACTTTATTTAGACTTTGAATAAGACAGTCCATTTTCTGAAGAGATTAAAGTCCAATAGATACTGGAGAACTGCCATGGATTAAAGATGGCAATCAGAAAATTTATTCTATTCCTAATACTGGTAAAACATTAATTTGGTGAACTGAGACTCTCTCATTCTTTTCTCACATTTATTTAATCAAATCACTGTAAGTTATCCCTGAAGAATTATAATTTAATATATATCTATCATTTATCTCCTTGAGTAGCTATTTAATTTTAGCACATTAGTTCTTTTATTCTTTTAATACTTTTACCATAATAAACAAGCTAAGTAGATGAGTTTATATACAAAGACGATAAATTCAGAACAGATTGCTGAATGCAATTATAGTTTTCCTGCTGAAAAGAGGAGCATTCTGAAGTGGACACAATACAAAACAAAGGCACCTAACTATCTTGTAAAGGTGTTTTAAAGCAGATAATTTAAGTATAATGGTTGATTTAATTACAGTCAGTGTATTCATCAAAGAGAATATTGACTGTTGACTTGGTCACAAGCTTAAGAACTTTGATGTAAAATAGAGTATCTTCAGACTGAAGGAGAAAGGTATAATAACAACCAGTGGCTATTCTTAGTCAAAACTAGGTAGTTCTTAATTGGCTAGCGATAATGGGGCAGTGTGATGGTTTGAAACTGTCTTTTTAATTTTTCCTTGCAAAGTTCAAAACAGAGAAAGTGAAAGAGTGTAAATAAGTCACTATTGGGTGTAAGAAAGCAAAATACTGATTGTTCTAAACACTTCCATTGGATAGATAGAAATGTTTAAGAACTATTACCCAAAACAAAGTGGGGCACTCTGCATTCTGCGTTCTGCAGTGACTGCAATTTCCTTCTTCTCCTTCTTCTCTTCTCGCCGAAGATAACACACTGACCTTGGCAGCTAAGTTAACAACCTTTCTGCTTAACTAACTCTGCTTTCTGTCCAGGGGGGCCTGAGGGGGAAGCTCCTGGGAGGGAGGCTCCTTCGGGAAGGGTCCCCTTTGGGGGGAAGCAAAGGGAGATTGGTTGTGATTTTTCTGTTGATTGTATATATTTGTGAATGTTGTGAATTTTGTATATTTGTACATATTCATTGCATTTCATCGTAGATTGTAGATTCTGCTTGTAAATACAGCTTTCATTTGCTTCCAGACTGGGCTAGCCTGGTTATTGTCGGTGGGAGGGGGGAATGTCAATGGATCTGTCACGGGCAGCAAAGGCATTTGCTACATAACAACCACTGCTGGTCTATTTTTTTTCAAAGACAAACAACTTTTAAGGAAAGGAAACTGTTCAAGACAATAACATACCAAAGTACATATATCAATGAAAGAAGATTTTACTTTTTAAACTTTTCTTAGAAGATATATGAGGCATTTAAATTCTTATATTAGGAATTATTGAGCAATAGATATAACATCTATTTATGTTTGGAAGCTGCTACCGTTTTATGTGAAAACGTTTCTGAAATGAAGAATAGTATGTTTTATGTCAGGTTATAGGAATGCTATTGAGAATAATAATTCCTAATAGCTAAACAGTGTTTTCCATCCGCAGATATGAATTACAAGAGAGGAAGAGGAAGAGGAAAGAATACCGAGAAATAAGTAGAGAGATTTGACTTGCTAACAATCCAGTAGCCGAAAGGACAGTACTCTTCTATCTGCTGAATCCCTACCCAGTGTTTCAACAATTCATTTACTTTTATAGAGAAATTGTTGTATATGAAACCCTTTACTGGTCATACAAATTGAAATAATTTACTCTCTTCACATACTTACTGCATAAAAATTTCTATGTGTAGAGTTAAAAATGGTAGAAAAAATTAGACTTTGTCATAGAAATAAAGGACTTATATGCTATTTACCTTATTTTGTGGAAATAAATAAATAAATAAAAATTAAAAAAAAAAATCCAGAATTTGAGAAAAAAATATAGAGAAGTATAATATTTTTAGGTAGCTTAACAAGCACAATCAGATCATATGTATGGACTTTGAATAGTCTTTACAGTAGAAAAAGTAAGAAATGTAATTGACCATCATCCATTGTGTCTGGTTAATATGCAATATTGAAAACAATTTTGATACATTGCATTAAATATTTTTAAATCTTTATATGTTATTAATCAGAACCAGAGACAATCTCATAGTGAAAAGCAAGTTTGGAATATGTTTTCTGATTTTACCTCAAACTAGATGAACAAAAGTGGGGTCATAGAAGAATAGCAACAGGTTTATAGCTAAACTATTAATATGATATCTAGAAGATTTACTAGTATCTTCTTAGGAATATAAATTAGGAAAACATGAATTAAAGTTTAAAGTTACAAATAAGAAAAGAACTATAACTGACAATAGATTTCTTTCCTTATGGAGGACCAGAAATATTATTTTATGTTAAGAATGACAAGAATAACTCAACCCTAACAGTCATAATGAAATTATTTTCGTGTAAGGAGTAATTTTCAGGGATCAGATCCAGTTATTCCAAACACAACCTGTCCTTCTGCACATTTGTACATTTCTATAATAAATAAGAAATATATGTTTTTGTAAATTTCTTATCTATAAATGATATTATGCGAATATACCAGAACAGCTGCAGCAAATTTGAATAAGACACAGTGGAGATGATCTTTTACTTCTCCTGTTTCTTTTGTCTGGGTTGTGTTAAATTTAAATCTTAAACTTAGACAAAGAGGGCTCTAGTGAGTTAGGAAACAGAAAATACAATACTAAAAGAGTTATATTTCACAGAGAAATAAAGGGGAACTAAAACAGCATGAGCTCTATATTGCCACCTGATTCCATTCTTCTAACAGAAGTTTTCTTGTGGAAACTTTTGGCATAGCTAGATGGAGATGAACTGCAAGATCACTGTTTTGCACTGTGGGTAAATGCTTATATATTTTTGTGAGAGGGAAAGATTCATAACGCTATTTCATTTAGAAAATGAAAAAAATAAATCTGCACTGTTTGACAGTAAGCATTTAATTCCAAAGTCTTTTCCATTCTTTTCCATATAAGCAAAAACTTGAAGACCCTGTTGATACTCATTGGTGGAATAGATTGCAAAAGGTTCAAAGGAGCACTTACTGGGTGAAAACATACTTAATATTGATTTATAAAACTGTAAAAGCCTCAGAGGAACAAATAATATGAGTTTAAAGAAGTTCCACATGACTTATTCTAATTAATTTGAAATAAATAGCAAATGTTGGATTAATTTTTTTTTCTGGGGGATGTTGGGGGGAGTAAAGTCCTAAATGGTTTGAAATTATTGATTTACATTTCCAAAACTCTTTAGAAGAGTTGTCCCAGCAGTGCAAAACTTCATACAGCACACCACGTGGGCCTGGCTTTTAAGTGTTCATACAGGCAAAACTCCTAGAACCTTCAGTGAGCTTGCCCGATTTTGACTTTAGCTTGGTATAAGGAGAACTAAAATAACTGCACACACAAAACCATGTAAGTACAATTTTCCACTGTGAGCTTACCCATTTTAAGTTTTCAAATACAACCAATTTCTCCTAGTGCTTTATCACTTGTGACTTTACTGAAATGTTGTGGAACTTAAGAGTCAGATTAATCTCTCCTTTGTTTTAAAAGTGATTGGTCTTTTTATTGCAAATATAGTGATATCTTCATAGTGTTCATCAAAGCTAAGGGAAACATAGTGAGAGGAAACTATAATTTTAATATAAATCTTTCCTATTTGCACTCCAGTAAAAGTTACAAAGGGTAAACCCAGTTCACAATTTTAATTCTCAGAATTAAAATGTGTCTGGTCTTGTACATCTTGCGTATGACATTTCTAATTAAAGTTAGCCACGGTTGAACTATAATGTAAAATTAAATGACCAGAATTAATCCAAGTTTTTTTTTTTTTTTCATAAAACCAGAAAATGTCCCTTGAATAGACTGTCTTACAACTATTCAACTACTATAAATTACTCTAAATAGTATGAAGAATCTGATAATTCAACAAAAGCAAGGAAATTCAATTAAGCTGATGCTATGTGCCTATCCTGCCTGTTGTCTCTGCACAGACTGAACAATATGATCCTTCTCCAGGAACCTGAAGAAAGTTTTACTTTATCATGTAAATTATAAAATACTATAGATTTCTGAGTGCAGAATCAGTGGTTCCATGTGCTGTAGTTGTAGATTGGAATAGTTTAGAAAAAGGAATTCTAGCGTGATTGCAATTGTACATTTTGCGTAACGGTTTTAGCTGAAGTTTTTGCTGATGAATTTCCACGGTGATTAGAACTTCCTTGATAACTGATGAGGTTTACCAGTGGTGTCTGATCTGGAAACACATTTAGACATCTTACTAAATTCTATTCAGTTTTGGGGTTTATTTTGACATAAAATTGTCATGACTTGGATTTTACTGATGTTATTTGCTGTTAATAACTACAAAGGAGAGAAAAATATAGAAATATTATTTGGTAGTTTTGCACTTTTATCACATGACTTAAAAGTTAGAGTAAAATCAACATCAAAGCAATGAAAAATTCAGTTTCTGAGTCTGAGCACAAAACTTTGTGGGAAAAAATGCTCTATATAACATAGTTTTTCTCAGGATTGACTCTTACACTCAAGACAAGTATCACAAGGCAGAGATGCAATCTAGGGTAAACTCCTGGATCTGTTAAATTCAATGGTAAATCTGACACAGATGTTAACAGATTTTAGAATTTCACATTCTGGCTGTAATTTTGAATAAAGTCATTCATATTAATACATTTCAGCTGTGTACTGAACTAGGGTTCACAGTATTACTACATCCAAGATTTTAATTAAACAGTAGTAGTTAAAAGTGTAAATCAAATTCTATATCCTTATTTAATGCTTTTAAACAGCAAACACATCTGTAACCTTTCAGTCAAGTCTGACAAGGCAACACAGTATATATTATATATAATCAGTGTCTATTTGTTCCTATATTCTAAAATTATGAACCTAATGCATGTTTTTTAAAGAGAAATTTTACCTCTCAATATTAAAACCCATCTCTACTGCCTTTCTCTATTTGGTCGAGGAGGAATGCGATTGGAAGAAGTTACTTGTAGTGTAATTTGTTGATTTTTACTACCCACTCTATGAGGAAATATTTCATTTTATTATTCCCCAATATTTTGTATGTCTGCCTTTGTGATATTTATGCCTGTGTCCAGAAAACCAATAAACTGAATGAAGTACAGTGATATTGTATTAGCAGTACTGTAAACGAATTCAGGAAGCTACTGAGAGACTTGGAGTCCCTCATGTAAAAACAGATTTCTAGTTCCTTATGGCATTTATTATTGTTTTAGAAACATGAAAGTATCTTTAAAAGAAAGTCCCTATGAATATCAACAGGAAAGGCAACTTCTGGAAACAAGTTCGTATAGAATAAAAAAGCTTCATCTGTTTATCTGAAAATAACAATGTCCTAAGAGAACCATTCATTATTTTGTTGCTTAAATTATAAAGAAAGAAAAAAATGTGTAGATAGAAACTTTTAATATTTTTCTTACTTTGATGATGTTTCTTCTTTTCTATTCTAACAGTATATAAATGATTTATGTGTAACTAAAACTACCACTTAGTCACCTCAATGAGAAGTTCTGGTGTAAGCACGGTTTGTAGTCGAACACTCCACCATGGTGCACAGGGCAGTTACCTGAACCAGGACAATATTGGAAGGGCCAAGGGAGCCACCAGGAAACTGCCTTGTGTGACAGCAGCTGATGAGACCTTGGCAGGGCCATGAACAAGCCCACCACACATGCGAAGAAGTCCCAAGAAAGAGCCAGCAACCACAGCAAGCAAATAGTGCACAAAATGTAAGCAAGGGCATGGCAAGGCAGTTCGTGCAGAAGGGCTCTCAGGGAGGACACTGAAGCTCTGACAGCTCTATCAAAGAGCAATGGTATCCAGCACTCAGAAAGTCATAGCCCTTCTGAGCTCTGCACCCACCACAATGGATTCAGCTGCCCAGAAAAAAAACTCCACTAGGCTGCCACTGGGGTCTCAGGGGACAGTACTGGATGGCCTCAAGGATCACACCTCTAGGAGGTGCAGCCAAGTAGAACAACTCCTCCACCTAGTGACATAACTCAGAGAGAAGTAGGGAAACTTCAGGGCTACCAGGAAGTCTGACAGAGAGTGGCTACTGGAATTGTTCCCTGCCTCCATGGGTAGACATGACAGGCAGACAGAACACATGATATGGAGCATTCCCTATCCTCTCTCCACCTGGCTGAAAGTGGTGGCTTAAAGGACAGGGGGCAATGGTGACAAGTTCCTGCCCCATACATCAGATGTGTCTCCTCTGACTAACCCAACTCCCCAGGTGTCCTTGTGTAATAGGCACAAGGCTCTGCAAGTCAGACTGATCAGCACCAAGAATAATGGTTTATCTAGCTTGGAGATGTCTGTCTTGAAAGCACTACCGAAAACAAGCAACCAAACCAAACCAAACAAACAAAAACCCCAAACCAAACCAGCCAACTAAACAAACAAACAGCAGTAACTTTCCAAAATGCAAATTCTTGCCAATGGAAAATTGCCCACCACTCTGACAGACCAAAGTCAAGTACAAGTTTGGATTTCAGGTGGGAATGTAATACCCTCTGATTCAGTGTTGGGAGACTCTGAAGAGGACAAGCTGGTTTGATGGACCAAGGCCAATGTATGAGGTTTAACAATCCAGCACAATAATTCTATTCAATGTCCATAGACACACATTATAATAATGATAAAAACAATGAAGAAAAGACACATCTTACAATAATCCAAAGGAATAAAGGGTGTTTGGACCATCTTGCTTATAATATCCAGCATCTATTTTGAATTTTTTGGTAGATTGAGAAGCAATAGTGATGACAAAGTCAAGGATAGAAAGTATTCTTAGGAAATTTTTATGTCCATAAGGGAATGAACAAGACCCTCATGCAGGCTCCTTGCAATTAGAATGTTATCCTCTCAATGGGTTAATTAGAATATAAGCCAGGAAAACAAAATAATGGAATATTTAAAAGTGGAAAAATTTCAGTGCATTCTCTTATTGGCAAGTGTGGTAAGGAGAACAAACTCATCTTTGAGCATGTATTAAAAGATTTGGGTTGTATTTAATTTGTGCATTTGCTTTCCTTCACCACAACTGAAATTAATTGCTTTCCTTCTTCTCTAGCTGATCTGCATTCTTCTGCCTCTGAGGGCATGGAACAGCTTCATCTGTTTATCCCTGTTTATCTGAAGGGACAATGTCCTAAGAGATCCATTCATTGTTTTGTTGTTTAAATTGGAAAGAAATTAAAAATGTGTAGATGGAAACTTCAAATATTTTTTTCTCTGTTATTGTTTCATTCTTTGCTATCCTGACAGTATCTTTTTTCCATATTCTAGAAATTCAGTGTTTCTTAAAATAACTTCTTATACATTACTATTTTACTGTTTAATTAAACCATTCTATCAGAAATCTACTCTAGTATGTTAGGTCACTGATTATATATAAGTGTTCATTTCATCCATGATTCCTGTGTTTTCCTCAGCAGCCTATCCATTATTTCATGAAACAAAGAAATGTTTTGGAAGGATTAGGAAACAAAGTCCAGGTTAAGTTTCAGAAGGCTGAAGTGAGCATCAAATCAAATACAGACTCAGATGAAATTAATTTAGCAGAGGCCTTTATCATATCCTCTTGGTGATTTCCCTGATCTACAGGTCAAGCATATGTGGAAGAGTCAGATCTCCATAACCTTGATCTTCATTTGAATTCTGTGCAAATACCTTCTTCATCTGCAGAAAACACATTTCATACATGAAGTATGGCGTAAATAAGCTTCTGTCTTTGGATTCTCTCTGAATCTAACAGATTTTGAGAAGATTTCTTTTAAAAATGCAGTAATTTGATGAGTTCAGCATTAATTGCAAAAATACCTGTAAAACATAGGTTTAAAAAACCCCAAAATCATAGAACTGTTTAGGTTGGAGATCTGTGCAATCATTAAGTCCAACTGTTCACCTTGAACTTGTCATTTCTCCACTACTGCTAAGCCACTGTCACTAAACCACATCCCTAAGCACTGTATCCAAATAGCTTTTAAATACCTCCAGGGATAACTCTACAATTTCTCTGGGCAGCCTGTTCCAATGCTTGATAATAATTTCTGTGAAGAAGTTTAATACCCAACCTGAACCTCCCCTGACAAAACTTGAGGCTACTTCCTCTTGTCCAGTCACTTGTTTCATGTGAGAAGAGATAGACTCCACATTGTTCCAGCCTCCTCTGAGGTAGTCATAGACAGTGATGAGGTGCCCCCTCAGCCTCCTCTTCTGAAGATTAAACAACATGAGTTCCCTCAGCCATTCCTCATAAGATTTGTGCTCAAGAACATTCACCTGCTTGGTTGCAGCATTCAACACTTCACCTTGTTGAATCTCATACCGTTGGCCTCAGCGCATCTATTCAGTCTGTCCAAATCTGTTTGAAGAGCCTTCCTGCCCTCCAGCAGATTGTCACACACTCCCAATTTGATGTCAACTGCAAACTTACTGTGGGAGCTCTTGATCCCATCATCCAAGTCATTGATAAAGATATTAACATGTTGACACTCTCATGCTCATCTACCTCGTGACACTTAGCTGAGAGCATTTACCTTTTCTGAAGGAATCTGACGGATTTCTTTCTATGGGCCTGGAGTGAGAGCACACTGTAATTACTAAATTCAGATGTTTATGCTTACTCTACTTCACTGGTGAAATTGCACTGCTGCCAACAATTAGTGTTAGTCTGCTCAGGTAATAGTTTTCTGCCAAAAGTTCTGCTCTTAATTTTCCACTGTAAAAGTGGTTGCTGAATTAGATAGCACTGAAAGACTGCTGACTTCTCCCATGTAATTTTATTTCCCCTTTTACTTTCTTTTGTGAATCTCAAGTTGAGAAATGCTACATTAAATCTTTAACAAGTACTGTAGCTACATCATGTGCCTCAACACATGGCTGTCCTCTTGAGATTAAAGTGAAAATGAAAATAATCAAAAACCCACAAAGTATAAAAGAAAAAAAAAAAGAAAAACGCATATAAGCACAAACATAATAGGCAAATATCAAAAGAAAGAGAAAGAACATCCCCCCTAGGAAACCTACCAGAATTTACAGAAGGGAGATAAGGAAATAGCTATAATATTAAGCTCTCCTGTTCAGGTATTTATTCAGATGAAAAGAATGATATATACATAATTCAGGAATCAAGTGCAAAGAGAAAAAAAATGATGAATTGGGAAGACAGAAGGCAAATTTGAAAATGCTTGTTAAAATATTAGAGTTTTGTAAAAACCTGACAATTCAATAAAACTGAATTTTGCATAGACTTTTGGAAGAACTAAAGAATAGTTGTAGGAAGGAAAAATATTCTTACTATGCAATTTCAGAAGTTGTTTTGTATTTGGAAATTAGAATAACTTAAGCCTACACAGCCCTTTCTTAGTAATGTCTCACCATCAGGAAGACCAGATAGAATGATATACAGGAGCCAGTACTACTCACTGTTTACAGAAGAAACAAAGCATTAGGCACACTGTGGCCGAGTGTCTATTCAGAAACCTGTTGGAGCTTCCAGCATTATGAATGCTCCTGGCAGGGAGAGACTGACAGCGTCAGGTGATCCCTGCAAGGAAATCAGCACCTGGGGTATGAGTGCATCTTTCACCCCTTCCCTGGGAGCAGGGGGAAGGGAGCAGGTAGGAATGAAAACCCAACCAACCAATCAACCAATCAACAAAAAGTAAAAGCAAAGGAAAACCCAGGGCGGAGGAGGAAAGGATGTCATCACCATCCTTATGGTCCTCCCAGAGATATATGTGAACACTGGTGGATTACTGAAACATCCTTAGCCTCTTTACTTGTGGCGGGTTGAAACTGTCCACCATCAAACCCAGAGGGCCCTCAGAACAGCAAGTATAGCACCAGAAACAAAAAAGATAGACAGTCATAAGCTTCCTTGAATAAAAATGTTTAATGATTTTTATCATTGATGTCTGTCTATATAGATTTAGAATGTAAGTGTTGGTGTTATTACAACTGGATGTAAAATTGTGCATTTAATTAGACCATTATATTATTACACTGCAAAGACTTGACTGAATATGTATTTATACATATGTATACATAGGTACACATACACATATCTTATCATTCACATTTAGCAGACTCAGCTTTAAATAAAAGACAGCTATTTTTCTTCCTTCTCTGTACAAGATATGAACATGTCTTAGAGAGGTATGAGTAGATTTCTGTGATACCCAAGCTGGGGAACCAAACATTATTATTTAGAGTTTGTAAATGATAGTATTAAACACTAAGAGCACACAAATCAATACATCTTTCCCACATTTACACTGGAAACAAATATTGGAGTGAGAAATCACTATGAAAAATCTCCAGTATGCCTTCTTCACACTATGATATAAAAGCTTTGAGCAATTGTTATAGCTAGGTTCATATAGATACAACACAACAGAAAATATTACACTATTATCCCTTTAAAAAGCAATTTCATTAGCTATAATAGCTAACACCTTAATTATGTGGATATACTTACACACATGCTGTCCATCCCAATAGATACGGCAGTGCACAGTGGAGCATAATCCAGACTCTGAAATGGGAAGCCACCAACTCTAGCAGGTGTCCCCACAATGACAACATTGGTCAAAGGGTTGCTGTGCTGCATCACAGCTCCTGATCTATTATATATCAATATCCATCCTGCCATGTAGAGCCGGTATGTGCCAGGAGACAGACAAAACATG
Source organism: Indicator maculatus (assembly GCA_013399975.1). NCBI lineage: Eukaryota > Metazoa > Chordata > Aves > Piciformes > Indicatoridae > Indicator > Indicator maculatus. The sequence continues at coordinate 453,985 of VXBD01009908.1, read as the reverse complement.
GCCCTTGATTATATAATTTTAAAAGTACCACTGTGCTTGCACTATGACAGAAGGGTGGTCGTTTTGTATCCTTGAGGGTCAAAACTTCATCATCCCTCCTTTTCATCATCTACACAGTGACCTTCCCCCAACCCTACAAGGTCCTTTGTGGCACACAGACAGGTTTCATAATGTAGGTGGAGATCTGTTTCACTACTTGCTTCCTCTAATCTCTTCTCTTTAACCTTCAGTTATTACATCACATATAGTTGCACAAGAATAGAGTCTTATCCATTGGTCATGTCCACGAATCAAATACATTTTTTTTCCATCACTAACAGAGGAATGCACTCTTAAGTTGAAATACCTATACATAGATTAATAATTAACATAGATTAATTTGACAGAGTTCGATGGGAAGAATAATATAATTGTGGAGTAGCATCTGTCAACAAGGCAATCACATATTAAATGGAAAGAATGACATAGCATCTCCTGGCTAATATTCAGTCTATTTAGGAAGAAGGGTCCCTTTACCAAAGTGCTTGGTAAAGACCTCATGTCATGTTTTCTCTCATTTTGTTACACCTGAAGGTATTCTCCTTAAAATGGATACTTACATAAGTCTTCTTCAGTACCATTTTTCATGTGTTTCAAACCCTTTGTAGTCCAGCAAAACCATGCCTTCTGAATGTTTAGCCCTTTCTAAAAGAAGGTAATAGCAGAGTTATAATAAAAAATTAAAATGTAATATTGGTATGGCATAATACCTACAAAAATAACAGATGTAGTGGCATAGCTAACCAGTCTGTTTTCATAAACTGCAACACTAATGAATTGCAAAACTATTCTAGGGGAAAACCTCTCTCAAACAAATTATGTGTATTGGCAGATGCAAAAGTGAAAACAAGAAATGGAAGGAGCAAGGGGAAAATATAGAGTGAGATGAGAGGATAAAGTGGAAATGGTTGTGAAAGCTGGTAGAAAAACTTCATCTTTCTTCACTTTCTTTCACCTCCTTCCTCTGTTTTCTGACTTGTGTTTGACAATAGGATTCAAATCAAGGCAAGCATGTCCATGATCAGAAATATTTCTATAGCATTCAAGGTACTTTGCCATGCTGTGAGGCAAGGTGTTTTCTTCACCAAGTCCTCCAAACAAATAAAAGTCAATTCTATTTCCCCAGGGATAAAATCTGAAAGAGAGGATTGAGAATGAGACTATTTACCTATTGTATACAATGATGCCCCAGAAAATACATTGAATAATTCAGCATTATTGATACAATCATCTATGCATAGTCAATGAGCTCACAGCACTCAGGACATAATGGGTAAATCCTATGAAACCTCCTTCCCTCCTAATAAGATTTTCATTGCAGATTTGTAACACAAACTGATGTTCAGAGATGTGGTTTGCAGGTCCCCAACAAATTTTTTCAATACTCTGCCATCTTTAGAAATATGTATTTCTTACCATGTGATTTATTTTTTATTTAATCAACACCTATTCAGCAAAACCTGTCTTGATAAATGCCTGTAAATTCTACAATAACAACAGTATTAACTAACAGTAACATGTAACTGTGGTAAAAAAAAGATGGTGCATAACTAAGTCTATTACAGCTTATTGCTCTCTGAATTTTCAGAGGGCACAAAATAATTCTGATATCACAAATACTTGTATTTATAGTGTGACAAATTTCATAGATATGTACTAAAAGCTTAGTCTAAAAATAGATAAAATGGCATGGTACTGTAGTATAAAACAATACAAGCTTTTTTTGTATTTTCAATAACAGACAGTGTTTTATATATCATCATTCATGACAAATTTCTAGTAAACCAATGAACCTTTTCCTCTTAATTAACTTATTAGCTTATCTAAGACATTCTTCAAGACATCGTGATACTTCTTTATTCTATATGCTACTGAAGTATTAAATATAGAAAATGTGTTATTAATAAAAAATAATAATATATTATTAATAAATGAACATGTGTTATTAATAAAAATATAATAATAATAAAAATAAACAAAATCAACTTTTTCAACTATCTTTGGGGTACTTTGCAACTGTGTAGTAGTTTGCTACAAGTTGGTTCTACACCTTACTTGTCACGTGTGTTTAAAATATGCTTTGAGCTCAGGATATACTAGTCAGGTGGACTTGTATTTTGCTGGTAACAGAACACATGATTACCAATGTGCCACTGCAGCTGTAATTCATGCACTAACAAAATGGGTTGAAGATGTCCAAGTGGTCTATGTCACAAATACAGATGGTAATAGTTGGCTTTCCAGAAAAATCTTTCCCTTAAGAGACAATTAAAAAAATGTAGAAAGTCCAAGAATCAGAATATACACCAAAACTATTTATTATTAGGGAAATTTGTTCGTATTCAAAAACATCACCAACCCTGTCCAGTGCCAATTATTCATGTTAAATCTCGTTCCAAATGAATGTGGGTTTCTTTCATATAAAAATTATCAGCACAGCCAAAAAATTTACTTTGCCATGTGCATGTATTGTTAAGAACTTCCAAAAAATCTAGTTAAAGGAAAATCCTTAGTGACATTATTAGCAGAAAAACTAAAAACTGCGCAAACGACTTAAAAATTGTTCAAAGATGCAGTTTTCAAAGTAAAAGGATCAACATTTACTTCATGAGAATCACAGAATCAACCAGATTGGAAAAGACCTTTGAGATCATCAAGTCCAACCTATCACCCAACACCATCTAATCAACAAAACCATGGCACTAAGTGCCTCGTCCAGATCTCCCCCTACTCAAATTTGGATCTGATGCCCACGTACTAGGACCAGAGAACTGCTCATGGTAGATTAGTACAGCTCTCTTTCTGGAAGAACTCTCTTCTTTACTTTCCTTTGTAACTCATGCACTTGTGCCTGTGGAACAAAGGGTTTCCATCTCATAATCCTACTGTCTCCATACTCACACAGGAGAGATCACAGGGTTCATTGTGGTATGGACTGTTCCTGTTTAGCTGTAGGAGAGTTCAACTCTGCTACCTAAACCAATTGATTTACCTTCAGTGTAGCAGTGTCCTGGCTTCACACAGACTGCTCTCAAGAGCAGGCCCCTTCCCCCACACACAGATGGGCAGGAAAACAACCCCCCAAAAAAACCCACAGTTACCTTAGCAGAAGCTGTGTGGGTTTTTTTGTTTATTGAACTTAATATTGGCCTATCAATATCATATTTGGGTTTGTCAATAAATTATCTAATATCCAAGAGTAGTGTAACATCCTGAAAATAGACATATTAAGAATCTAGCAATCACTAAAAGTCAGTAATTCATATTTGAATATTGTTTTAATATCCATTCTTTCTCAATAATACTGGTTTCACAGTCTGCCCCTTTTCCACCCCATTTCCTCCTCAAATCCCAGAGCACCTGGGCTCTATTGGAGTCTCCTCCCACCCCAGGTGTGGCCACTTTGCCCTTCCTACCCACTTCCCTTTTTAATCGCCCCCAGGAAGGGCAGACACCCTAAGCTGAGCCCATCTGGGCTGAGGGATCCTCTTCTCATCACTGGTGAGTCCCTGTGGTGCATACTGGGTGATTGGGTAGAGGACAAAGGCCGGGGGGCCTGGTGGCCCCCCGGTTAGGTAGGAAGAAGGCTGTGGGCTGCTCCAATATCATCCACCAGTGCTGGCTGGGCCTCCTGAGGGGGTCTGAGCTCCTCTGTGCAGTACCTTGGCTGGTTGAGGGTCTTGCCCTGGGATGGGTGCAAAAATGGTGGTGGTGCTGGAGCTGTTTAGGCAGTGTGGAGGATGGTGTAGAAAGAGCAGGAGCTGCTTTGGGAAGATGAAGAGGGGGGAGGAGCAGGAGATGCTTTGGGATGATGAAGCAGGGGGAGCAGGAGTTGCTTTGGGAAAATGAATGGGGGCTGGGAGGAGGTAGGAGGGTTAAACTAGGTGACCATCAGAGGCCACTTCCAACTCTGGTGATTCTATGAGGCTATGATCTAGTTCCATGCTTCATGCTCTCCAGAAGAGCCCCGCAGTATTCAAAAAGCACACAAAAGCTTTGGGTGCACACCATCAGTGCCCCCATTGGAAGGGTAACTTCTTCCTTCATGTCTTAACCAAATCACGATTTCTGGCACTGTGAACATTTCTGCTCCTAAGCCCAAGCCCCTAGTGAATGGAATTTTTAATGGTTTATCCAAGAAAGGAAAGCTGCAGAAGGATCAGACCAGCCAAACGAGAATATGAGGTGGAACCCAGCCACTCAGGGACTGCACTCCTCCATTTTTTTATCACAGAATTAACCAGGTTGGAAAAGACCTTTGAGATCATCAAGTCCAACCTATCATCTCACACCATCTAATCAACTAAACCATAGCACTAAGTTCCTTATCCAGTCTTTATTTTAAACACTTCCAGGGACAGTGACTCCATCACCTCCCTGGGCAGCCCATTCCAATGGCCAATCACTCTTTCTGTGAAGAATTTCTTCCTAACATCCAACCTAAACCTCTCCTGGCACAGCTTTAGACTATGTCCTCTCATTCTGTCACTGGCTGCCTGGGAGAAGAGACAACCCTCACCTGGCTACAACCTCCCTTCATCTAGTTGTAGAGAGCAATAAAGTCTCCCTGTTCTCTGGACATGTTCAAGCATCTCAACATCTTTCTTGAATTGAGGAGCGCAGAACTGGACACAGTACTCCAAGTGTGACCCAACCAGTGCTGAATACAGGGCAGAATGACTTCCCTGCTCTTACTGGCCACACTATTCCTGATACAGGCCAGGATGCCATTGGCCTTCTTGGCCACCTGGGCACACTGCTGGCTCATGCGCAGCCTACTCTCAACTAGTACCCACAGGTCCCTTTCTGCCTGGCTGCTCTCCAGCCACTCTGTTCCCAGCCTGTAGCACTGCATGAGGTTGTTGTGGCCAATGTGTAGAATTCGGTGCTTAGATGTGTTAAATCTCATGCCCTTGGACTCTGCCCATGTGTCCAGCCTGTCAAGATCCCTCTGCAGAGCCCTCCTCCCCTGTAATAGATCACCTGCTCCCATCTTGGTGTTATCTGCAAACTTACTGATGATGGACTAAATTCCTTCGTCCAGATCATCAATAACTGATTCAACGTTAAAAAATACATTCATCCTCTCAGTGATCTGACTAGAGATAAAATTGCCTCATCTGTAAAGAAACTTGCTGCTGCAGCCAAGTTTCCAGGTTCTGGCTATTATACTTCCACACTGTTTTCCTCAAGCTTGCTCTGATTTGCAAGATAGAGTAGTAACAGAGGATGTAAACAAAAGGAATTTTTGCACCTGTGGCTAAAACTTAATGGGATCGTTATTGGACAGCTGTTCTCTAAAGCTGTAAACAGCAAGCACCTATCAAAGGAAAATATTCATTATGAAAGCACAGAAAACAGACAAGAAAGCTGTGGTGGTAAAGCCATGATATATGGCCCAGTACAAATCCAGACAGGCCTTAAGATGTCTAGACAGGTCCCTTTCTCTCCCCTCTTTCCTACCACAAAAACAGGGCAATGCAGGAAAAGGAACAAAGGGAACAGGACCCTTGGCTGTCTGGTAAACCAAGATGCTTATCTGGGGTCAGAGCACTTAAGCTCCCCCAGATACAAGGTCCTTGTTTCTGCCTTTTATGGCCATAGTCTGGCAGAATGCTTTCCATCGGGCAGCTACACGTTAGCTTTAGTGCCCCATTGGACCAGTTGACCTTTGGCATTTTGTATATATACAGGTGGCTAGGTAGCTTTGCTCCCAGCCTTGCTCATGATTGTTGAAGCCTTGCTCAAATCTACTGAAGCCTTGCTTCAAGCTCTGCTCTGCCTTGAGTGTCTGTCGTGGAGAGGGTGAATAGGGATCGAGGAAGGTGATTATTAATTATGAATTATGAAAATATGAGTTATGAAATTATTGTTTATTATTAATATTCGATTAATTACTTTATATATATTGATTCGGATGCAGGGTTGTAATAATATGGACCATAACTGATTTAGTATTTACAATCATAGCCAATTATAGTATTTAGTTAATTTCTAATTAAGGGAACGAAAGGGTGCAGTTCCGCCGCTTGTCCACTAGATGGAGACTCGACAAGGCGCTTGCGGCTGCGAGCTATGTAAGAGATATCCATAATGCTATCACGAGGCATTGATCACGCGGCTGTGCGCGGGCACTTTGAATAAAANCTTTCCCAGGACATGTTGGGACAAGTTAGCTGGTATCTGAGGCATAATTCTGGGCATGTGGTGCCTTCACGACAGTGTCTGGTCCAGAGCCTGGGAAAAAGCCATACACGTGCAAGCTGGAGAAGTCAGCACCTAGACAGCCAGAGTGGCCGAGCCTGCTTCCCTTGCCACCAGAATTGTGCCGTGACTCAGTTTACCCAAGCAGGAACCACACAAGCGCCCATCGCCAAGAGCGTCATTAACAGCCCGCTGTCTGCTCAAGCCAGACCAGCTTGGGACTGCGCAGTAAACCTTTCTTGCCAGTAACCAGCCATGCTGCACCTGCGAGAGCACCCCAAAGCCAATGCAGCTGCAGCATCCCTTATATGGGTGAAAATAGCTGTGAGTAACTCATTCACTGCCCTTTGGGTCTAGCTGTTCTTATTGAGTCTCCTCCCCATTACAACTGAGTGTTAATTGCTCTCAGGGACCTTCTCTTTCCAAGTTGTTGCCTCCTAATTTGCATAGAATAGTTTTGTATTTGCCCTGACTGATATTGCACAATCCTCTGTAAATATATCTTCCAGCTGTACAAACGATCCTTTAACGAGTTTTGGCATATTTCATAATAAAGGGTTACTGTTTTATTAATACCCATCTGCTCTATCGTTTTATTAATTATTGCTGTGAGGGTAATTAATATATAAGCCTCCCCTTGACCGCAACAAAAGCCAAGTCCAAGAATGCACATCATTAACTGCTACTTGGTTTAAATGAGTTGTGTCATGAAGCTGAATTCATTCTGGTGTCAAAGCTACATGAAGTGGTGTTTTGGTTTTTGTTTCATGGGGTTTTGAAGTAGCAAAACACTGTCTGAAAAGGTGATTGTTTATAAATCACGTGATTTTTTATGGTTACTATGTTGTACCTTATCTGGTGCTATAAAATTTTATTGGAAGTTTTGATTTTATAAATACAAAAGATGCAAACTGACCTATATAGAAATATTCTGAAAATCCCAGGATTTAAAATTTGCTAAAGCCTTTAGGCACATATGACTATCCCACTGGTACACACATCTAGCTGGAAAATGTGCAGAATTTATATCTTCAGGTGTCTTTAAGAGGTAACATTGAAGGGCAGTACAGACAGTAGCAAAGAGTGGTGGCATTTTGTTATGAGGATTGGTCCTATCTGGGGAATCTGGTGCTGTTCCTTATCTTTGAACTCAACTTGCTACTGTGTGACACATTAGGAGATATGAGCTGAGAAAGCCCCTAATGTACCCAAAGACATAAGGCTAATTTTAAAATGCACAGTGCAGCAGAAGCAACTGTTGGCCTACTATGTGAGCAGCTGAGCTCACTAGGAGTTCAGAGTATGAAATAGTAACAAATTAGAATAAATTCTAATCTTTACCTCAGAGAGAAAAAGGCAGTTCTGCATCAGAAATGGCAATAGATTTTTCCTTAAAGGAATCTAACCATTTTTTTTTTTCCCAGCAGAAGATTTTATCTTCATTTTAGTGCTTAAAATCCTCACCTGAAATTCCACAGAAGTCTATCATTAATTAATAAATTGTAAAATTGAATAAAAGTTTTCTTTGGCTGCCTCTTATTCAGAATCAAAAACATCTTTGAATTATCTATGTGTTCATGTTCAGAAAAACTTTCTCCTGAGAAATATCCATCCATACATGTGGCATCTGCTTTTACAGCTAAAGACCTTAATTGATTTCTAATGTTTATTTTATATGTAGGATATTCTTACATTACACACAAAAGCCAAAATATTTCATTTGTACAAGGTATTTAACACTGTCCTGCATGGCATCCTTGTCTCTAAGATGAAGAGACATGGACTTGATGAATGGGTCTGGCTATAAGGAACTGGCTAAATGGATGGAACTCAAAAGGTTGCAATCAATGGCTCAATATCCAAGTGGAGACCAGTGACAAGGGGACTTCCTCAGGGGTCTGTACCAGGTACAATGCTGTTTAACATCTTTGTCAGCAACATGGATAATGGCACTGAGTGCACCTTCAGCGAGTTTGCTGATGACACCAAGCTGTGTGGTACACTGGACTTACTTGAGGGAAGGGATTCCATACAGAAGGATCTTGAAAGTCTTGAGAAGTGGGCCAGTGACAATTCAAAGTGCAAGGTCATGCATGTGGGTTGGTCTCAGTCTCAGGCACAGATAGAGGCTAGGTTGTAGGGCAGGTTTGAGAGTAGCTCTGAAGAAAAACACTTTTGGGTGTTGACTGATAAGAAGCTCAACACGAGCTGGCAGCCCAAAAGTCAAATAATATCCTAGGCTGCATCAAAAGGAGTGTGGCCAGCAGATCAAGAGAGGTGATTCTTCCCCTTTACTTTGCTCTTATGAGATCCCACCTCAAATACTCTGTCCAGTTCTGGTGTCCTCATCATAAGAAAGACACAAAGCTGTTGGAGAGAGTCCACAGGAGGGCCACAAAATTGATCCGAGGGCTGGAACACCTCTGCTGTGAGGATAAGCTGAGGGAGCTTGGGTTGTTCAACCCAGAGAAGACTCTAGGGGACCTTATAACTGCTTTCCAATACCTGAAGGAAACCTGCAACAAGGCTGGAGAGGAACTTTTCATAAGGGTGCCTAGCAATAGGACAACAGAGAATGGTTTTAAGTTGAGGGAGAGTAGGTTTAGATTGGATCTTAAGAAGTTCTTCAGTATGAGGATGGTGAGGCTCTGGAGTGGGCTGCACAGGATTGCATTGATGTCTCTGCCCTGGAGGTGTTAAAGATTAGCTTGGATGAAGCCTTGAGCACCTGAGTCTAGTTGAGAGGTTTCCCTGACCATGGTGGGGAGACTGGAGTAGATGATCTCTAAGGTCCCTTCCAACCTTGCTTGTTTGTTTAGGGAAAAAAAAACCAAGGAAAGATAGAAAAAGTAAAGAAAGAATCCTACTTCTACAAAACCATGTTCTTGTTAGAACCACTGACACAAATAACTGTGCTTGGGATGTCAGATGCTGAAGAATATTTTCATTCACTGTTTTGGAAACTGGAATGATGAGAACTGTCAAACGTTTTTCAGTCTGAGCCTAGATCTCTTTGACCTGCTCTTCACTGGGAGATTTCAGCAACCACTTTTAGTCAAGTACTGTGGAAATCTAAACTATTTTACACATGTGCATATTAGCAAAACAGTTATATGAAATTCTTATCAGAAAAATGGCTTGCAAGGGAAATAATAAAATGCTAAACACATTCACACATGCGGAGCTTGTGACTGTGTCAATTTTCCCCATACAAGAGGAAAAGTTATACTGGTTTTCTGTAGGAGTCAGCTTTCATAAGAAAAGATATCACAAATGCCAGCTGTTGAACTAAGATGAGTGGATTTGCTATAAAATACAGACAGGTATAAATTTGGAGTTCTGCATTTGTGAAAGAGACTGTCATTTGGTTGCATATACTCTGCTTTTTAGTTCCCTATATTAAGAGATTCTTCTTGAGAAGATTATCTTTTATTTTTAACTGAAGTCTAATTGAGTCAGGAATGATGCATATTTTCTTTGACTTAGTTTTTTGTTAAAAGGAGAATCACAGAATTGTCAGGGTTTGAAGGGACCACAAGGATCATCTAGTTCCAACCACCCTGCCATGGGCAGGGACGCCTCACACTAGATCAGGCTGGCCAGAGCCTCATCCAGCCTGGCCTTAAACACCTCCAGGGATGGGGCCTCAACCACCTCCCTGGAAATTATAGAGGTCAGAGTGAGTGTCTCAGAAGTAAGCCATTTTATTTTATTTTGTTTTATTTTATCTTATTTTATTATTTTATTTTTCTTTCAAATCACTTCAGAAGGAAAATAGACAATAACTTAAAACACCAAACAAAACCCAGGCTAGCAAACAGTTGATTTCATTGTTAAGTTCATCTCACTCTTTCTGGAAGGCTACCACGCTCTGAGACAACAAAGCTTTTTTTTTTAATAATTTTGCCAAGCGAGTGGTCATGGTTTTTTAAAAATAAATACTTGTGGTAACAATTAATTGAATTATTAAAATCTAGTATAATAATACTATATATTATTGTGCTACCTAAGATACAAAACTTGCTAAAATTCTTAAAACTTTCCACAAAAAAAGAGGAAACTTTCCATATTTCCAATATGAATTTTAAACCTGTATTTGTTTCTCTTTATTTTTTTTTTTTCCAAACTCAGATTAGGTTAACAAGCATGACACGGCAGAATCCAGAATGACTGTGAATACTATTGCTAAAACAAAGTAACAGCTCTGCTTTCTGTATTTGACTTCTGTTCTATTATTACCATTTACAAATTCCTCATCTACATCAGTATTTACCTCAGTGAGTCCCTTTCATCATCAAATTCTCTTCCCAGAATGTTAATCATTAATAAAACAATCAACACACGCAAGTAGTCCCTACTAGTTGATCTAGGCATGACAGAATTCAACTGAGAGAACCTCATATATTGTCCAACACTTTTGCTTGGAGAACTCCTGTCAGAACCAGCCCTGTGAGTCACCTTATCTAAGTTCATCTCTCAAGTCAGCCCATTGCCTTATCTGTGGGAGACTGGCTGGTGAGTGTCTTGACCTCTCAGGAAACCAGTAACTTAACCGCAATGGGCACGAACCCAGACATATCTGGTGCACCAACTACACCAAAATTCTGACTACAGGACAAACTTGAATTTCATGCTTATAATTCAAATTTCATAGGTTTTTGTCATGGCATGTCACTTTGGCACTTTTTGGATAAGTCTAAACACAAAGATTCACTGCAACTTATACTCAGTACCTTTCTTGGAGACCAAAGAGCCTCGTCCAGATAGTTTTATCAGTTTTCAGTCTTAATATGCCTGCTTCAAAATTGCACAAAGTCAAAGGAATAATCATAAGTTATTTGGAGGGTAGAACAACTTATTGGCTTCTTACTCAGGCTAATAATCATGCTTATGAGTGAATGACAGATTCCTGTATATGTCATCATTATTTCCTCTTATTCATTATGAATAACAGTGTCCTTTAAATCTCAAAAAGACCTCAGTGATTTTAAGGGTCTAAATGATTAAAGAAATATCCAGACCAGTATGTCAAATATATTATCTTTGATTTTTAAGATCACTTGTAGTTTTCTATCTTGCCATTTTCATTTGTAGAGAGGGTGCTACAAGCAGGCTTCATGGGCTCCTGCTGCTTTAAAAAGCACTTTTGATCAGCAGGAAAAAAAATTAAATCACTACCTCAAATTTATTTTATCAAATAACAGTAGTATATTCAAGTTAGATGGGTATTTGGGATTAAGCCACAGGCCTCCAAGTTGACTCTGTGCCACTGATGATGACGCTCTGTTGCCACGCCAGTTTGCAATCCATCTCAATGACCAGCCATCTATGCCACACCTACTGAGCTGGTTTTAATGGAAAGTATGTCATGTCTTCTGTAATTCTGACAGTGTTTTTTAGTCTTGTAGAGTTTGATGTTATTATTTCCAAATCTCACAATAGACTGAAGTTTCCATTTCTTATTTTTCTCAAGTATTAAAACAGTGTTAAGCATACACTATGTCAATTAGTGACAAATTTAATATAATATTTTATTTATCTGAAGAAAAGTAGAGGTACTTCCCTATAGCCAGGGAAATGTTTACAAGGATAAAGTAGCTACTGTTTCGAAAAGACCTATGGGATTTAGGTACTTAGATGCACTATTATTTTTAAAATGTTATTTATTTATTTAAATTTTCTTTTTTATTCTTCAGGTTTAAGTGGGCAAATATTAACTTTTGTTTCAGAGAATTTTCCATTAAGTACATTTTAAGATCTTTATAGAGCAGTTGTTATCATATAAATAGTTGCATTAAAAAGTCAATGTGCTTTTTTAATGAAAAATTTAATGTTGCTAGCTAAATTTAATTTAAAAGCATAAGTCTCTGGAACCAAACCATTCCCACAGCAGTTCATCAGAGTTGCACAAATCGTCACACAGGGCGTTTTTTCAGACACCTGAAGAAAGAAGAGTTATTGCATACGAGATGTTCAGTGATATTACCAAGGTTATTACCCTGGGGTGACAAGGGAGGGTTGTTACTAGGCCCTGAAGGAAGGCAGTGGATGTGAGAACACTGTGAACATCAGAACAATTTATCTTATCTGCCATTTATTTATCAGAGGCCTTGTAAAAGAAGGCTACACAAGGTTATCAGGCTGGGTACACTGCCCTAGAGAGTATCATTCAGCCCTTAGGTCTTCTGTTGAGTATATCTGATCTAAGTGGAGTCTTTTCATGAAGCTTTCAGCCCTCATCAGACATAGAGCAAGATAAGTTTAAGGTTCAGTGCAATTAAAACCTCAATCACACCAGCAAACCTGAATAAAAGCACAATACCACTAAGAAAGTAGTTAGCAAAACTAAGGACGTTTTGGAAGCTATTGATACGAATTTAAAACCTCAAACTATAGATACCAAAGAGTAGTTCAAGTTAAAAACTAATGACTAAAAAAATACATCTTAATTACACATACACTCCCCTGTACACATACAGACAGAAAATTATGAAGGAAAGTTTTGTCTTTTAGTGAGACTGCCGCAACTTGATCCCTATGCTAGACTATATTTACAGTTGTTAAGTCAGTATACTGTGGTTTAGAAGAGTTTAAGGAAATTCTATAGCTGCACAAATTCATAAAGAAACAAGTCTATGTGAATCAATAAATATTTACTAAATAAAGTAAATACCACTTTTTTGTGTTATTATAAGACATCATATCCAAGGTTCATTTCATCTTGTATGTAGGTACAAAATCAATAGTTCTGGGTATATGTCAACATTTAAGACTTTGTGGTGGTTAGGCCCTGGGGGCCAAATGCTCACCAAGGTGCTCTATCACTCCCCTTCTTATATGGACAGGGGAGAAGGGAAAATATAACAAAAGGTCCATGATAACATAGAAGCAATTCTAATAATGCAAAGCAAAACCAAAGGCAGAGCAGAGAAGCAAAAGAAAACAACATTACTCTCTGCTTCTCATCAAGCCAGACAATGTTTGGTCACTCCCAGAAAGCAGGGTTCCCATACACGTAGCAGCTGCTCTGGAAGACAGTCATCAATGAATGCCCCCACACTTGCTTCTTTCACTCAGCTTATATATCTGAACTGATGTCATGGAATACCCTTCTGGTCAGTTTGGGTCAGCTGACTCGGTTGTGTCCCCTCCAAAGATCTTGCCCACCTCATAGTGTACTCTTGGGGTGGGGGAATGTAGGTAAAGTACAGCCTTGGTCCTTGGTTCAGCAGTGGACACAACATGGGTGTGTTGTCAATGCTACAGCTATAGCACTGCGAAACACAGCAGTTGAAAGATGCTCTGGGGAGAATTAACTCCAGCTCAGCCAAACCCAGTACAGAGTTGATGAGCTCTGGGTCAAAAAAAAACCAAACACCCTTCTGTCTTACACAAACAGGGTAACTGTTACCGTAGTGGCTCCCATGAAGAAATGGAGTGGTGCCATTATTATGCCATTGTACCCTGAGACGGATTAGAAAATACATAGAATTGGTTTTTGTTTCATGTTTTGTTCAGGATTTTTTGTGTGTCCATAATTTATTAGCAAAGACCTTTCTTATTATAGTAGTGTGATTCTTAATTAAATTGGTTAAACGTTATTAATTCTCCTGCTTACTTTCCATTTAATCTATAACCTTTTGAAATTATTTCTGAAAAAATATTAAAAAAACAGGTAAAGTATTTTATTTTATAAGCACATGTCATATCATTAGGATGAGCCACTGCATGGATAGAATTAGATTTAAGACTGAAATCTTTATCTTCAAAAAAATAACAGAAACTGATTGTGAAAAAAAGTTGATAAGAGATCCTATTGTGGCCTTCCAGTATCTGAAAGGCATCTACAACAAAACTGGTGAGGGACTTTTTAGGGTGTCAGGTAGCGACAGAACTAGGGGGAATGGATTCAAGCTAGAGGAGGGTAGACATCAAGAAGAAGTTCTTCACCATAAGGATGGTGAGACACTGAAACAGGTTGCCCAGGGAGGTGATGGAAGCTCCATTCATGGATATTTATAAGGCCAGGCTGGATGTGGCTCTGGGCAACCTGTTCTAGTGCGAGATGTCCCTGCCCATGGCAGGGGCTTGGAACTAAATGATCCTTGAGGTCCCTTCCAACCCTGACAATTCTGTGATTCTGTGATAAGAAACCATCTAGTTTAAAGTGAAATTTAGAAAAAATACCTGAACTGTTACTGCAGGAAAAGATCAATTCAATACCAAACTTATTATGATTTTCAGAAAACAGTAAAAAAACCTGAGTATAAATATAAAATAAATATTAAAAATAACAACAGAGAATAATATTTTTTTAATACACAAGAAAGATGGAAATAATTGTAGAACCGTTGCTACAGTGGGCATTGCTAGGTTTTTTAATAGCAAGATTTTACCATGACAACACTTTGTGTATTTATTGGTCATATAAATGCCAAATAAACTTGCAAACATTCTTTTTATAGCCCACAATGTAATGAATTGATGTGAGTTTACCCATAAATGATCTTCAACATAAATTCCACACTCAACCTAAAATTTGACAAGAGCTATTACGTGATGTTAATGTTTTTTTTCTTAGTTCAAAATTAACTGAAAGCCACAAAAATTTGTTCTTCTGTTCTAAGTTTTATATTACCATTCAAGTAGCTCCTAAAAAATCAGGTTTGCATTGCTCCTTGTAACTACAAAACATTCACAGGTTCACAGAATGCATCAGGTTGGAAAGAACCCTCAAAGATCATCTTGTCCAAACTGCCTGCTGTGACAAGGGACACATCCGACTAGATCAGGCTGCTCAGGGCCACATCAAGTCTGATCTCAAACATTTCCAGGAACAGAGCCTCAACCACATTCCTTGGCAACCTATTCCAGGATCACACCACTCTAACTGTGAAGAACTGCTTACTTATGTCCAACTTAAATTTACCCTCCTCTAGTTTAAAACCATTGTGCCCCTTCTATACAGTCGTTCGCCAGCCTTCCTGTAGGTCCCCTTCAGATATTTCAATGATGCTATAAGGTCTCCCTGGAGCCTTCTCTTCTCCAGGCTGTACAGTCCCATTTTTTAAAACCTGTCTTCATGGGAGAGGTCCTCCAGCCCTCTGATCATTTTCATGGCCCTCCACTGGATCTGCTCCAGCATGTCCATGTCCCAGTTGAGCTGGGGGCCCCAGAGCTGGACACAGTATTCCAGGTGAGGTCTCACCAGAGCAGAGTGGCAGAATCACCTTTCTCAACTTGTTGGCCATGCTTTTTTTGATGCAGCTCAGTATGTGATTTGCCTTCTGGGCTGCAAATGTGCATTGTTGGTTCACGTCCAGCTTCTTGTCCACCGTAATCCCTGAGCCCTTTCCTGCAGAGCTACTCTCAGTTTTATCAATATTAAGTCTTTGTCTTTTTCTCTAGTCCTATGAGAAACTATTGAATAAGCAAAATCTGTGGTAGCTATGAATAAAATACGCACAAATACAACATAAAACAAACTAAGAAATTGATAGCTTTAGTTACTGGATACACACTCCTCAAAAAATTCAAATCAAAATTTCCTCGCTTTAGATGTTCTTTAGATTCCTACTTAGTGTAAGAGATCCCATGGAGAATTATGCACCTGTAATTCAGAAAATTTTCAGTGATAATACATTGAAAACAAAAGAACAGCAGATTGCACATCGGAGTTAACAGAAGGGCAGAACTGAAAATCTCTTTGACAGGGATTTTGAAGTAACAGAATTAATTAAATCCATATATAGGAATAACCCGTTTTCAAAACATTTAGAAAAGTATAGTAGATATCTCTAAATGAGATAACTAAAAATAACAATTAAGTAGTTAGTTCCCTATGGAACCAAAATAAAACACAGATGTCCCAGTATCAAACACGTATCAAAAAAAATCATATAAAAGATAAGCCTTCAATTCAACCCAAGCTATCAAAAGACCAAAAAAGAAATACTCTCAATAGATGTTTTTAATATAACTATTCAAAAATATAATTTATCTGCAGAATTATTAACTATTTCTGTAATTTTAATTTGCTATTGACTATAATTCATCCATCAGTGTAAAAGTTAGATAGATTTTATCTTTATTTTAGATACATCATTCTGTATGACTCCTTGAACATTGAAGAACATGTCCAGAATTTGCTTATAATAAGTGAGATTTGCTTAGGTTCAGTTTGATATTTGTAGTACAAAGCCAGTTCTTTCAGTGCTAGGAGACAGCTACACCACTGCTTCACAGTCCATTACGTAGTCTACTGTGTTCCTTAATATCGTTTCCAAAACCTCAGCTCTTACTGTAGACAAGCAGGCTGATTGGGACTGAAATAATTTGAAAAGACTGTACCAGGATGTCAGCTGAATTTATACTAATTAGGCTAATATCTACAAAGAAATCAATAAGGAGGTGATAATACTTGTCACCTTTCTCTGTACTTGCTGATGCTTCTACTCTAGTATCACTGTTACTAGGCTTTTCTTACACATTTACCTTTTCCAGAGAAAATATCTACACTGCCATCTTAAATTAGGACTTAATGTTTCACTTGAGGTCAAACTACCTTACTCTACTTGATTCTGCAAATAATCCCCAACCAGACCATTGCTGTCAGTAACTTCAATATATAGGTTATTACTTTCCACAGGACTTAGTATACAAATTCTTTGTTACATATCAGCCTGCTTTTGTTTTGTTTTAGTTTGGTTTTTTTGGTTGTTTGGTTTTTTTTGTTTTGGGTTTTTTTTTTTTGGGTTTTTTTTTTGTTTGGGTTGGTTGGTTGGTTGGGTTTCTTTGTCTACAACTTAAAATAATCTCTTTCTTTTGACATTACGTTTCCCATATTTTCGCAGAGTACACAAGTCCATGCCCACTCCAGTGCAAACAACAGACTATTTAGATTTTACATATTACTTACTCTTCAGCAACAACTTCAAAAGCAAAAAAATTCTCATTTTATTCTGGTTGTCACCTGGAAGCTTTTCACTAAAATAGTTGTCTTTCTTAAAACCCAGTTCTTAATTTGGAAAATATTAAGAAAAGAAAGAATGAGCAAAGACAATCTGGAAGCTCAAGACAACCCTAGCACAGACATGGCAGTGCCCCTTGACCCAGACGTAGTTCCATTGCACATGGGTAAGGTGGGCAGAGCAGATCCCATAGCAGCAGCATGCTCTGTCAACTGTTTATTGCCCATCAACCAAATATAAGGCCTCAGATCAGGCACAAGGACAATCCGGAAAAGCCAGCAAAGAGAATAAGGCAAGCAAAGAGCAAAGCTGAACACAGGCTCCCTACAATACAGCTCAGAGAAGGACAGTAAATGAGTTTGAGCTCCTCTGGTGTTCCTGGGCCATGATCAGAGGGGCTGTGTGGAGGGCCTGGGTGAGGCTGGCCAGAGTCATTAAGATCTGCTTCTGTACTTAGGGCTCTGACAACATGCCTCCAGCTGTCAGCATTGCTTAAGTTATTTTTGTTTCTATAGTTAACATTTATGAAGGAAAAATACTTATTACAGAATAGAATGACTGTTCAAAGTCCACCAAGGATAGTAATAACATGTTTTCCAGGGAAGCCTGTAATAGTGCAATAGCAAGTGGTTTGGATTTAGAATTAGATTGCTTTTTTACCAATCCAGCCTTCCTTTGGACTCCTTGTAAACTTTATTATTCATATCCTCCTATGGTAAAAATTTTCAAAGCTTATCTGCATGTCACGAGAGGATTCAGATACAGTTGTTAAACCTGCCCAAAGAAAGAGTCAGTAACTGTTTCTCTCTGGCAAGTACTAAGATTATGAAGCAAAAAAATGGGTGCTGAGCGAGATACTTAGGTTAAATTATGTATTCTGTGGGTTTACTTCAGGTCATCTCTAGTCTGACTCCACAGAATGAATATTCTTTTGAAACTGAAGCACATAGATGTGCTCGTGCAGCACATCTTTCCTAACAGAAAGGCAGTTTGCGTGTGCTGTGATCGAAAACAAAGCTTTAAGGTGACACAATCTTAACTTTAAACAAGCATCCTCCTATTTCAATCAAAATTGTTAATGTAGCCACACCTACTAAAAAGTGCATCCCAATTTATCGGCTGTAAGAATGTCATGATATTTTANTTTTTTTTTTTTTTATTCTGGACTGAAGAATTGTTGCTTGCTCATTAATTGTAAACCTTTTTGCCTGAACCTTCTTAGTTATACTCAGGAAATAAAACTGTAAATAATGTTCAACGTGTAATAACCAAATAAGACATTTCTTGCCAGGAGAGGGAAATCATATATTTACCTTTTGAATACTTTCTTGATATTCAGTACATCAGGGTTTTCATAAATCAGTAACACAAAGCACAATATTTCTTTGTTACTTTATACCAGAAAGAATGAAGGAAAGATTTTCAGCATTAAATTGCAGGAAGAAATGATCACATAATTTTAAAGATAATTTCTCTCTGGTAAATTCTGGACTATTTTGATTTCATTACTAAATTACACATAGCCATAGATGACCATTCTTACTAATATAACTTCTAGCATTTCTTTTATATCATTGCTTGAAAATCTAATATTTTTACAGAATTTCAATTTATATATTCTTCAACTAATAATTCCAACAGGTTTTGTTGTGAAAAAACTGTCTACTGTTTGCTCTAGAAAACTAGAACTTCTGTGGATTTCTTCTTTATCTTTCACATTTTCCAGTTCTATTTACAGAAAACTGCATATGTTTTGATATAATTGTTGATATTTGCTGCAATATTGTTTTTAAGCTGAAAAATAAATTAAATTAAATTTGCATTAGAAATAATGTTCAATCTGCATGTCAATGTTTTATTTTTGTCATCAGTGAACACAATAATTTCAGTTCAGAAACAGCTAATCAATCCAATAAAGCAAATCACTGATTATGTCAGAAGGATTACTGTTTAAAATAGCAGCTTCTGATCTGGGGAAATTAAAAATTCTTTTGTTTGATCATTGTTAAAGCACAGTATGCAATCATCACAGCAGTGCAGAAATATAATTCCTTTGGCATTTAGTCATTAGTGCTGGTAAGAACTAATTGGCTATTACGCCAATGTTCACAACAGTGGAACTGCTACAAATTTACAGAATATATAGGCACAATCCTTTAACAATTCAATGTGCTTCACTGTCTTAAAGTAATAATGTATCCCTCCACACCCAATTTTTTTTCCTTACAACAATGTAACTTTTCTGTTGTGCTCTTGAGCTGTGACAGTATTTTTTTTACTTGTAATCAAGATTTTATTGCCTAAACTGTAATGTTGTCAGGAGGTACTGTAGTTTCAGTTATTCCATTTTTCCAGTGGAAAACGATTTTATCAAAAATGAAGATGAAAGTATTGTCTGTTGATAACATTATTATCACAGTTTCAGAGGTTGAAAAAAAATAAGGTGGACACTGATTTGTGGTTCTGGCTTAAAATCATAATAAAATACGACTGAATTTAGAGCATAATTTGCAAGTCCACAAGAAGAAATCTGATGGCAGGATTGAGTTTCTTTCTGCCAGTTGCATAGAATCATAGAATTGCTCGGGTTGGAAGGGACCTCAAGTCCAGTCTGAATCTCCACACTTCCAGCTTTATTCCATTCCCCCTGGTCCTATCATTACCTGGTATCCTAAAAAGTCCCTCCCTCCCCAGCTTTCTTGTAGGCTCACTTAAGATGCTGGAAGGCCACAACAAGGTCTCCTCAGAGCCTTCTCTTCTCCAGACTGAACAGCCCCAACTCTCTCAGTCTGTCCTCATAGGAGAGGTGCTCCAGCCCTCTGATCATCCGTGTGGTCCTTTCCTGGACATGGTCCTGCACGTCCAGATCCTTCCTGTAATAGGGGCTCCAGAACTGGATGCAGTACTCCAGGTGGGGTCACACCAGAGCAGAGTAGAGGGGAAGAATTACCTCCCTCGTCCTGCTAGCTACGCTTCACTTGATGCAGCCCAGGATGTGATTTGCTTTCTGGGCTGCAAGTGCACATTGACAGCTCGTGTTGAGCTTCTCATCCACCAGCATCCCCAAGTCCTTTTCTTCAGGGCTGCTCTCAAGCCAGTTGCTGCCCAGTCTATATGAGTGTTTGGGATTGCCCCAACCCAGATGTAGGACCTTGCATTTGGTCTTGTTGAACCTCGTGAGGTTGGCTTGTGCCCACCTCTCCAGCCTGTCAAGGTCCCTCTGGATGACATCCCTTCCCTCCAGTGTCTGCTGCACCACACATCTTGGTGTCGTCAGCAAACTTGCTGAGGCTGCACTCAATGCCACTGTTCATGTCACCAACAAAGATGTTAAAAAGACTGGTCCCAGCATTGATCTCTGAGGGACTCCACTTGCCACTGGCCTCCACTGGGACATGGACCATTGACAGCCTCTCTTTGGGTGCAGTCATCAAGCCAGTTCCTTATCCACTGAATGGTCCATCCATCAAACCCAGACTTTACCAGTTTGGAGACCAGGATGCGGTGTGGGACAGTGTCAAAGGCTTCACTCAGGTCCTGG
Organism: Indicator maculatus; assembly: GCA_013399975.1. Classification (NCBI taxonomy): domain Eukaryota; kingdom Metazoa; phylum Chordata; class Aves; order Piciformes; family Indicatoridae; genus Indicator; species Indicator maculatus. The sequence goes on along the minus strand of VXBD01009908.1, from coordinate 433,231 downwards.
TAAATGAAGTCAGTTGCTTAGCCTTCATCTATTAATGTTGTGACCTTGTCATAGAAGGCCACCAGGTTTGTCAGGCAGGATTTGCCCTTGGTGAATCCATGCTGACTGTACCAAATCAACTCTTCATTATTCTTCTGCCTCAGCAGTGCCTCCAGGAGGATCTGCTCCATGATCTTACCAGGCACAGATGTGAGACTGACTGGCCTGTAGTTCCCTGGGTCATCCTTCTTTCCCTTTTTAAAAATAGGAGTTATGTTTCCCCTTTTCCAGTCAGTGGGGACTTCCCTGGACTGCCATGATTTTTGGAATATAATAGAGAGGGGTTTAGCAACCTCATCTGCCAGTTCTCTCAGTACGCATGGGTGTATCTCATCAGGTCCCATGGACTTGAGCACTTCCAGGTTCTTCAGATGGTCACAAACATGATCTTCACTCACAATGGGCAGTTTCTTCTTCCAGTCCCTGCCATTATCTTCTCTTATTCTGAGTGTTTATTTTATTACAAACAAACAAACAAAAACCTAAAACACAACCCAGAAGAAACAATAACAAAACATGTATGTGTGTTGGGAAAGAAAAATCTAGTAGATTTTGATTATTCATGGAGTTATCAATTGTTTACAAGATATTAGTAGTTCTGCAATATTATTTTTTTATATTCTTCCTATAACTTAAATATCCATCACAACAAATGAAAAATCTTTTCTTTGCATGCAACTAGGGATTTGCAATGCAATTGCTTTCTATAAAGTTCAATACAATATTTTCTATCTTCTACAGAGAAACCTAGGGGTTTTCAGCTGAAAGCTCTCTATAGAGATCGAAGATTCGAATGAAAGAAAATACACCAGGATTTTTGATTGCACTGTGTAGAATGCTTCATAGCACAATGTTAAAACATAATAGGGGAATTTTGAAAATATTTCAGAACAGATGTTGGAATGCCAACTCATTTTATGTGTATTAAACGCTGTGAAGGCCCTTTTCCACAATGTTAAAATGTCCTATTTCAAACTGAATAAAACTATTCAAATAAACCTTCCATCCATGAGATTGTATATGGCAAGAATTCATTTAATACAATGTACATTAAGGTTGCATTCAGAAGTCTCTCTTCTGCCTAGATCATTTATTTTTAGGGTAGAATTCTGAACATATCCTTCTCCAGGGATATTTTTGCCCTTTTACACTGACTGGACTACAATTCTAAAGTAACATTTTATTGCCAGTCTACACAGATGAAGGTTCATTTTGAGAGATACAATATTATTTTAAATATTTTTTTCTATCCAGTTTGAACATATTCTGCTGGGAAAGGTTGGGATAGCAAATAACAGCGATAATTTAATTTTCTAAAATCCTTGTATAATAATTAGGGATAAATAAATAAAGGTAGACTATTCCAATGAACCAGCAATTTGCCTGCTGTATTTACAGCTGGCTGGGATTCATGCTTGCCTGATATATTCCCATAGGTGGTTTGTCACTCCTGGAGCAGAGACTGGCTTGAAGTAATAAACTGGTAGCTAGAATAGTGGTAGGAATTGGACAAATTCTAGTAAAAAACCTGTGGGCAAAGATTTGTAAAGTCAATGTATGAGAATAAAGCAATGCATCAGAACTGGAGAAAACAGTAAAGGGAGATTTGGAAATAGAAAATCTAGAATTTTGCATTGGTATTATTTTTTAATATATTTATTATGAGAATAAACATTATGAAGATTGAACAGGAAGTCAGGCAATAATTGAAACTGCATTATAAAGGAATCCCAGCAACCAATTCCTGATTACATTTTTTTATTTCCCTTTCTTTTTCCTTTGTGTCTTCATGTGGCAATTAACTTTGTGTGTGTTCTATACATATGCATTTTTATGTCCATTCATTCATCATTCATATCCATTCTTCATATCCATACAATTGTGGCTACAATTGTACCTGACTAGCTTCAAGTTAAAAGATATTTTCTTGTTGTACCTGTTAACAAGTCTACAGTAATCTGGTATAGTTATTTCCTGTACAGTAGAACAGTTAGAGAGATGGTGCTGAACTCTGAGGATCCCCAAAATAAAGAGGAATATTTAACACCTTATCATAGAATTAAATTTAAATTTGCCTGCTCTTGCTTTCAGTGGCGATTCCTACAACAGGAATTTGTCTCCTACAACAGGCAACAAATCAGAACTACTCTGCAGGTTCCAATCAGATTTCCACTGGACCTATTCATGATTCTTCAGCAGTGTCCAAGTACTAGGAAATGGTTAAGAAACATGAGGGGTATAAAGAAATTATTCCTCTGAGTTACTCCTTTATACAACTGGTTATCTATCAGCCAAGTAAGACAGATTAATGTACATATAATAACTAGTAAATAAATTATTTTCTTTTCCTTAAAACTTCTCTTTGCAATAGGACAAAATAACTGGACAAAATAAATTGAGCAATATTTTACCACAATTTTTTTTGTGTGTGCTGTAGGAAGTAGGGAAAATTTGTTTTTTTCCAGATATTTGATAGATATGTCTTCAGTCAATATTACAGTTTCCCCAGAATGGTGATAACTTCATCAGGATTAGAATGAGTGGACTCCTTAGAAAAACCTATTTGGAAGAAACTAATGGCAAAAGCATATGATATTCACAAACTGTGCTTTGGCGAAAAGGTGCATATACAAAATTTGAAGAAACAAGGAATTATCAAACATTTTTCCTGGAGCTAGACAATTTGAAAACATTAATATGTAGCTAGAGAAATACTACCAATCTAATAACTGGTGTTAGGAAGGGGTATTTCTTGCTATGAGCCTCCCATGAGCAAACAGTGTAGCTCTCAGGAGGCAGAATAGTCCGTTGAGAAGCAGCAGAGATCTTCTGGGATCATACAATTACAGAATCATAAAATGGAAGGGGTTGGAAGGGACCTTTGGAGATCATTCAGTTCAATCCCCCTGATAACTCAGGTACTCCTAGATCAGACATCAGGGAGCTTTTGCTACTTTTGCCTAGGATAGATAATTTTCTCTGTAGTAGCTAGTATGGATCTGTGTTTCAGATTTATAGTGGAAAACGTTGACAAGACAGAGATGTTTTCATTATTGTTCAGCAGTGCTTACACAGAGCCAAAGCCTTATAGAATCATAGAACTAGAGAATCAGAGAATCAGAGAATCACAGAATGGTTTGGCTTGGAAGGGACCTCCAAAGGTCATCTAGTCCAAACCCCCAGCAGTAAGCAGGGGCATCCTCAACTAAATCAGGTTGCTGAGAGCCTTGTCAAGCCTCACCTTGAATATCTCCAGAGGTGGGGCCTCAAGTATCTCCCTGAGCAACCTGTTCCAGTGTTCCACTACCCTCATGGCAAAGAACTTGCTCCTAACATCCAACCTAAATCTACTCTTCTCTAGTTTGAAACCAATGCTCTTTGTCCTGTCACTACAGGCTCTTATAAACAGTCTTTCTCCATCCTTCATGTAGGCCCCCTTCAGGTACTGGAAGGTCCTTATTAGGTCTCCCCAGAGCCTTCTTTTCTCCAGGCTGAACAACCCCAGCTCCCTTAGCTTGTACTTGGAGAAGAAGTGCTCCAACCCCCAGATCATTTTTGTGGCCCTCTTCTGGACCCACTTCAGCAAGTCCATGTTCTTTCTGTATTGAGGGCTCCAGAGCTGGACACAATACTCCAGGTGAGGTCTCACCAGAGCAAAGTGTTATCATCACCTCTTTGAATATTTTGACTATGCTTCGGTTGATGCAGCCCAGGATGTGATTGGACTTCTGGGCTGCAAGCACACACTGTCTGCTCATGTCCAGCATCATGTCTATCAGCACTCACAAGTCCTTTTCCTCAGAGCTGCTTTCTGTCACCTTGTCCCCCAGTATATATCAATAGTGAGGATCATTCTGGGCCAGGCACAGGACCCTGCACTTGCTCTTGTTGAACCTCATGAGGTTCACCTAGACCCATCTCTCCAGCTTGTCCAGGTCCCTCTGGATGACNCTCCAGGTGAGGTCTCACCAGAGCAAAGTGTTATCATCACCTCTTTGAATATTTTGACTATGCTTCGGTTGATGCAGCCCAGGATGTGATTGGACTTCTGGGCTGCAAGCACACACTGTCTGCTCATGTCCAGCATCATGTCTATCAGCACTCACAAGTCCTTTTCCTCAGAGCTGCTTTCTGTCACCTTGTCCCCCAGTATATATCAATAGTGAGGATCATTCTGGGCCAGGCACAGGACCCTGCACTTGCTCTTGTTGAACCTCATGAGGTTCACCTAGACCCATCTCTCCAGCTTGTCCAGGTCCCTCTGGATGACATCCCATTCCTCTGGTGTATCAACACCACCACACAGCTTGGTGTCATCTGCAAACTTGCTGATGGTGCACTCCATCCTACTGTCTATATCATTGATAAAAATATTAACACAAGTCCCAGTATGGACCCCTAAGGAACACCACCTGTCACGGCTTTCCATCCAGACTTCAAGCAATTGACCTGGATGTGACCATTCAGCCAACTCCTTATCCACTGAACAGTCCACCCATCAAATCCATATCTCTCTAACTTGCTGAGTAGGATGTTTTGGGGGACCTTGCCAAAGGCCTTGCAGAAGTCCAGATATATCACATCCATAGGTTGTCCCTTGTCCACTGATGCAGTCACTTCATCATAGAAATCCACTAGGCTGGTCAGATAGGATTTGCTGCTAGTAAAGCTATGCTGGTTGTATTGAATCACTTCCCTGTCCTCCATGAGCCTTAGCATGACATCTAGGATCTTTCCAGGCACGGAGGTGAGGCTGACAGGTCAGTAGTTTTGTGCTTCTCACCAGCAATTAGTCTGAGGATTTACATGAAGCTGGGAGTAGACACATCTGGAATAGTTGACTCCAATGGCCTAAAACGATATTCCATGCCAAATGACATCATGCTCAGCATATAAAGCTGGAGGTAAAAAAAAGGAAGGGGGACACACTTTTGGAGCAATAGAGCCCTCCTGTCCTGGAGATGGATGAACATCTTCCTGATCATGGAAAGTAGTTTGTGAATTCCTACTATTGCTTCTCATGCGTGTGTGGCCTTAGTCTTACCTATTAAAGTGTATTTATCTCAGCACATGACTTTTCTTACATTTGCCCTTCAAATTCACTCCCCCATCCTGCTGCAGGTGAGTGGGTGGCTGTGTGGGGTTTAGTTGCCTTAGCTGGGGTTAAACCATGAGAGAGGCTCAGGGAAGTACAAAAATTCACATTCGTTTTTAGAAAGAAGGAAATAAGGAGTGAGCTGTTTCCCTGATTTTCATTTAGTTCACACAAGGAAATGAGCATTCTCTGTTTTCCCATAGCAAGATAACAGTGAAACTTTTCAAGGAGAAGTGGAGGTATTACTGCAAAATAAATTAAAATACTGCTGTATCATGGAAATGACAGAGAAAGGGAAGAAAAGCCCAAGATAGTAGTTACAGCTTTTCAGTGTTATTCTGTATTTTGGTAAGAGTTCACTGAACTATTGCAAGACAGCTGTCAAACATTAGATTGGGCTTTCTAGGCCAATTTACAGCAGTATAAACTCGTGACAGGTTCATGTTCTCACTGCATATTTAAACATATAATGGGTGAAGCTACAGTATAGCTGGATTCCTTTTTATCCTGGAAAAACAAACAAAGAAAAAAAACCCAACAAAGCAAAAAAGAATTAAAAAGCCAACATCATATACAGTGTATATGCTCAAATGTGACATTTTCACTCCACAAGAATCAACACACTTTATGTAGTCTTTTCTGTCACCTTGGATGCTCTTCCTATTATGTAAGCTACTTAATTGTAATTTTTATTTCTCAGTTTCCACTGTAATCTTTCTTATGCAGATTTTCTTTTAAATTCTTCCTTTAGTATTATTGTGAAAGGTGTACATCAAAGCTAGAGTTGTAAAACTGACTAAGCAAGAACAATATAAAAGCTTGCTTTCACTTAAGACGCAGACACCAGATTGCTGCATTGCTTGAAAACTGATGTTTCTCTCTTACTTTTTATTTAATGGAAGAGTGCTATCAATTACATTTCCAGAAGATCTTAATTTTTAAAAGGAACAAGTACTTACTGAGGAATCAAATTCAGATAATTTAAAGTTGTTACTCAGTATAAAACATTAAATAGCATTTTCCCCCTCATATCAGACCTCTTAACAATTTAAGGACATTGTGTTTAGCACTGAAGGCAGAAATGCCTTATAAATCTGCAAAATCTGAAGTTGTAAATCCCTGATATATCCAGCTGCAGTGTTTAAGGGCAGAGGTATGGTCAAATACATTGATTAAATTTATTTAGTTATTTGTGGAGGAGATTCAAGAGTATGTCTTTACCTTTCCAGAGAACAAGAGACTTAAAGCCCTTAAAACTGAAGGAAAATTTTCATATTGAAGATAGAAAAAACAGAAATAAACAGAGATTTACTTCTAAGTGACTGCAACGATACTATGCAATAGTTGGTGTGTCCAGTTATTTAGTGTAACTCACACTTATGGTGTTTATTCACATCAATATGTAAGATTAATTAAGAGGTGGGAGGGGAAAGCTGATGACAGATTTTGTGAGCTTCTTCAGTAACCTTCAGGGACTACTTGTGATTTTAACTACTTGATCACATAAGATCTAGGAAGGCAGCTGCCCCATAGAAAGACTGCATTTCCTGGGACAGCACTTTGTACTCAGAGCATTCATTCTATAATCAGCTTAATGCAATTTGGGCACGATATCTTTTCCTCAATAACAGAATTCAACCCTTACAACCTTCATGCATCTGTGCACTGATGTGTAGGTGTTGGCATCATTTGCTTTTCTATCCCCAAGGGCAGAATGAAGTTAAATCGGTTAAGGGGATTTTATTTTTTTCTCAACAAAGATTATCCCTATAAAGAATAATTCAATTTCAATAAATTATTAATTGGTGGACTAGAGTGTTAAGCAAACAGAATTGTTATATATATGCATGAATATTGTGTGTATATACAAACACTACACGAAAGTATTAATTTTCAATCAGAATGTTAATTTGGTACTGAAAGTACAGGTGTATTATTAGGCTTTTATACTAGGTCTCTTCTGCACATAGGAGTAAAGGGATATTAATTTTGGAGACTCTTCTTGGGACTTATCAGCTTTTTAGCTTTACAGAGAAGTGACCAGAAATACATAGCAATTATTTACGCTAGTCCTATGCGTAGAGTACTGTGTCCAGTCCGAGTCCTCAATATAGAAAAGACATGTCTGTTGGAGTGGGTCCAGAGAAGGGCTACAAAAATGATCAGAGGGTTAGAACACCTCTTCTGCAATGAAAGGCTGAGAGAATTGGGGATATTCATCCCAGAGAAGAAAAGGCTTCAGGGAGACTGTATAGTGGATTTTAAATAGTTAAAGAGGGCTCGTAAGAAAGATAGAGAAAAAATTTTTAGCAGTCCATGGTGCGATAGGACAAGGGATAATAGTTTTCAACTAAAAGAAGGTAGATTCAAACAATGTATAAGGAAGAAACTATTGACTATGAGAGCAGAGAGGCACTGGAACAGTAGCCTAGAGAGGCTGTATAGTTCCCTCCCTGGAAACATTCAAGATCATATTGGATTGGATTTTGAGCAACCTGATCTAGTTGAATATATACCTGTTCATTACTGGGAGGACTGGACTAGATGACCTTTAAAAGTGCTTCCAACCCAAACTGTTATGTGGTTCTATGACAGAAATTCAATTGTTAAACAACCATAAGTAAGGATATTTAAAATTTGAAACACACATACATCCTTACCTTGAAGCAAAGACTCTCCTCTTTCATCTTTTCTGTTGACTTAGTATGATCGTGAAATGAACAGCTAAGGTTTGAATGTATATCTGTGCATATTTAAAACCTAGGAAAATTCCACAGGTCAGATTGATGTCATCTCCTTTTGACTGTGCCTAACTCTAAGAAAAATATATTAGTTTATCATCTTTCTCTCCCCTGGTTAAAGGAAACTGTCCTTTATCATAAACTATGATATGATATAAACATCCTAATTACTCAATAAAAAGGAAACATGCTGTGTTTGAATAAAGCAGTATTTAACAGTATTGATTAATATAAAATATTGTCGTACTGAGCACTGACCACTACAACATCATTCAACAGAAATGGTTTACTAAAATTAAGCTAAGCTGAGCCCAGGAATTGGAAGGTACGGCAAAAAGCAGTTTCCTCCCTGCTAGAATCCAAATAACTTTACCAAGGTAGTAAACAGAAATTCTGTGTTTTCACTTCTGTCTTCAACATAGCATGAAAGAAAGGGAGAAAAATGTCCAGCCAGCATTTCAGTAGTGTCTTCAACAATTATAAATGCACTAAGCTTGTGAACGTATAACAAAGAACCATATTTAAACACACGCATATGTGGAGAGAGAGAGAACTTATGTTCATCACAGTATGCACTATTCTTGCAATAAGTACATATATGTCAGTGGAGCTCCATGAATTTACACCAGCTTTGCCGTGAAAGCATGCATGTTAGCATCACTGTCTGTACATGTATGTGCAACGATATGACTCATATGCAGGTTATCTAATTCCTTGCTTAAAGGGTTTTGGTTTGTAAGTGAGGAGAAAGTTCTTCACAGAGAGAGTGGTTGTCCATTGGAATGGGCTGCCCAGGGAGGTGGTGGAGTCACCGTCCCTGGAGGTGTTCAAGAGGGGATTGGACGTGGCACTTGGTGCCATGGTTTAGATAGGCATGAGGTTTAGGGTGACAGGTTGGACTTGATGATCTTTGAGGTCTCTTCCAACCTTCTTGATTCTATGATTCTATTCTAAACTGTGTGGTGATTTAAAGAAACTGTATATTTATCATCAAATCTAGAAACCAAACCCTGATGTTGAAACACTTTGATAGGACAAAGAAATTCCCAAAATCTTTGAATGTACTGAAGCCTATGTAATTTCAAGAGTTACAAAATGGTGTTAACTGTTGTCTATTTGTCAAAACTTTGGTCATCAGATGTGGTGAAGGCATATAGAGTTAACAGCTTATGCACTAACATCCACTTCTCTCTGTATAAAAATTTTTATGCTGCTGTCAGATTGTGATACTTTGTATTAGCAGCAAGAAAAAATATTTGAATAAGAAATTATATTAAAGCTTACTAATGTCAACAACTGATTATAAGACAATATTAACTACATTCCTTTAGACAAAATTTAATATTTGGATTAGTAGAATGGAAGGATGCATTATTTGCCTTGAAGCTTTAAGGAAAAAATAATTTTCAAAAAGTCAACCAAATTTTGAATCAGCTGAGCTGAGATAGTAGAGTGACCTGCTTGCCATGCTTTCAGCTGTCCTTGTAACAAATCTGACTTGTTGCTGTGCTGCAATGCACTGATGGCTCTGCACAATAAGCTACTACACAGTAATGCTGAAGACTGTATGCCTTGAGTTTTGATTTCAGCAAGTAAAAAGTCTAAGATCCTGCTGTCAGTTCTAGTTCATCTCTTGAGTTGCATAATTTTTCCCTTGTTCTTTTCTTTCCTTTTACTTCCTTTCCTTTTTCTTTCCTTTCCTTTTACATAGGAGAAATTAACTTAAAAACAGATGCAGAGAAAGTAAAACAATTTACAAAATCAGATTGAATTTTCATTCCATAAGGAGTTTTCATTCCATAAGGAGTTTTCATTCAGTAGAGGAGAAAGAAGGACAAATTTTGTGAAGATAATATTTTTTTGGTTTCATCAAAAGAGTTCTGTTTTATTTAATCTCAAACAAATTTCCATTCTCTTTCTTCTCTAGAGTTTTTGTCTCACTATCAAACTGAAAAAAAAAAGTTTCCACTTTTAATGCTAGGAATATCTGTATAGATAGCAACTGAAAGAATGAGATTCTTGTACAGCAGAAAGAATGAAATTATGCCCCATTTTATTAGTAAGTGAGTGAGCTCCATAGTATCTCAGCTACACAATTCAAATTTTCTGGCATTCAGGCAGAATGGGGTTTTCTTGACACAAAGTATCAAGGGCACACATTATGGCTTTCTGGTGAATTTTATTGACGTACTAAAGACTGCATTCAATAGCTTAAAGATTGTTGTGGAATACTAATGCTTTAGCTTTTTCTTGTGGTTGCACAGCAAAGTAATATTTTGGTTTACGTGATGTGGTTATATTTGCATTTACTTAATACTGCATCAACATTTCTACATAAAATCTGCCACAAGTAGCTTTTGCAAGATACTGGTGAATTCCTTTCTGTGTAACAGCATCAATCAATCCTACACTGAAGGATTACGTCAGTACAGCAGTGTCAGCATATTTTGGCTTTACAGAAAGGGGATAAGAGCTAGTGTGCCACGTCTATAACTTCGATACCTTGTGGCTTCAGTAGAAATTGTACAGAAATCTCTGAATCACACCAGCTCTGGCCTCTGATGTAGTTTTGCATGAAAACTGTAGTGTAACAGGTTAAATGGCCTTTTTTCCTGTAACACAGAAGTGAGGAAAAGTAACACAAAGAAACCCCAGAAGTCTACATTGAGATAAAAAGTTAAGATAAAGAGATTTAATGTGAAAAAATGAGATAATACAATGCACCTTAGCCTATCTACAGGAAAAAAAGCACAGCAAAATGTAGAAAAGCTGCAGCAAGCAGAAGACAGAGAGTTAGCCCCCAACTCTCCATCCCACCGCCATCCCAGCACAAGAGCCTAAAGCCCCTAAACCCAGGAACTGAAAGCAGCAACCAGAAGAGGAAACCTCTCATGTTACGATCTGAACTTCAAGCTCCAGCCAGCACTTTAATTTTGAAGATGGCATCGCAGAGAATGGGTTTGAATATCAGCAGCAAATTCAACTCAACCCATGGCATCTGGAAACATAAACTCTCAACTTATTTGAGTCAAACGTTTAGTAGACAGAACAAGACAAAAAACTGAAAAGGCCAAAGATGTTATCTAATTTCAATGCCTCGGTGAAGAACAGAAATAATATGTATGAAGAAATTCCTATAGCAATTCTCCTTGCAGTATAAAGTTTAAGAAACATCTAAAATGACCTTAGAAAAAAGTGCAGGAATCTGAAGCTGTTACTACAAGGATAATGTTGAGGGACTGTAGAGGAAGGTTTAACTAAATGTTCTTAGCATAGTAGTAAAAATCCACACTGAAATAGAAATAATTTGCTCAATTTTCATCCTGAGTCAGACATTTACAATACACAAAATATCTAGTATATTATAATATTACGAGGTTTTCATAAAACTTTCTATGTCTGTTCTTGAAAAAATATAAAGTGGGATGTGAGCTTCAAAAAAACAGATTATAAAAATGTTTGAACCCATTGTTCCTTGTCTTATCACTGTGCACCACATATTATGTTGCTTTTCATTAAAGCACTTTATTATTTCATATTCTACAAAATATATTCTTAGTCCTTAGAAGTATTCTGCAGAACAAATTTACTGCTAGAGAAGACATGCTTAAGCAAAAGGGAAGAGAATTCTTCAAAGTGACCTTTAGAAAGTGAAGATTTTGAAAAGAGAAGAGGACGAAGATTATTTAAATTTGAGACAGTTCAGAAAATCCTTGTGTAACCCTGAGTATATTAGACAAAGCAAGATGACTCCTGAGAGCTAGAACTCTTTTACCAAGGTGGTGATTTGTTACTCTCAGTAGGGTGCTGGAAATGGACAGGAGAAGATCCTGCATCAGGCCAGAAAAGTGATTATTTCATGAGTCTAAGAATGCACACACATAGACAAATCTGCATGTACCTACTTCTTTGGTGAAGAGGCAAAAGAGAGAGTGTTGACTATAACAGAAATTAGGGAATGTAATCCCCCCAGTATAAAATTTGGAGGATTGCTGCTCTGAAGAGCTAGACCCAGAGCAAGCATTCTGAACAAATCACTGTTAATTTCTGTATTATTTTCTCCAGTGATATTTAAAAAATATGACAAGAATGACTAACAGATTTACAATACAGTATTAGAGAAGTAAGATTTTTCTTGGAGCAAAACGTTCAAGGCAAGTTTTGCATGAGAAGTAGGCAATAGTTGTCAGTAACAAATAATGGGGATGGCAAGTCATAAAGAAGGCCTAAAGGAAATGTCCTGCACTCTCACTTCCTTTTTTCTAACATAAAAGCCACAATAATTATCTGGAAAACTTTTATTGTACTTATTCAATGTGTTATTTGCAGAAGAGTAGTTCCTTATCCAGTCGATAAAGAATGGGTTGGATGATCACATACTAAGGGTAGTGGTCAACAGTTCAATGTCCAGATGGAGATGAGTGACAAGTAGTGTCCCCCAACAGCCTATATTGGGACCAGTGCTGTTCAGTATCTCCATCAATGATATAGACAGTGGGACTAAGTGCACCCTCAACAAGTTTACATATAATACCAAGTTGAGTGGTGTGGGTGATAACACTGAAGGACAACATGGCAATCAGGGGGACCTGAACGGGCTGAAGAGGTGAGCTATGGAGAATCTTATGAGGTTCAATGAGGCAAAGTGCAAAGTCCTGCACCTAGGTCGGGGCAACCTACAACATCAGTACAGGCTGGGGGATGTTTACATGCTGGAGCAGGTCCCATGGAGGGCCATGAAGATGATCAGAGGGTGGAAGCACCTCTCCTGTGAAGACAGGCTGAAAGAACTGGGCTGTTCAGCTTGGAGAAGAGAAGGCTTCAGGGACACCTTATAGCAGCATTGCAGTATCTGAAGGGGACCTACAGGAAGGGTGGGGAAGGATGGTTTAGAAGGGCTTGTCGCAGTAGGATGAGGAACAATGGTTTTAAACTGTATCAGGGTAGATTTAGGTTAGACATAAGGAAGAAGTTCTTTATAATGAGAGTAGTAAAATATTGTCATAGATTGCCCAGGGATGTGGTGGAGGTGCTGTCCCTGGAGACGTTCAAGATCAGATTTCATGTGGCTGTGGGTGGCCTGATGGAGATGTCCCTGCTGAGTTTATTGGGGTTGCACAAGATGACCTTTGAGCACTGACATTCACACGATGCAATCTGTGAATCTGTAAATGCACCACTAGTTTCCTTTTTAATGAAAACAAAACCCCAAACCAACAGCAATCAAAAAATGAAACAAAACCCAAAACCAAAACCCAAACACCCCCCATATAAAAAAAAAAAAACAACAGCAACATCAACAAAATCATAAACAAAACTAAACAGTAATCTGTTTCTTTCTGAACTTACTCTGATAAGATCCTGTATTCTGAAAAACACTTGAAAATAAGTTTCAAAATATGTCCATGTGGTCTGGACTCAGTGATAGTTTCACCCAGATTTTTCAATTGTCTGTGCATTAATTTCTTGATGTGAATGGTTGTTTCCTGATCAGTGCTAAATATTTAAGTGTTATTTCTACATGTTGTAAAGAAACACTTTTGAAAAATAGAAATTTGGAGCTGTTACCATTCTGTGTTGTGACAGGGCTTATTATAATGAGCACGACTTCAAAATGACTCCTAAAGATTGCAGTATGATGAATACCATTTGTTGGTTCTTGTCTGGCTGGGGTATTTTTGTCTGATTCAATTACAGCAGAAATCAGAACTTTTCCTGAAGATTCTGATGAACACAAGGATCAGACCAAACCTTACCATTATTTCTAACAATGTGGAATATACTAAGTCTAAAAAAAAAAAAAAATAGAGTACCATATTTGGACAAATATCTCCAGGCTGTTGAATTTTTTTTTAATTCTTCTTTTTATTTCACTGCTAAGAAACTATGACAGTAAGTAAAAACCCAGCGGAGTAAGAAATACACAGCCTGAAATATCCTCATGGCACTTGAATCTCTCTCAGTAGCCTGAATAAATGCTACTCTTTGTGTCTAGCTTGCAACAGGAAGTCATGCTGTGAAATTCCTTGCTGTTTGCTCTGGGGATATTCCAAGGATCTCATTCACCTGCAAATCTGAGGAATCATCTCCGCATATGTGTTTACATTTGCACTGACATGTGACTGTACTTGTTTGCCAGGCTGACAACACACAGATGTTCTTATATCATGCACAAGGAAACTATGAGTGATACAGAGATTTCCTGAGTCTGGCAAGAGAGAAGCAGAACACACACAGATTTTGGAAAACACATGCTATACATTAGTGAAATGCAGTGACTTCTTTCTTGACAATTTTTAATTAAACATCTTTTTTACTCTTCATCACAGTTTCAGCCACCTTTTTCCTGTCTATAGCAGACTTTTCACTTAGCAGCTTACAGTTGTCACCACTGGTGCCACACTGAAATGTTTCTGATTCCCTTCTCCTCTTACTCTGGCATCCTGACTATTTCAGTCACAGTTTTTAGTCTTAACATTTCTGTTCTTAATTTCATCTAAATATTAATTTCTCCTCTTTAATTATAGGGGCCCACCCAAATCCACGTCACTTTTCCCATTTGCAGCACCTGTTTGTAATGAGCAGAAGTGGCAAACTGCAAGTAGGAGGGGTTACAGTGGTACCTTGTGTGGAAAAGACAGAACAGGGAACACAGAGCAAACAAGTCACACAAATGTTTTTTTCTGCTGGCCAGCTCACACTGTTTTAACACAAAAGCTCAGCAACTGAAAGGAAAACATTCTTAAAGTACGGTCAATGCAAAGAAAAGCTTTGAAGAATTAAACAACAAAGCTCTAAAAATAATCAGTAATAAGCATCTGCAGGGTATTTAAAATCAAAATGTTAAAGCACTACTACGGATACAGGGTTTCAAATAATTTCAAGATTTGAAGATGGAGAAGTTAGAGGGTAGTGATTGACTGTTTTAAAACAAACATCAGATGATAACAATAGCAATCTTTACCAAAACTTCTGAGAGAAAACTCAAGCCCAAATAGTTAAAGTGTAGAAAAGTTAGAAGCTAGTGTAAAAATTGGATGCCATAGTTTACACTGAGAAGCATTATAATCTCAGTAATAGGTTATATACCTCTTCAACCTCAAATACCTGTTACAATAAAATATAGCAGAACATTTATTTTCTTTTTTTTTTTTTGTTTTGTTTAAACAGAGGCAAAAATTACCAGCTGCTTTGCAGAAAGAAAAGTAAGCTCTGTGCCAGCTGGTTGATTTATACACGTTTCCCATGATATTTATTAGTGCAATGTTATGCTGATATTGGCAGGTTTCAAGCTGCCTTCAAACTTGCAGAGAACCTTGCCAAGAGAGCCTAACAGTTTCTTCAAGTAACTAATATTATAAACTGGGTATTCCAAACTTCAATAATGTTTTCAAGGTAATTGGATTATTTTTAAATAATTCTAATTTTATATATATATATATGTATGCATATTCTGATACATTCACTGTAAATCTATCAACCATAAATTTTACAAAATTTAGGTTCATATTGGCAATTTTCTTTATTTCCAGAGAAGGAAATCATAAGGTTAGGAATTCAATTCTTGTTAATATCCCCTATATATTTTTTCTGTATCTGTATGAAAATTCATAAAAGCAATGTAAACCAACATTGTCTTTGTTACTCAGTTCCATTTTTAATGTTTTCTGGTGCAACTACTCTCTTGTAGTATTTCTGTAAGGTGTAGTGTCATTTCAAGCATTATCATAGTTTAGTGAGTAAAATATTTACAAGGATGTTTAGAGGATATATATATATATAAACAGCAGCATGTTTAGAGGATATATTTTATTTACTTCAGTTTGTGCATAGTATCAGCCATTTCTACATGTCTCATCTTTTGAAAAATTTACTGTAAAAAACCTGTAACTATTAAAGTAGTCCACAGCAGGATATTCAACAAAAATGGTCAGAATTTTCCCTCATGGTCTTCTCAACAGTGTGCTTTCTCTGTCTTTCTTCATCAGAAAATTTATATTAGAACTCAGGAGGAATTTTCAGGTTGAGTGGTCCCACCTGCAACACATTTTGCATGTCTCAGGAGCTACAGAGCATTTCTTTCTGTGGTACTGGGAAAAAGAAACAGGCTTTCAGTTTACAAGATCATCAAGTATATTTTACAAGAATTTATCAGACTTTATGCCTTTTTTTTTTTTGTAAGCTCTAGCCTCAGGAAAGGTATCATGTTTGTGAAAGTAAAACTTTTATTAAGGAAGAAAAAAAAAATCCATGTCGGAGTACTGTTAGGAGACTGTTGAGAGCTGAACCATAAGTGAAAAGACCTCAGTGGCTGAAACAGTTTCTCAATATCAGAATTCAGACAGGTAGAAAGATACTAGAGCAACCACCCATCTGCTATTCAGTTAATGCTTAGGTGGCGAGTTCTCTTAAATGGATTAAAAAAAGAGGAAATCAATTCAAACTCCCAGGATACCAAACATTTGTGTGTGAACATTTGTAGAGAATTGAAGTGCCTAGTTTTGCTGTCAGTTCCATTTAGGCAAATGAATGAGTGTATTTGCAAAACCAGAGTTTTGTCCGTTACAATACAAACTTCTCAATTATTGCATACACCCATGTGCAAATCTGCCTGTGGCTTGAGAGCCACAAGCATTCCAGAATTCCAATACAGAAAACAAAGTTTGACAGAGGAAGACCTTTTGCAATCAAAGTACATATGTAGTAAACAAAACTTGCTGAAACCACAATTTTGCTCAAATGATTTATAATATGGCTTTTCATAGTTGGAAGACAAACGCACTTTTGAAATGTGATTAATTTTAGCACAGCATAAGCCATATTTTAACCACTGATGGAGTAAAAGAATGTGTGAATAAACAATGTATATTACATATCTGCTGTAGCTGACAAAGACAAAAAGATTGTTCATCAATATGTACTTCTGGGCAATTTCATTTTTATTCTGTGTTGAAAACACAGGCTTGCTGTTTCCTTGCGTTCAAAAGATTATCTTTACAATGTGGATTTCTAACAGTTTCTTTAATCTAACTTTACTATTATTATGAAGCCTACCAGAACTGTGCTGCATTTCAAAACCTATCTTCAGTTATCTCATTTTAAATAGCAGTGAAGTCTTCTTAAAAAATATGCATTGATATGCCTAACCTGAACCATAGGTCCTTGCAGTTTTGTACGGTATCAAAGAGGCACACAGACCTGTTTTACATCTTGGTTTTAAGAGAATAGTATTAACCAGTTGCAAAGTCTTGGTTTCCCTTAACTACAAAGAAGCCATGAAGATACAAACTGAAAATACACAAAACAGAACTTCTAAGTCAGAAGGGAGATTCTACTTTAGTTTACACTCCTAAAAGGGCAATTCTGTCTCTTTTAACTAACTCATACTGGTAACATACCTGAATTCTTGTGATGTATAGGACACAGGGATATAGACAGTGTCTCTTGTGCACCATAAAGTAGCCAGAAGCCATTAGCTTATCCATAGAAAATGAAAACTTTTCTTACTCATGCAGATAGTCCCTACTCAGTTAGTGAATGCCGGAGGCAAGATGACGTACAGGAAGAATAAACCCAGGATGAAAAACATATTTCACTGGGTCTGGAATTTTCCAAATATTTCAGTAGGGTTATGTTAACAAAACTAGTCAAGACATTTCTGACATAATATATTTCCTCTTTAAAAATTGGCAACTTGATGGAATCACAATATATTACAAAATTTTTAAATGCATGTAAACACACACATATATATAAATATATATATATATGCAAAATCAGAATATTTTAACTAGATATTAATAGTGCTAATGTATACTTTAAAAAATGTATTGACCTTAACACTAGATATTGGACCAAAGAAATGAAGTATAAAATCCGAATGCTAGGATCTTTATGAAAAGTTAAGAATTACACTATTTCAAAATCTGGGCAAAAAAGTCTTCTAATTTTTGGCTGTCTGCTTTAGCAGGGGTTCTTCTGTCTGAGTACTGACATAAATATATATATATATGCATAAGAGTTTATTATTAAGATGTAATTTATAGTACATTTTGAAAAATGTGTGTATATAATTGGGGGAAAAAAAGTGATAAATGTATGCCATTAAAAAATCAAGCGGACAATTAAAATTTAGAACAAAGGTATAATTGTGCTCGCTCACTAAAGCAGACCCTACACCTGAAGTCTGTTTTAGGAAGAAAAGAGAAATGTCCTTTAATATAAAGGTGTATAATTACACAAATACATTATCTTTTGCAAAGCATACTTTCAAAAGAAAAGACTGTCCTGGAAAAGTGAGGTCAGGTTTTCAGCAGCAGGAATACCCCATGAGAGCTTGAAAGAGTGGTAAGATTGTTAGGATTTATTTTTCTGAAAATCACACAATCAAAGTATCCATGCACTGGGTTGAAGGATGGGTTTCTAGAGGTCATCTAGTCTAACGCCTCTGCAGTAAGCAGGGCTATCCCCAAAGAGATCAGGTTGCTCAGAGCCCCATCAGGCCTGAACTGTAATGTCTCAAGGTCCTTCACCATCTCCCTGGGCAGCCTGTTCCAGTGGTCTGCCATCTCACAGTAAAGAACTTCTTCCTAATGTCCCATCTAAATCTATCTTGCTCTAGTTTAAGACCACTGCCCCTTGTCCTAGAGCTACATGCCCTTGCTTATAAATTGTCCTATCCCAGCTTTCCTCTAGGGCCTCTTCAGGTACTGGAAGGACACTACAAGGTCTCCCCAGAGGCTTATTTTCCCCAGGCTGAACAACCCCAGCTCTCAGCCTGTCTTTGTAGGCAATGAGGCTTGCATCAGTTAGTCTTGTGGTTAATAAGATTATTTTGTCTCTACTTTTCTGGAAAAAAAAATGTAGATGTTGAAAGAAAGCTCTTTACATAAAATGAAAAAACATATAGGGGCTCATTAAAAAAAAAAATCTAATTATCATAACTTGTGGTGTCAGTTCTGTATTCCCAGAATTTTTTATAAGACAACAGTGAACATTTGTCCTTTCTTGGATCAAAGACATCCAATAAAATTTGTGATTTAGCTGCAATTAGGAGTAGAAAAAAATTGTTTTCTGGCGATGTGTTAAAACAAAAAATGTCTGTCTTATGTTTGTTCCAGGAACACATTACTACTGAGAATAGGGATCCTGCTGGAAAACAGCTCCATGGAGAAAGATCTTGGAGTCCTAGTGGACAGCATATCTGGTTAGCTTCTTAAAGAATAGTAAAGTAAAGTTAGATTTAAGAAAATAGTGGAAATTCACATTGCAACAACAAGGTCTCCCTGGAGCCTTGTCCTTGCTAAGCAACCTCAATCCTCTCGTCTCCTTAGTTTCTGAAGGCAGTTTCCCAGAGGGGTTGGATTCAGTCATCTTGAAAGGTTCCTTTCAACCCCCAGCACTTTATGATTCTATGCCTAATTTTATGATTGTGAAGTCCAAAGCATGATGCCTCGACTTTTACATGTCTAATTAGTTTATCTATATTAGCAAGCAACAGGTCTAGAAACACTTCTCATCTGGTTTGGCTGCCTGTCATCTGGATTAAGAAATTATCCTTAGTGCATTTCAAGAGCCTCCAGAAATGTTTAAAGCTTGCTGTGTTGCTTTTCCAGGAAATGTCAGGGTGATTGAAGTCCCTCAACAGGATCAGAGACTGTGAACATGATGCTTCTTGTAGTTGAGTGAAAACACTTCATTAATTGGCTCCCCTTGATTGAACTGCCTGGGATAAACACTAAATACAAGTTCTCTTTTGGTTTCTTGGCTCATAATTTTTACCCACAAGCTCTTAACCTGGTCATCTATTTTTCAAAGACAGCTCTTTCACTGAGAGTTCTCTTTTACCATTCTTTCACTGAGGGCAACCATCATCCTCTACCCCTCCTTCCTGCCTGTTCCCTCTGAATCGTTTATTGACATCAATTGCAGCACTTTGGTTGAGTAATTTCATCCCATCACATTTCAACAATAGTGATTAGATTGTAGATTTCTTGATGCACTGTGGCTTTCAGCTCCTCCTGCTTGTTACCTATGCTGTGTATATTGGCATAAAGGCACTTCAGCTGGGCTATTGGTCATATTATTAAGCATATTAAAAGGAACACTTGGTCATGTGAAAGATGGTATGGTCAAGAGAGGGGTTAAGGAAATGTTTTAGAACAGAGAACTGGCAGTGTAAAGGATTGTAACTATTAATAATTTAATGTCATAGTGCTTTGACCATGTAGTAAAAATTCTTGAACACCTTCACTAGAGGAATATTATATTTCATAAACAAGCTGTGATTTGGTAGCACTCTTAGCATTTTTATTGTTTATTCCATTTGTATATAAAAAGAAAAAGAAAAATAAAAAAAAATGACCAACATGTTTCAGATCAATGTTTGGGTACTCTTTAACAGGTATTCCTACAGTGCCCTCTTGTGATAACTGAGCTGTGGGTTCTTGAAAACTTCTTTGACAGTAATACAAAGTAATAGAAATTGCCGCCAGTCTTCTTCAGAGCTGCCAAAAATTTGTTAGATGTTCAGACTTCCATAATGACAAGTAGCAGCTGCTTCAGAAGGCCTCAAAAAGAACTCAGATGGTTTCCATGTCAGAAATTTCCTCTTTGTCAAGAAAGAAAATATACAAATATTTTCCTCAAATTATGTCATCATCATATTTAGATGTAAAGTCTGTTAGTGGCCACAAAGATTTTGTATTATTTTTTAAAAGCTGCTGTTCTTTGACCTCAGGACTGTGTTCTCTCTTTGAATCTACCTGTTCATTTTTAAATTATTATTTTATTAGTTTTTATTTTCACTGATATTTTCATTATCTTCCTTGTAAGAGAAAAAAAGAAGATATTTATAAAGAGGAAATGCACCATTTAGCTTTTTATTCCATTAATCATTATAATACATTGATTTCTAACCCTTTTTGGATCTCTGTTAACTTCTATCCTCATGCAGTACATTGACATTTTTTTAGGAGCATCTGGCAGTATTCCATATGAAAACTCTAGTGGGTAGTGTCTTCACTACTAGGTGCTACTGGATTTTGTTTTTTTTATGCTTTATAATATTGCTGTCTTTTCTACTTGTTCTCTGATCACAGTTGATATGGATATTTCTATTAAGATAAGAAAAAAAGGCTTGGTATCACTGTGTTGAGTTTTAACTTGATAAGTTTAGTTCAAACTCCTGCTGAATCCAGTTGAAATTCTGAATAGAAAGTGTATTATCTATCCTATGCATCTTGGAGGATCCTTAGGGGAAACATAATAGAACATTTTCAGTTAAAAAAAATCAATTTACTCATATTCAGTAGATATCTATGTTAATTTATTTGGTCAAAATATCTTTCATCAGCCTCAATATTCAAACTGTGAATAGTAGATGATTTGGCATTGCAACAGGTACTTCAAGTTCATTACTTTTCTTATATTCTTTAGCTTATCTTGTTTATTAACTCAAGTTATGAAGCTTTTATAAAGATTCTTCATGAGGTTCAAACACAATGTTTTCAATACCTACAGCTCTCCTCCACTTCCCACCCATTTCTCCTTTCCTGTATTCCACACTTTGTTAAGTAAGAAAGATTATATCAGAAAAGGTTGTTTTGGTTTATGCCTCTGAGCTGGAAAACCAAAATTAATTATCATTCCATTGTGTCTGTCTTCTGAAGCATTTGGTGATGCAGTGGACAAAAAGCTGTGTTCATGTTTTTCTAATCTTCTGTATTTCGAAAATATTTTCCTTACTTTATCAGAGATGTATATGCATTTTTTCGTGACTATTACGTGCTTTTACATTTCAAGAAAAATGCAAGACAGGCAATCCATCTTAGTTTCATTCCATATAATCTTGTCTACCCAGGCCGAATACTAAAACTAGAGCCAAACTTTACTTAAGTTTAAATAAAAGCTGCTTTGAAAAAGTGTCAGTCTCTGTTAAACTGATTTATGTGACTTTATCACCAATATATTTTACAGTTTCTAAAACTGTACGATAGGATTGATATCTTTCAAATGACTACTTGATCTAATTACTTCAATAATATAATTTTATCTCAAATTAAATTATCAATTTATTTTTATCTCCTGTTATGCTGCTTAGTTTCTGGTCTCGATACCAAATATCCCTGGTCTTGATACAATATTTGAAGAGCAAGAAAAAGTATTTTTAAAAAATTGGTCTGAAACATTTTTACAGTTTTTCAAGATATGTGCCACATAAGGTTTTCTTCTCAGCTGCTGCATGTTAGGCCAATTCCTTCCAAGTGTGCTACCTCATTTATTTACTTATTTATTTATTTTCAGAGTTAATGTAAAACAAAATAATAGTCCATGCCTTGATAACAGTATAATTGTAAAAAGAGTATTATTTCAATATATTTTTTCTGTCTTACACATGTTTCTGGATAACTGAAAAGCAGGTTTCTGTCATTAAATTGTGATGTGTACCCTGAATCTTAGTGCTGCACAATAATTTATCAAATGCTCTTTAGCTCTTTAACTGCATTCAACAGATTAAGCAGTAAAAGATAATGAAGGAATTCATTATATATCAGTCAGTTAATTCTATGTCTGCCATCATTGATTAGTAGCTGTTGGGATTACCAGAATAATTCTGAGATGTATACATTACTTTTGTCACGATTCCTTTGAAATCATTATGCATATTATATATATTATCAGTTTTATATTAGTTTCTCTGTATTTCAGATGCTTTTTTGTGTTTTGTTTTCTTTTTTCTAAACATTAAATGTAGCTAATCATGTCTTTTTAGAAAACTTCCTCTTTTTTTTCTCCTTGTTTCTTTTTAAGCTAATTTTATCAATCTAGAAAAAAATTACCCAAACCAAAAACAACCAACCAGACAAAAAAACCACCACTCAAGTTATTTTGGTTCAACTTATACTGATCAGATTTGGTCCTACGGAGGAAAAGAAATATGTAGGTATTATACTATTAACCAAAAAAAAAAAACCCCAACAGCTAGAAATCTGAAATCTGACAAATTTCTTCAAATTCACATCATAATTTGTGTGACACTGATATACAAAAAAAAAAAATGTTTTTCTTCTTCAAATATTTATTTAGTCACTACTTTTAAATATTTTGCAAACAATAAATGTTTGAAATATTCGGTCATCCTGCTGATACTGGAATTAGAAGATGAAATTTCATGTTGTTTTTTTCAGGGTGGTGGATTTTTTTGTTTGCTTGTTTGGTTGGTTGGTTTGGGTTTTGTGTATTTTTTTTCTGTTGAAAGAGAAATTGGAAGGAAATTCAGAAAATCGTGGGAAACTCATCCAGTTTAATCTAATAAATGGCCATTGAAATGATAATGAAAAAGTTAAATACTATGGGCTTCCCTACAACCATTATATTTTTTCCTACAAGCAATAATAATAATATCTTAGACATACTTCTAATTGACTGTCATACAAAGGTTGCTTGTTCATTTAGCATAAATACATGTATTTGTGCATGTAATGAAGTACAATATGAGCTATTGATGGGCTAAACGTTATTCAAAGCTTTACTGTATGACTCTGAATAAAAATTAATTAAATCAAAGAAATAAAAATATTAGACTTTTAATAACTCTTATCACATATCTTAATTTTATCCTTTTTGTAGGTGAAGTTTTCCTGAGGAAAAGAGGAAGACTTGACCAGGCCCTGGTATAATTCCCTGCACTGACCTTCATACACTAGGGATGAAATGTGATAACTCTTGTCATGTGCTGCCATCAGCATCCCTTCACAGAGGTTCAAGGTGGTATGAAAACATGGGATCATGTTGGCACCTGATGGGAGAAACAATCTACACCATGAACTAAGTATCCTTGTGTTCATTTGTTGTTTATGTCTCCTTTAAATCACAAAGGGAAGCATGTTCCTTTATTCAAAATGTGATTTACCAAGCAATCTAATTTATCTGAAAAAAAAAAAAAAAATCATCTCTTATTGTTGATGGATTTACAAGTAACATCAATGAACAGTGGCATTTCCTGATTGATATTCATACTGTGTCCCAAATTTTTTTTTTAAATTTCTTTGCAGCTGTGTTTTACTACTGCTAGCCACTATTTTTTGTGGTTTTGTTTTTTTTTTTTTCATTTGGTTCTACCCTGCATGGCTAGTAGACTAGTTGTGTTACAATGACAAAAGGCCTCTAATTCTTTTCACAATAAGGCAACTTCTCACTTGCAGCTGAACATACAATTAACAATGTGAACAATGTGAATTCAGAAGGAGCTTATAATATCCTAATCACAGAATCATAGAATTGTTAGGGTTGGAAGGGACATCAAGGATCATCTAGTTCCAATCCCCCTGCCATTGGCAGAGACACCTCACACTAGATCAGGTTGCTCAGAGCCACATCCAGCCTGGCCTTCAAAACCTCCAGGAATGGGGCTTCCACCACCTCCCTGGGCAACCTGTTCCTTAAGTTTGTCTTCCTCTGATTGCTTCAGCACTGTTTGCCAACCCAAGTGTTTCACATCCTTGTCCCAGAGGGATCCCTGCTCTTCAAGCTCCATGCTGGGGCTCACCGTGCCTTCTCACCTTGAGCAGGACTCTAGCCAAAATCCTTCTTTGCCTTCACAGCATTGTCTCAGAAGGGATCCTTCCTTATCTACAAGACCACAAACTCTGCACTGATAACCAGCGGATGCTGGGACTCATTGTGACAAGTTTTCATGGACCTTCTCATGGACAGGATTCTCAAAAAGTGACTGACACAGCACTTTCCAGAGATGTTTTCACACTATCACCACAAGCTCTGTGACAATAGCAGCTGATAACCAGACAAGGCCACAAGTTCTACTCTCAAGAGTTTACCGTGAGACCAGGACTGGCCCAGGTAACTAGCCGTGGGACCAGTGCTGCCACCAGCCAAATGTTCTCAACAGAATGGGGCAGTGTGACTACATATGGGACTGGAAAACGTTTAAAACCCCAGAGGCAACAGGGAGAGTCTGAAGCTTCCTCACTGATCAAAACTTTCAGAAGAAGCAAGACATCACCTGGATCGATGGTGATAATTATCTTTTGCTTTGTTACCCCTTGCTTATTTCTTCCTGCTTTCCTATATTTCTAACTTTTCCTCCTGCACATGTAAGCAAAACGAATTCAAGTGTTTTTTTCCAAACCACCTACTCAGTTCCTTCTTGGTTTCATTTGGGGGATCCATAAAAGAACCATCTCTTCCACAAAAGCAGATTGAGACACCTAAGAATACAAAAGAATGCTTTATCTTATTCTTCTGACGAGGCAGGCAATGTATGTCAACACTTGCCATAACGTGCCACGTGGCTGACAATGAAAGTAGCCAGTATATTACATTAATGTTATTTGGTAAAAATTTCCTGATGCTTTGAAATATTCTGAGGGTTTTTTTAAGCCGTTCTGCTATCTGACCTCTTCTTCACAAGGAATCTGATCTTCACAAAGAATTTTCTGCTAAATTTTCTCCCTTCAGTTGTCAGAATGCAAATTTTCCATTGTCACTTAGTTACAGAACGGAAACCAGGACTGAATGCATTGAAGACTTTCCCCTTTGATCGTTTAGAGATGTAAAAAACCTTAACACTGAAGTGATAAGTGGAAAGGGCTGTGAGCTATACTACAGCTTGCATTGCTGCAATAAGGTCTTAATAAGTAGCATGCCATTGTAAAATGGTCTTACTAGGAAAAGAGCCTAGTGCTTGGCTAGATGCAGATATGAACAGAAGATGATGAAATAAGACTCAAATCAGATGCATTACAACTTTCTATTCTATGTCTCAAATGCACTTAAATAATTTTGCATGTCAATGGTTTGGGGATTAATTAGTTATTTGAAAATCCAGCCACTTCTGCTGCAACAGATCCACTAAAGAGAAATCAAAATAATTGGTTAGACAGGAATTGGATTAATGTATGAGGTTTTTCATTTCAAAGTACATCGACAATTCAAATAAGGAAAGTCAGAAGATTGCTCATGGTACTGTGGTTATGAAAGTAAGATATCTCATCCATGAAACAGAATCTTTTCTGACATAATAAGACATTAAATAGAGATCATGGACATGACATCAAAATGGCACAACTGGATAATTAAGCACCTTTCCTAGATTTACAAATTATTTGGCCAGTAGGTGAAACCATTTAGTAACTGCTATGAACAATATACTTTGGGTTTTTGAAGCTCACTGTCTTTGAATATTAGATTATGTTACATTAGCTCATGGAATAATGAGCATGTAGTTCATTCAGACTACAGCAAGTTGGTATATCATTGGCTTCCATGAACTTCAGTGGTGTCATTGTAGAATAAGAAAAGGATGAAGTTCTGCATCTCAAAACCAGTGTCATACGGATGGAGAGGTCTTTGTCCCTGAGATGTTTCAAATTCAGAACAACGTTGTGTCTCAGAAACCTCAGTAAATTATTTAGCAATGATAAGCAGTGAAGATGAGGACAACACTAATATCTAAACCTGGGTTTGAATTATTTCAATTTTTTCCATTAGAAGCCTCTGGGATTTTTTTGAAAGGAATATATCCAATGTTCTGTCATGGTATTACCATTATTCCTCACATATTCTTCTTTTCCAATGATTGAATGAAATAGGTTGATCATCTTTCCTTCTTTTGATGAGAATTTGATTTATCTTCCCTGTTTGCCAGTATCGTGATTCTTAATCAATCATTTCAATTCATTCTTATTGTTTATCACAGTCACTTGACTAAAATAAGCTATTGATTAGATGTGAGGCATAGGAAATTTTTCCAATACATTGATATAACACCTGAACATTACCATTTTATTCTGATACCACAAACCTTATGTAGCACTCTGAGAACTTTTGATATGTATCATAAAAGTGGTATGTTGCCAATGGTATTCATTAAGGTCCAGACAAACTACTGACAATGTAGAAGAGATCAAAATTAATACTTCTTCCCCTGTTCCCTCCATTAATCACAAACCTGGCTAGATGGGAATTTGAGACAAAGTTAGTTTTTGTAAATGCCATTTTTCAGGTTGAATTTGGATGAAAAAATATGCTGAATTTTTAAAATTCGTGACAAGAAGAATTTAATAAATCTACATTGTAAATCATGATGAAAGTAGTAAAGATTTCATCTAGAGAGACTCGGTCTGGTGGTGAGGGATTTTTTCCTACCTTCAGAAAACGCAGACTTGAGAATCCAATCATAGAACTGTTTAGGTTCAAAAGACCTTTAAGATCAAGTCCAACCATTATCCCAACACTGCCAAATCCACTACTGAATCATGTCACAAAACACCACATCCATACATCTTTTAAATACCTCCAGGAATGGTGATTCAATCACTTCCATGACCAGCCTGACCCAATGCTTGACAACCCTTTCCATGCAGATTTTTTTTCCTATGATCTAATCCAAGTGTCCCCTGGTGCAACTTGAAGTAATTTTCTCATCTCCTCTTGCTTGTAACTTGGGAAAAGACACTGATGCCCATCTCATAACATGCCATCAGAAAGAACATATGCAGTAAGAGTACTGTCCTGAAAGGTCAATCCCCAAAACATGCCCTAGCCCAGACAATAGGCTAAGCACCTGCAAATGTGCTAGCCTGGACAGTTGCTGGGGTCCAGATGGCCAAGGCAAATGTCTAGCATGTGTGATTAGCATTGCAAGCACCTGTGAATGTGCAAACCTGGACACTTCCTGGGGTCCAGATAAATATGTACCATATATAATTAACTTTGTAACACAGCTGGGAACTGCGTATGCCCCTGGCCATGTTTGGATATGCCCTATCCCATAGGTCCAGTTATCAGGGTCCTGTGTTTCCAAAGGACATTAATTGTCTTGGGACAGTATTTAAACCAGCCAAGAAGTCAGGCAACTTGCCTTGTTCTCACCCAAACAGCAACAAGAGCCAAATGCTGCCCAAGTAGCAGCTGAGGAGTCTGCTCTAGCAGACCAACAACTTCACCCAGGCCTTGCACCTGGACCAAGCCAGAAAGGGGAAAAGCTCCAAGAGAACTGAATCCCAGAAGAGGCTACAACCCAGCAATGGAGCACACAAGAAAGCGGCTCCCTAGCCCTCTCTGAAACAAGGGCAAGCTTCAGACTGTGAACTGGGCAAAACCAGAGAGAGGCCCCTTAGCCCTCTCCAAGCCAAGGACTGCTCGAATTATAGCCAGAACATCTGGGAAGATACTGGACAAAGGATCAAGTTGTGAGTACCCAGCAAATATGCCACGGAATCCCATTTGTGGGAAAACCACAGATCTCAGCACCTGTATTTCCAATTTGAATTCATAGAATCATAGAATCAAGAAGGTTGGAAGAGACCTCAAAGATCATCGAGTCCAACCTGTCACCCTAAACCTCATGACTATCTAAACCATGGCACCAAGTGCCACGTCCAATCCCCTCTTGAACACCTCCAGGGATGGTGACTCCACCACCTCCCTGGGCAGCCCATTCCAATGGCCAACCACTCTCTCGGTGAAGAACTTTTTCCTCACCTCCAGCCTAAACCTCCCCTGGCGCAGCTTGAGACTGTGTCCTTTTGTTCTGGTGATGGTTGTCTGGGAGAAGAGACCAAACCCCTCCTGGCTACAACCTCCCTTCAGGTAGTTGTAGACAGCAATGAGGTCTTCCCTGAGCCTCCTCTTCTCCAGGCTAAACAGGAAAGGTTAGATCTGTGCTTAAATCATTTAACTGTCTTTATATCTGGAGTGTAAAACCCACAGCCGAATAATTGAACCTGTGAATACATTTTGTAAATAAGTTATGGCGGTGTTTGAAGGTACCACCACCCAAGATATTAAGTAGTAAAATATATAAAAATATACATTTTATTACAAGTACATAAGATTTTATGTAACAGAACCAGAGCCAAGCTTTAGCACAATGACCCCCAGCTGCCCCTGGAAAACAAAATCATCAGCATGACGAATGTACTGTGGGCTGAAAAAAACAACAATACATATACATATGAAAAGGCCATAACAAGCTGCTCTCAACCCAGAAGTTTTTTTGTGTGTGCATTACTTTCCCTCTCATCTGTGTGTGGGGGTGCTTGTGGGAGTGGACTGTGTTAACCCGTGACAGTCCGTTCTGGGCGTATCAATGTGCAGCTTGAAGAGCAGGCTGTCTTAAACAAGACTGTCTCTTTTGGCAATCCAGGAAGGAGGCCAAAAGGTTGAGATAATGAGTTTAATGACATGATAAGCTGCACCTTGGCTTATTTCTCAGAAATGCACAGCAAAAGCAGAAGCAGTAACAGAAGCCACTGATAAAACAAGCCCCCGCTCCCCAAACTGAGGACAGCCCAGCGGAGGAGACCAATACCCCAATACTAGAAACCAAAACCAGCAACCAGAAATGGGAAACCTCTTATGTTACAATCTCAGATTCAAGCTCCATGATACTTGCTCCAGCCAACACTTTGGTTTTGAAGCTGGCAGGATGTCAGCGTGGTATTGAACCGTTATCCACAGATTTAGTTAAGCCCATGACACTGGCATACGCAAAATTAAACAAGACTCACTATTGAACAGATACTTTACAGAGCACCATAAAGTATCCAGTAGTCTGTGCATTGAGGATCCCTGACAAAAAGGAGTCATAGACAGGAAAACTCCTGACTCCTTTTGGAAAGCCAGGTCTGAAAAAAAGAGACAAGTCTCAGACCTAATATGATAAAGTCTTCTAGGAAAGTTAGCTTACTAACTAATTCCCTTAATTAGCACACTTGAATTTGACACAGTTCTTGGACACTTCATGATAAAAATGGGTATAAAATGAAAACCTCTGTTGCAAACGCTTGGGGTCATCATGAGTTTAGAAACAGGGAAGAAAGTCCATTTTGATATTCACAATGAAAGATTTACAGACAATGTTCTGAGCTAACAAGAATACATGAGATCAAAATATGTTTAGGAAAGGAAACAAAGATTTGGAGGGTTCTTAATTTGCAATGATTTGGAGGGTTCTTAATTTGATTGTTGTCGGAAATCTGAAGGTTACTGTGTATTTTTCCAGTTTTTATGTAGCCATTCCAAGACTCCAAGACACTTTTTTTACGGTGTTAAAAATCATAGAATGGTTTGGGTTGGAAGAGACTTCAGTAATCATCAAATTCCAAACACATGCCACAGGCAGGGAAAATTCCTGCTAGGCCAGGTTGCTCAAGGTGCCATCCAACCCCACTTTGAACACCTCCAAAATAGCACCTCTGAGTTTATACGTCAGTAAGGTCTAGGTTGCTGGAGAGGAAGTTGATCAGTTGCTACAGGACAAGTTATCCTCTTTCCACCCATATTTCTGAAATAGATCATTTTAGAACAACAGGATGCTGAATGAAAAATTTCTTCACATTGTATCCAAGACACAGACCAATTTCTTGCAGGCTTTCTATAGACTTCAACAGAATGGAACATTTTGAACATAGTGAAAAGCAAAAATATTAGAAACAGGACTTTATTAATTCAAAGTGACTTCAATATTCCTAGTCCTTTCTTCAGCACACAACAGTTTTAGGAATTCATTAGTGAAAGAGTTCAGAAATTACTCAATGTTTTAGCACATATGCACATAAATTTCACGGAGAATATAGTTTTTGCCCTATTTTCATGGCATTATTTTATCACAGTACAGCACTTCCTGATGCCTCTAGTGTGAAAGATGTTCTGTATGGTATCATCATATTTGATGGAATAACTTCCACACCTTGTCAAAGCAGAGATCATCAGAAGGACGTTCTAATAAGCATTAAGTGCAGCCACATCATCATTTTCTCGTTCGTTCTCATCTTCCTCTCACTAATTTCTACGTAGAATAGCATCCATGACCTCTATTTATTAAGCCTCTGGATTCTTTGCTCTTAAGTTCTATGACATGGACATAAATGCTATCGGATACAAAGCTGCATTCTTTCTCCAGATCCTCACTAAAATCACTCTAGATGTAAGCCTCGAAGTGGGAAAAATTAATTTCTTCATCTGTCATAATTTTCTTATTAAAATAATCACTTTACATTTCTCTATCTCACTATCTCATTAGAAATGAAAGGGCAGCAACCTGCAGAAATTTCTGGTAAAGCACTTTGGCATTAAACAGTTATTTTGTATGACTTCCATAGCCTCACTTTTTATGAACTGCCTTCTCTTCCTACAACATTATCCGCTCATAATGGCTGACATTTTTTCACTGATGTCAGTGAATGTGAGGAAATGTTATAAAACCATTCACTTGGCTGTCTTTAACAAAATCATATTCTTGCTACAATGAGTAATTGTATAAAAAGAAAGCCATGCATTCAGCTTGACATCTAAGCAGTAAGTAAAATGTAAAATATAAAATATTAAGATATTCATAGGTCTAAAGTACAGGATTGAAGACCATAACCAACAGTTTCCTTTTCTAGTGCAATAAATGTCTCTCACAGAATACAAAGAGGTTCTGGAGCAGACACTTAAAAGATGTAAAGAGAACTTCAGGTCCTAAATAGCATCCTTATCAGCAGTTTATACATTCTTTCTCAACTAACTCTAAAACTTGGGAAGGGAGGAATAGGATTGATGGTGCATATATATCTGGAACTTGACAAAGGAATCTAAAGAACAGCATACTTGAAATTCACCAGTGAAATAACTTCAGGAAAGTATTTCCAATATCTGTGACTAACTCATAAAACTGACTGCAAGTCTAAGGATGTGATTTAGAAAGAGAATAAAATTAAAAAAAAAAAGAAAAAAGAGAGCAACATCTCCCAGTGGTTAGTTTAAATATCTCCTCAGTCAATATGTCAATATGCCTATTAGAGGTGAATCACATTTTTTGGTATCAAACATATTATTTGCTCTGCAGGGATTGTTAAAGTGCATTGTATTTTGAATTTCACTCATCCAGCTGAGGACCTAGTTGTAATGGATGGAAATTTGGATTTTGTTTGTTTTAAGTAGGCCCATGAAATTTATTATCCATGTTAATGAGAGTTAAAACATCTTTTTTCAAAAAAGGCACATACTGCTTTACTGCAAGTCAGTTTCAAACTGACTGAACTTTTTTTTTTTTTTTTTTTGTGGATTATCCTTTAGATTATTTAAGACCTGGAAGGATCAGTGGAATAGTGAACCAGTCTGGAATGACAGGTGACATTAATGAAAGTCTTGAAAAAAACCAAGGAAAAGAATGTATCTGGACTGAAAGATAAGTATTTCTTGTGGAAAATCATGTATTTATCGAACAAATATGGGAAAAGACACATGGGAAACAAATTATATGTCATAAACATGTGAGCGATGGTGAGTGGAAGGTATGTTGAAAACCAAACTAAGATTACCAAATACATAGAGTTTTGGGGAGGATAGTTGGTGGTAACTAAGTAAGGATATCTAACATTAATTTCCCTCAAGCTGTAGTAGCTACTCTGTTATATGTGTGGTAAGACTTACAAAATCTAAATGTATTGTGTATACATGCATTGTGGTCTGTGTATTGTGTGGATTCATTTCAACCAAAATTTGTAGAATATGAAGTAGCTAGATAGAATTGAAGCATGATCAGATACCTCTAATGTTAGTGTTCAGTGCTGTACAAACTATTTCAATATCTGTTAATTTATAATAAATACTCTAAGTAACTGATTAATCCTACTAAAAAGATTCTTAGTCTACATTAAGTACTACAAGAAAGATAAAAACCACAACCAACACAACACCCAGTATAGGAACCATTTTATGATTAGATTTTACTTCCAGCTCACCAGAAGATTTACTTGTAGATTGTGGTGAGGTGGCTCTGGATGAACACTAGTTGTCCATCAAAGGCACCTTATCATTACTCCTCCTCAGGTGTAAGGGGGAGAAAAAAATACAACAAAGGGCTTATGGCTTGATATAAGGACAGGGAGAGATCATTTGCTAATTAATGTTGTGGGTGAAACTGTGGACATTAGTTTGATTTATTACCAAGGAGAGGACTCCTCATGCTCTTCCCCTTCTTCAGTATGTGTTGCTTCCTACAAGAGACAGTCCTTCACAAACTTTTCCAACAGAAGTCCTTTCCACAGGCTGCAGTTCTTCACAAACTGCTCCTTGTTGTAGGGACCAGCTGTTCAGAAACTGACTACTCCAGCATGAGCTATCCACAGGGTCACACATCCTTCTAACAAACCTGCTCCAGCATGTATTCCTCTCTCTAGATGTCATGCCAGGAGCCTATTTCAGCATCGGCTTCCCATGGGGTCACAGCCTCCTTTGGGCACACCTCCCTGCTCTGATGTAGGGTCCTCCACAGGCTTCAGGTAGATATCTGCTCCACAGCTATCCTCCATGGGATGTAGAGAGACAGCCTGCCTCTCATGGCCTTCAACACAGGTTGCAGGGGAATCTATGCTCAGGCACCTGGAACATCTCTTCTTCACTGACCTGGGTGTCTGCACACTTACTTCTCTCACATATTCTCATTCCTCTATCCACTGCTGTTGTTCCACTACGATGGTTTTTTTCACCTTGTTAAATATATTTTTAACAGAAACTTTACCACTGTGGCTGATGGGCTTGACTTTGGCCAGTGGTGGGTCCATCTTGGGACCATCTGGTATTTGATCTATCAGACATTAGGGAAGCTTGTAGAAGTTTCTCATAGAAATCAGCCCTGCGCTCATCTAATCCCTCACAATCTTCTACATTAACAACAAAAGGCTTTCTTTTCAAAAAAGTCACAAAGGAAGACACAGGAAACTACAGGCCCGTCAGCCTCCCCTCCATCCCTGAAAAGGCAATGGAATATCTTGTTCTGGCCATCATCTTGAAGCACAGGGAGGAAATGAAGGTTATCATGAGCAGTTGACATGGATTCATAGAAGGGAAATCACATCTGACTAATCTGATAGACTTCTATGAGGGCATGACTAGCTGGATAGATGAGAGGGCAGTGGATGTTGTCTGCCTTGACTTCAGCAAGGCTTTTGACAGTGTTTCCCACATGATCCCCGTAGGCAAACTTAGGAAGTGTGGGTTAGATGAATGGACAGTAAGGTGGATGGAAAAATGGCTGAAAGATAAGAGCTCGGAGGGTTGTGACCAGTGGTCCCCAGTGGTCAGTACTGATTCCATTTCTGTTCAATATATTTGCCAATGACCTGGTTGAAGGGGTAGAGCGTACCCTCAGCAGGTTTGCTGATGATGCAAAACTGGGAGGGGTGACTGACACAACTGGAAGGCTGTGCTGCCACCCAGCAAGACCAGGATAGGCTGGAGAGTTGGACAGAGAGCACCCTTATGAAATTCAACAAAGACAAGGGTAGGGTACTGAACCTTGGGAGGAATAACACCATAAATCAGTATAGGTTAGGGACTGACCTGCTGGAAAATAGCTCTGTGGAAAAATACCTATGAGTCCTGGTGCACAGGATGGACCAGGATGACCAGGAGACAGCATGTAGCCTTGTGGCCAAGAACTCTAACAGTATCCTGGAGTTCACAAAGGAGAGTGTGACAGCACTCCTTCCCCTCTACTCTGTCATGGTAAGGGTTCTGGGCTCCCCAGTTCAAGAAGGGAACTACTTGAGAGGGTACAGGAATGGGCTATGAGGATGATTGGGGTACAAGAAAACCTTTCTTGTGAAGAAAGGCTGAGGGACTTCGGGCTTTTTAGCCTAGAGAAGACTGATGGGGAATCTTAACAATGCTTATAAATACTTGAAGGGTTGGCATCAGGATGATGGACCTATCTTTTTTTCCAGTTGTGCCCAGTGACAGGACAAGAGGCAGTGGGCACAAACTTGAACATATAAAGTTCCATCTAAACATGAGGAAGAATTTATTTGCTTTGAGGGTAACTTCTTTGAGGCTGTCCCAGAGACGTGTTGGAGTCTTCGTCTCTGAAGTCATTCCTGCACAACCTACTCTAGATGAACCTGTCTGGGGAGGTGGGGGGGAGGGAGGAGGCTTTTGGACTAGGTGATCATGTAAATCATCCTAATCTCAGTTCTGGATATATAGAAACCCTTTCTTCAGTGTTGTTAATAGCCAATACATAAATACTAATCAGCTACACATTTGGATCTATCACAGATAATTTACTGTTGAGAAATTTTTTAGTGATGAAACTTTCTACTCCCTTAATCAAACATTAAAACTAATTTTTAAGGAAAAAAAAGGCCCAAATATAAGTCTCATTGTATTTAGTTCTTATGACATAAGAATGATGAAATTCTGTATTTAGCTAATATTCTACTGGAAGAATATTTTGTATGGTACCTCTGATGACGCTTGACTGTTTATCTTATTACTTTGCCATTACTAACTGTGAAAATTTAATTAATTGAAAACAAACAAACAAACAAAAAAGCAACCAAACCCAAAGAAAACTATGTTGAGTTTGATTATGCAGAATACTAAGTTTTTGAAATACCTCTATAGTAAAAAACACATTGTCATACCCTGCACTGAAAGAGTGGACAACCACCCACTGTGAATTAGTAAAATAGTCCAATTATTCAGGAAATGGTTTGAAGATAAAACAAAATTTCACTTTTGATTTGTAACAGATTTAAAATTTTGTGTTTTGTTTTGTCTTGTTTGGTTTTTTGATTTTTTTTTGTTTTTGTTTTTTTAATAAATAGAAAGAAGCGATAGATTTTGTGATGATTTCCAGTTTTAGTCAGAGTAACTTTCCAAAACTAGATAGAGGAAAAAAATTCATAGTTTCAGTTCTTTACAAAGTAATCCACAGTCTGTACCCTTTTCCCTTGCTCTACTCACACATTTGAAATAAGTTTTTGTTTACTCTGGAATTGACATGGTATCTGTCCTCCAGAGCAAACACTACACATGTTAGAAGCCTACTTCCAGGGACTGAAGTAGAGAATAACATCTCTTTCTGCTTTGACACGTGGTCTTTGCTTGTGCTTAGCATTATTAAATTGCTTCTACCTTATTACAGGCCTTTTGTTATAATTTCTGCCCCTCCCCTCTCTGTCTAAGAAAGGGAGTGATAGAGCAGCTTTGGTGGGCATTTGGCCCCCAACCAGGGTCAAACCACCACAAATACAAATAAGGTAGGATAGGAAGTTGACAATGTTTGGTGCAAAGATAGGAGAGAAAAGGAAGCTTAACCCTGTGAAGATCAAGCCAAAAATAATCACAAGACTAGCCAAATAATTCATGAGATTTCATCTCATAAGCAGACCTTGACAAGATTTGGTTTTTATTTTTTTTGTTGCTCTTTTTGCCTTTTCCATATTTGAGATGCACTTACATCAGGTTTTCAAGCTTTTTCCTGAAAAAAAAAGGCAGCTAGAAATACGCAACTCATTACCAACTTATAAAACCCCTTTTTCCTAGGTCCAATGTTTATTTTCAGAAAACCTCATAAATTTTGAGAAATTATAGGTGATGAGTGAGAAATAAGAATACTGTAAGGCATTTATGCATTTTTCAATGGAGAACAGGGAAAAAAAAAAGCCATGGAGGCACCTCACTAAAAGTCTGTGACATAAGTGATCAGTTGGATACTTGAGAGATAACAATATGTTAAGTATGAGTAAAGATGGGCTTGTCATGAAAAAAAGAACAAAAATGTCAAAATAGCCATAATTTTCTTCCACAACAGAATAATAACTTTGTGGGTAGAAGGTATGTAATAGATAGTCTGCCTAGGCTTTGGTATACTTTCCATAGAGTCTTGCATGACACTCTCATAAGCAATAAGATAAACATAATCAAGATTACCCATCTGGTAGGCAGCCAAATGATAAGGAGAGAAGCATAACCAGAAAACAGCTCTCAATGAATCACTTAGGAAAACCTTATTGAATGAGATTCCACAGTGATCTGTCCTGGCTCTACTACTACAGAGAGTTTTCCCTAATAAACATGATGGAAAGTATAATTTTGTGGAAAAAGCACATTTTATTTTGATAGACATAAAATAAGGAGATGAAAATATCTTGCAGTATGAGACTGAATTCCAAATTTTCCTTTATGAAATGGAAAAAGTAGGCCAGAAAAATAGTAGGTAGTTCCATTAGGACATAGCAGTAATCAGCTTTGGTAATCAGTTTTGGTAGTAGTCAAACTCCACAAATCAACAAGAGTGATCTCAGGTCTTCAGAAAAGAAAGCATGAGGTAAAGGTTAAAACTTTTGAGTTTAGAAGAGGTCTGTAGTGGAGAAGACAACTCATAAGTTTTAGAATTGCATTAGTGTAACTGTATTACAAACAGGCTAAATGACTAGTTGAAAGGCAGGGCACATACTGGATTAATTCTTCTGTGCAGCAAGGCAATATGACAGATTATTTTTTTTCCCACTGCTGTTTATATGTGATTATATGACATGCTGATCTTGAAGAATTTGGCTTATTTCCTAAAAGACAATATGGGATGATGAAAAAGAAAGGTAATTCCACTCCCACATTGATAAATCACAGTTAAATTGAAAAAAAAAAAAAAAGTCACTGAAAATGTCTTAATAGCTACAAATGGTGAGAAAGGAACTACAAATTCTAGGAAGTGGGGAATAAAGAACAACATTAAAAGTATAATCATCCTAGAAATTATAACATGTTGTCTTGAAAACTGCACAGTTTATCTATGAGCTCAATCTCTTAAAGATATCTTAGAACCAAAAAAGTGTAAAGAGCATGGCGAAATTACTAAATTCCTTATGATGACACATTAAAGAGACAAGGACTTGTCAGTTTAAAACCTAGGTAACTGGAATGGTCTGTGACGGAAACTAAGTTGCAGGAAAATATTAATATAAAATAATTCTTTTTTATTATTTATAATAAAAATGCTAGATAATGCAATTAAGGGACATTCAAGGGGTTTGGTGGTGTTTTTTGCCCTTCTGTATGAGTTTGAACTTTGTAAAAAAGGATTCTTTGGATAAAAATCCTACAAACTGATTAAAAGCAATAAAAATTCACAGAAAACGTGCTCAAACAAAGCTCAATATGACAAAAATTATCAGAATGAGAAGACTGACAAGGAAGGATTTATACTGCAATTACTCTATTCTTTTATTCATTACCTGAGCATCTATTATAGATCACCATCAGAAAAAAAGATACACAACCAGCTTTTCTCAATTTTATAATAATGAGTACAATTGTGCTGATTTATATATATACATCCCTGTCTTGATTATTTGCCATATTCTGCTTCTAAGTACAGCTGAATATATTCCTGACAGGGTTTTGAAATTTTTGACATGGAGATGTAAATTAAGTCTGCTTCATTAATTGCCTTATTTCAACACCATTTTCATTTTTCTGATTTTTTTGGCAAAATCCAACTTAATCTGATAGAGCTATGTGCAATGCATGACAGCATAGATTAGATAGCCAGCTTTTAAATCACAGTGTTAACTATGTATGACATAGAAGAGTCTGACCCCATGTAGACATAACTAACAGCTGAAATACGTCTGTTTTCTCAAGAGAAAAAGACAGTTAAATAAATTAATAAACAAATAGTGATACAAAAATGCATAGAGGTGCACAAGTCCATGAGTGTGATGATTTGGCCCCAGCTACAGGCCAGATGCCCACCATAGCACTCCCCTTCCTAGATGGACAGGGGAGAGGGAAAATATAACATGAGGCCTGTGAGTCAAGACAGAAGTAGTGTAATAAAGCAAAAGCAAAAGCTGCACGAGGAAGCAAGAGCAAACTAAAATATTGTTCTCTACTCCCCTTTAGCAGACAATGACTGGCTGCTTCCTGGGAAGGAGGGTTTCAGTATGAGTAATGGTTTCTTTGGAGAACACCATTAATGAATTCCTGCCACACTTCCTTCTTTGCCTGAGCTTTTGTATCTGAGATGACATCCTATGGTAAGGAATATCCCTTTGCTCAGTTTGGGTCAGCTGGCCCAGATGCGTATTCTCCCAAGATCTTGCCCACACATCAACCTACAGTTGTGGGGGAAAATGCTAAAAAATCACATCCTTGGTGCTGTGCAAGCACTGCTCAGTATTAGCCAAAACATTGGTGTGCTATCAACACTCTTTCTAGCAACCACTACAAAAACAACACTACAAAAGATGCTATGAGGAAAACTAACTCCCTCTCAGTCAAACCCAATAAAATGGGATGTAATGGCATCCATCTGCATATCTTGAGGGAACTGGCAGATGAAGTTCCCAAACCATTTTCCATCATATCTGAAAAGTTACAGCCATGTGGTGAAGTTCCCAGTGACTGGAAAAGGGGAAACATAACCCCCATTTTCAGAAAGAAAAAGAAGACCTAGGGAACTACAGGCCAGTTAGTCTTACCTCTGTGACCCACAAGATCTTGGAGCAGATTCTCCTGGAAATTCTGCTAAGGCACGGGAAAAAAGAGGAGGTGATTGGTGGCAGCCAACGTGGCTTTACCAAGTGCAAATCGTACCTAACAAACCTGATGGTCTTCTATGATAGGGTAACAGCACTGATGAGCAAGGGAAGACCAATGGATGTCTTCTACTGGAACGTGTGTAAAGCATTTGACACTGTCTCCCATAACATCCTAGTCTCTAAATTGGAAAGGTATGGATTTGATGGGTGGGGTCATCAAGTGGATAAAGAATCGGCTTGATGATTGCACTCAAAGAGGAATGGTCAATAGCTTGATTTCAAGAAGCTAGAATGATTTTTAAGGTTCCTTCTAACCCAAACCATTCTTTCTTTAGATGGCTATTTACCTTTCACCATTTCTTACTTGAAAATAATGTTTTGCCATTAAACTATCTTTTCATTGGAAAGAAATGCAGTAGATATTTAGTGTTAGCATGCACCCCCGATCAAGCATAAGAGCAATGCTATCTAATCATAGAATCATAGAATCATAGAATCAAGAAGGTTGGAAGAGACCTCAAAGATCATTGAGTCCAACCTGTCACCCTAAACCTCATGACTATCTAAACCATGGCACCAAGTGCCACATCCAGTCCCCTCTTGAACACCTCCAGGGATGGTGACTCCACCACCTCCCTGGGCAGCACATTCCAATGGCCAACCACTCTCTCTGTGAAGAACTTTCTCCTCACCTCCAGCCTAAACCTCCCTTGGCACAGCTAATGTGCCCTTATTCCTCATCCTACTGCAATGCCTTCCTTCAAGGCGATAATTTGTCAAATTCCATTATTGCACAATAAAAATGCATGAGTATAGGCTATGTGTTATACGTATATGACATGCTTTGTGTATCTACAAGTCTTTACATACCGATCTTTTACTGAACTGCTGCCACCTATCTCATGGCCTGACAGCAGAAAGACGCTTCGTTTGGTCTATACCATCAGGTTACAACAAACAAGAAAATGCAGCAAGAGAAGAAAGCTAGCAAAATATTTTTTTTAATTGGCTGTCTTTTTTATGTTCTGTCTCTGGGATTATGTCATTTGATTTTCTTTATATACCATGCAATAGCAATACTAATAAAGCAGTTTTGATGATAACTCCGGGAAATAAATTTTGTCCCTTACCTGGAAATCTGTTGGCTTATATTACCCTGTGCTGCATTTAGAGAGGAATAAATTTGGTAAGAGATGAACCCACTTGCATTCTAGCTGGTCTTCAGAGATTGGAGGGGCAGCTGGATTTACCTTTTAATAGATATGCCAATTATTGCTCTGACTATAGCCCTGATATCAGACACACAAATGTCCTGTCTGCTGTAGGACTGGCCACATTCAAAAGAAGCAGTCAGGTGCACAAGTAATTCAGTTTGTTCATATGCAACATGTATACAGATTCTTTAAGGTCTTGCTGGTGATAAATGAACTAAACTACAGACTAGGTATACAGCTTTAAAATACAACAGCAATCACAAATTTGGTTTCCCAGGGAGGCACTCAGCGTAGTTGATGCCGTATATCTTACCAGAAGACATCCCCTTTGGGTGGGGGTGAGAAGGACAAACATGCTGATCTGCCCTTGCCATTTGGCATCAAACTCTCAAACTCCTTCAAATGAGATATAAAATTGGGACAATATTTATACCTTGTTTTCTCCTATTGTGCAGAGTATGTGGTTGAGAGACTATGGCCAGGTCATTATTACTGGTGGTCAACCCATTATTCCTTCATCATTTGCACAAAACATTACTTATTTTGGTATAGTACCTCTGGTCAGCAGTATTGTGTGTGATAAATGAAGGAATGGAATAGAAGGCCTCAGTCTTTCCCATTACGGCAATGCAGACCACCGCGTCCCCACCCAGACTCTGTGCATGCTCTGGTCATCATATATTTGTCAGCAACTTTAAGCTCTCTAATTTTCCACTGTTTTGTGCTCCCAACAACTCTTCGTTGTGGGTTCAAGAATTTGCTACCAATAGAAATTAAAGAGAATATTTTCCATCCTTTCCTTCTACTCTTTTAAAAAATGAACAGCAGGGAGGAAATTAGCCAAGAAGTTCATAATCTTTCACCTAACTTTCAAACCAGCCATTTTCCTACCAGCTACAGTGACACCAATTATCACAGGCATAATCCCCTTCTGCTGCTGGTTTAGTAAAAGAAGTAACTTTGAATAATGTTGAAATGGAGTCAATTGATTTACCCTCTATTAGAACTTTAGTAATTAGAACAGTGTGCACAATATATTTATTCATTTTGTTTCTAATTAAATTTTAAATAATTTCAAATTGATAATGAAATGTTAATGGTCTTGGAACATAGGCTATAAAAACAGGCAGGGAAACCAAGACAGCTGTTATCTTTTAAACCCTGTTACATCTCTTAGGAAAATAGCTATTTAACATGATAATTTAACATTGATTTTCTGCATTTCAAATTGCTGATGTTTTCATCTGTGTGGAATAATAGTTGAGTAAATGTCCTATTCAAATAATATTTATTATTTGTTATTTCTGAAGGACAGAAGGAAGGTGAACGACAACAATGAAAGGTGTAGATTAAGTCATGACTCCGAATCTCAGTCTCACTATCTCAACATACTGATTGAAAAATGTAGCATTTATTTTAATTCAGCGGTGTAGCATATTGAATCTGTTATCACTGTTAGCAGTGGCAGTAGCATTTATCAACAACCTACAGAAGGTATTGCACAGAGAAGAGCTCTTGTATTACTTCATGCACATCTTCTGTTCCTGCTCACACAGAGAAGAACTGGTAGTAAAATACCTTCTACTTTATTAAAAAAAAAAAAAAACCTTACTTACAGATGATAGGCTTATTTTTAAGACAAAGTCATTTTTTTCTATGTATTTAAGCCATTTATCTAAGCATTTAACAGGTGTCAAAATGGAGACAATTTTTTTGTCTAGTTTTCTGTTGGTTGTGAGAACACACACATCTCTTTCAATAAGATGATGATCAGGTCTCAGATAAAAGCTAAGATGAAGGTGAGGCCCAAGTGTGAAACTGCATTATATATATAATTATAACCATATTATTATTACCATATGCCAATGAAACACACGTGGAAGTGACCTG
This sequence comes from Indicator maculatus, assembly GCA_013399975.1. Classification (NCBI taxonomy): domain Eukaryota; kingdom Metazoa; phylum Chordata; class Aves; order Piciformes; family Indicatoridae; genus Indicator; species Indicator maculatus. Next base: position 390,915 of record VXBD01009908.1, on the reverse strand, counting down.
AAAAACAAATTGCACAAATATCAGAGGTAAGCATTTACAATAATCATGTACAAACTGATCCTTCAAAAATAATTTATATTTTAGGACAGACCCATAATTGATACAGACATTCACAGAGAAATTATCTTAGCTAAAGCATTTATTACATAAGCATATTACCTATAATATAAATTCAGCACATAAAATATTACATTTTAGCATTAACTCAGAGTTGAGTTTTTGCAAAAATAGATCAGAATGAATGAAGTCCACATCTAAATTAGAAATCACTTAAAAAACGAAAGCCTGGACTAGCCTGCTTGCCTTGTAAGTCTCCAACTGACAGATAGAGCCTAAAATGACTTTAGCTATTACTGCGAATGACAGATGAGCTGAATCCATGTTGAAAGAGAGTAAACGGATGTTGAAGGGGAAGGAGAAAAGAGGTTGCTCTTCTCTAAGACTTTCAAAAGGTTCTGAAAACAGTATCTTTCAAAAGTTTTCAAAGAGAGGCATTAAAAAATGTTGCCACACAATCCAAGTAAATAACAGTTTATATATGCACATAAAGCTTCATGAAATTGAATTTCAATTTTTGTTTTGGAAATAATTTTGTTTTGTCTTGTTTTCCCTGAGTTAATCTGAACTAGCAAAGGATTTCCTTTCCCAGACATTAGTGATACTTATTTAAAACTGAAAACCAAACACATTAAACCAAGCATCCCCCCGAAAAAGATAGACTAAAATACATTATTAACTTGCATATACCAAAACCTGTCACGCTGTTTAATTTTGTTTGTAGAAGATGGACCTGGACAAGACTAAGAATTTTTTCCCCCTCTTGAAAAATTTGGATTTTCATTAGAAATAAACCAAACACATAAAATTGAAAACTGTGACATTCATCTTGCAGAAAAACATTTACATTAGGGTTTTTTGCAGAACCAAACATTTCAACATCAGTCAAAAGAATTTTGTACTTCCATTTTATTTCAATTACTTTTTCACTTATGCGTTCCTTAGTATCAGGTGACTTATATACTCTACATCATAAGTGCTGTCTTTTCTTCTGTTACTCTTTTTTCACCATCAGTGTTTTAAAAGACATTTAAGGATTCCAAATGCTGTAATTTTCTCAAAAATCTTGTTAAATTTTTTCCTAATTACTTTGACACTTTAAAATCCTGTGAGCTACCAGCTGTGAAAACAAACACCAAAGGCAGAATGATAAACTGTATTGAAAACACCTGTACAATTTTTCTTTTCCATTTCCTTCCACAAAACCTATGTGTTTTCCCAAGTGTATATGCATCTGAATAGTTTGGTTGTTAAAAACTTCTTTACCTAGAATATGTGGTATACTTTACAAAACCCACAGAAATCAATATAATGTATTTTTATACTTCTCTATTTAGAGAGATTCATTAAGCTATTTTCCTCTTAAAAATCTTTCCACATTTCTAATGTATTTCTCAAAACATACTCAATTTTTAAATAAAGTATTATTTTCTAAACATCCAATATTCAAACAAAGCAGCAAGCATCCCTTAGCCATTTTGAGTAAGCTTAATCTTCAGTAATAATGCATTACAAATGTAAGCAGAAAGATAATTAACATACTACTTGACTGCCTGTGTCTAAATTGAGGCTAACCTTCGCAGAGCAGCATCTGCAGAATGCACTTGGGAACACAGTGAGCAGGGAACACGTGGGAAGGAACAGCAGGGCCTCCTGCTTGTAACCCTTATTGGTGGTTATCACCATCTTAGAAAAAGAACAACTATGGTCTTCACTCAGCAGAAGGTTGTGTGCTCCACACTAGCTAAGGAGGACATAGGAACTCAGAGCATCCATGGAAATGTGCAGCTGTCTGGGTGAGAAGCTGGATATGAGGAGGCAGTGTGTGCTTGCAGCCCAGAAGGCCAATCACATCCTGGGCTGCATCAAAAGATGTGTTGCCAGCAGATCCAGAGAGGTGATTCTGCCACTTTGCTCTGGTGAGACCTCACCTGGAGTATTGCATCCAAGTCTCGAGTCCTCAATACAGGAAGGACATGGCTGCAATCTCATTGCAGTTACTGAGATATGGTAGGATTCCTTGTGTGAGCCTCTTTAGGTGAACCTGCCTTGGTAGGGGGTTGGACCCAATGATCTCCAGAGGTCCCTTCCAACCCTTAGCCATTCTGTGTGATTCTGTCTGATATTAGGACTATGGACACTATCTATTGTTGTTATTTTAGTTAATGTCAGCAGCTGTCAGCAAAATTTTATTTAATAAGAACATCACCAAATGCATGCTAGTATGTCATTCACTAAAACCAAAATATCACAAGGTTATTCTAAAACTAATTGTTTTTACACATGCACATTATTTATAGTATTTGCAGACTAGATGAAACATACTCTAGTCACTAAGTTTTTTGTGATGGATAATTATGGATATTTCTGCCAGATAATCAAACCAATACAGGTCTTTGCTAAGCTTTCTTTTGTGTTTCTACCAGTGCATCCTTGCAGTAATAAAAACACTGATCTTATTAAGGCAGTTATATTCAAAAAACATTTCACAGTCTTACATAAAGGGTAGGAGACTTGCTATTTACAGAACCATATTTAACCATTCTCAGTGAAGCCAGCAAACATTCATTATTTTTTTCAAAAGTCAGAAACTACAAGTGAAAAATTTAAGACAAGAAATATTCATTTGCTTTTATCAGACAAAAGCTATCAATATAATAAAATGTTGACATGGCACTGCATTTACAACCTCTACTGAGTCTCACTAAATGTGGGTACACATTTGTCTAGAGAAACATAGTCCAAGGCATTTTTCCAAGGCATTAATATATAGCAACAATTATCAAGTAATACTGTAAAATTAAACTCAGACACAGGTAATAGCTCACCTCAATTATTTATTAACACCAAAACCATTTGGTCTGTTCTGTAGCTGAAAGTGAAAGATATTTGAAAAAATAATAAATATTAATAAAATTAAATTTTATTAACAGCAAACACAAGAACACTATTTACATATTAAAAAAATAATGATAATTCTAAAAAGAAGTTGCATTTCATTCACCTCAATAGCAGCCTTCAAAATCTTTTCAGTCATGCAACATCAACCCTTAAGATTTATTGTGTTTGCACTTTTTTTGTGCACATTTTCCCACATTTACGAAAAAAAGTTATTCGGTTTGCCATATCAGTGGAGGTGGGGAATAAACACCCATGTGGCAGCAAAGACACGATGGTTAGTGATGGGCCAGTAACCATGGGAGCATCTGAGAATGGTCATGCAGGAATTAGAGCTTTCCCTCCAGAAAGGTGACAAGGTCACCGAATGGAAATTAGGGGAAAAAATGAGAGTATATGAAATTTTGAAGAAGGGGTAGGCAACTCAAGAGGACTACAAGGACGTTATGAAGTTTTGCAGGGAGAAAACTAGCACTTAATCTGTCTGAATGAGGTTCAACAAGACTAAATGCTAGGTACTGCCCTTGGGTCACAATGACCCTGTGCAATACAATGAAGATGCAGTGGAAAAGTGCCAAATTAGAAAGGAATTGGAGATATTGGTCAGCAGCTGGATGAAGATGAGCCAGCAGTGTGGCTAGGTGGCTAAGAAGTTGAAAAAAGTTCTGGACTATCAGAAGTAGTCCAGTCAGGAGTAGTCCAGTCTACCTTCTGTAGTGCTAAATTTAACAATCTTAAAGTAAAAATTTCTTTCAGTTTCTTTAGTTGATGAAATATTCTAAAAAGTTAAGTATGGTGACCGAAAACACCTTACATGTCTATAGATAAGTAAAGCAACACAGAACAAAAAAAGCGAACCTATCTAACTAAGTAAAATCATTCCATCTAGTTTGAAGCATATATAATTTAAATGTGATAAATTTCTTGGGGAAGGGGGAAAGGAAGACAAACACACAAGAAGGGCAGGACTATATTCTCTCTGCCTCTTCATGGGCTCATGCATCACCACTCACAAGGTTGGGCACTGCAGCTCTCTCTGACCCAGATTACATCTACTTTTCGGCCAAGATAAAAATATTTTGCATCAGTTGCTTCAGGAATTCAAAGACTTTACAAGATGGGAAATTTTGCTTGGTCAAAATTGTAATAAATATAAACTTGTTCAAAGATCCCTGGTAAGGTAGTGGAATATTTAGGAACAAAACTTAGACTATTTCTTTGTTCCCTTTAGCATTCTAGACAATTTACTCAACCTCTGTAGTTTAAAGCATGTCAACCTAGTGATCTTGAAAGATTACACTTTGTCATAGAATGAAGGATAATAATCAGGTGCTCTTCTAGCTCCAGAAGATATTCACACCTTTTTATTAACTCAGGGAAGGCTGTTTACAAAACTAGCTTGTCTCTTTTGGGTTGAGCTAAGTTCTATTTTTTGCAGCAGCAGCTGTGGCAACTCGACTTATTATTACCTGAACTTATGAGAACATCAGTTGTGCCCCTTTCTGAGTCGCCTTCTATCTTTGGGGTGTTTTGGTCAGTTACACTTGTACAGGAAATATACTGCCTATATACATACACTACTGCTGAAATAATAATGTAATAAAAGACTGCAATCTCAGTAAGAAAACTGTAACTATAAAGCTTTTGTATTTTACCTATGAAGTTAAATTCAAAGTAATCTCAAAGTTTTTCAGTACATCATCTTGTGCCTACTGATGAGACATCCATTAACCCAGCATGGGTTGTAGTAACAGACATACTAACAAGTAAAAGATGAAAAAAGAGACTATTTTAGTCACCAACAAAATCCTAGTTTAGTAACTGAATTTTAGCTAATAATGAAACAAAATCTTGCAGTTCTATCAACTGAAACAGCATGTGTTTTGTGTTAATGATATGTCCTAAAACTTTGTTGCTTCAATCACAAAGTTAGTAAGAACTTTGATCCTTAAAGAAAGAAAGAATAAATAACAGCCATAAGAATTACAACTGAACTTGGAAAAAGGCCAGCAAGCATTGTACTGTAGTTCTGGAAATCCTATTTCTTTGAAAATATTACCTGAAGTATAAAATATTTGGGCGCTATGTTCTTATATTTCAAAATATTTAGTTGAAATACTGAGGAAAAATCCTTCCACACATAGAATCATAGAATCATTTAGATTGGAAAGGACTTTTAAGATCGAGTTCAACTGTTAACCCAGCATTTGCAAGCCACCCCTAAACTGTGTTCCTTGACATCACATCTATCTCCAGGGGTGACGACTCAAACATTTTTAATAGAAAAAAATCATCTTTTTATCTACAGATTTTCACTACTTTTAAACTTATCCTTCCAACTTACCTCTGGGATACTTTCCATTTCAGTGTTCCTCATGAAAAGAAAAACATTGGTGTGTAATATCCTTCCACCTTTGCCAGGAGGAGTTTGATATTCATAGGAAAAGGGACAGAATTCCTTCTCAGTCAAGGGTTTGCTAGAGAATGATTTCATACAATCTATTTTGCCCAGCCTGCTCCCTTCCTCCTGCTCCTAGGCAAGAATGGAAGCTGCCCCTGCAGCCCACTATACGCTCATGGACCATCTGTCAGCCCCTTCCCCATCATCACTCACAGAATTGGAGCTTAGACAGGCTGGGCAATGGTCACTTGGCCATTGGGCACCTGGTAAACCCAGCCCAACTCCACTCAGGTCAAGGGTAGCCTCTTTTTTATCTTCTTTTACCTGCTGAAATTAAAAATTGAGCATCAACATTTGGGAAGTCTATAACTGTATTGTATCCTGCTGTTTTGATTAGATCAAACAGTTGCCCATTCATTTTCCTTGCACTTGAACGAAAAGGGTACGGACATGTCCTTTCACTGCTGCAACAGGTTTAAACATTTTTCAGATCTTACATGCAGCTCTGTAGACAAGATAGAGACTTAAAATTACTAAAAATAATCAGTCAGAGATCCTTGCCACACTTTGAGTGGTATTTTCCATATTAAACAGATGAAGTAATGCCTCTCATAGGCAAGTTTTCAGACTTTCACTAGGGGACTTTCAGTAAACGTCTATTCAGATGAGATAGTAGTTATATTTTGCAAGACACACATTTTGAATACGAACAACAAAAATCAAAGGCCAAAAATCAAATGGAGCTCAAAATACTCATTTTTTAATAACCTGAAAAGTTTTGTTAAAACTTTTGTTTTTTTCAAACAGATTGTTTTCCTGTTCTAGTTTTAATTTTTCCATCATTTTAACTAGGCTGAAGATATTTAACCAAAATTAATTATGAAGCAAACAAATAAAAAAAGCAGAAAACAAAGGGGGAATTGCAGTGTTAATACAGAAGCAGGGCTTGCAGATCAATAATGAAATACATACTTGAAGTATATTCATAAAATTAATTTTACTGAGTGTAAAACAAAACAAAACAAAAGGAATATTAAAAGACTGAGAAAATAGATCCATTTCTGATAGTAAGCAGTATATATATTGCATTTCTAATTGTCCTTCTATTCATTTTCCAATATACACCCTAGAGAGTATTACGATCATATTCTTGCAGAGTTTCTATTTCCATAATTAAGTGCTCAACATATAATTTGTCAAGTGCCACATTATGCTATATAAGGCTCCGTAAGCCCCCATTCTTCCTCTTCCCCTGACTTAGTTGTTAGTTCTATTGTGTTGTCGTGGTAGGGCCATGACATGGCCCAGTAGAAACCCAGACAGGCCTTAAGATGTCTAGATAATGTCCTTTTCTCTCCCCTCCTTCCTGCAGAAAGACCCAGCAACGTGGGAAAAAGAACAAAGGGGACAGGACTCCTGCCTGTCTGGTAAACAAGTTGTTTATCTGGGGTGAGAGCACATAAGCTGACCACTGTTGCCCCAGAAATGAGGTTTTGTTTCTGCCTTTTATGGTTATAGCCTGGCAGAACGCCTTTCCATTGGGCGGCTACACGTGAGCTTCAGTGTCCCATTGGACCAATCGGTCTCTGGCAATTTGTATATATACAAGTGACTTGGTAGTTGTCCTTGCCTTGCTCAAGCCTTACTGCAAACTTTGTGTTAAGCCTTGCTTAAGCCTTGCTTTCAAGCCTACTTGGACCCGCCTTGTAGCAGCTGCCTCGAGTTGCCCTGCCCTGCCTCAAGTGCCTGGTCCAGAGCCTGGGGTAAAGCCACGAGCCCATATACAGCAAGTTGGAGAACCCACAAGCCTAGAAGCCAGATCTGCCTAGCCTGCTTCCCCTTGCCACCAGAATCGCACCATGCCTCAGTTTACCCAGAAACCAAGCAAGCACCCATCGCAAAGAGCGTCATTAACTGCCCACCGTCCGCTGAAGCCAGAGCACCCTGGGACCATGCAGTAAACTCTCCTTGCCAGCAATCTGGCATGCCCATGCTGTATGAGAGTGCCCCAAAGATAACACAGCAGCAGCAGCATCCCCCATGTGGGTAAAACCAGCTGTGAGTATTTAATTAATTGCCCTTTGGGTTTAAAGATTCTTATTGAGCCTCCCCCCGCTGTAATCGAGCACTATCTGCTCTCGGGGACTTTCCAAGTTATTGCCTCCTAGTTTGCATAAATTTTTTTATATTTGCTCTAAGACTGCATATTCCTATTGTAAATATATATTCCAACCATACAACGATCCTATTTAATGAGTTTTGGTAATTTTCATTAATAAAGGGTTACTAATATTTTTATTAATACCCATTTGCCATATGTTTATTATTGTTGTGAGGGTAATTAACAATATTCCTCTTCGTGACATGTACTCATGCTGAATATTTAAAATATTTTTGTTGAAGCTCATATTTAAAGTCAGTACACAAAGTCTCTTGCTATATCCTTAAGCATATATGTCCTCTATGATGTCTTTCTCTTGTGGCAAAGATGAAGTCAATGCAGCAGATGCTCAAGAGGAAAATCAGTGCATGTGTATCAGTTTCCATTCTTGTGTGTATGAAGACACATGCATTTCCATACACACGTTACATGTATTACCATCCGTCTTAAACAGAGATTTTTGTGCATTTTAAATTTCTGAATGTTGTGTCTCTCACACTTGAATATTAAGAATGCCTTTTTCTTTTAGAACAATTATATCGCCTGTTACCAATTTATTGGTTTATCTCATATAATATAGTTATTCTCAGGTTATTGCTAGTGCAGGAAAAGTAACGCTTATTACAGAACTTAGTCACAGAAATCCTCTGATCATTTTGGATACAGGTGTAAGAGCAAAGAATTTAGTTTAAGCTAATTATATAGGTTCTTTCTAGGGCAGAAGAAGATAAATGGAGCGACATTTGCTCTAGGGGGTCATATCTTTCTACTTCTTTGCCTATAAAGAGATATGACTACTTAGGTTAAATGCTTTTATTTTTGGCAGTTAAATTTAGGGGAGATTAATTCCACATTGGGTAGCAAATACTGTTGAAAATGTAACCTGAGGAATGTATCTAAGGCCATAAAGAAATGGTAACATATCTAATTGAATCCTATTTTCTTAAATTCATGACTAGTGTTCTAATTCTTTGACTATCCTGCTCTTTGAAAAGTGACTATGTTTTTATGGCTTTTAATCTATATTTGAATTCAGCTGAGGGTTTTGGACATTAAATCAGTTCACAAGATCAGGTAAAAGTCATCTACAAGTAATACCATGCTTTTATCACCTTTTCCATTTTCTAGCACTGTGAATGCAGACAGTAAGAGAGGCATAGACTATTGACATCATGTGAAAAATCTTGGTTTAACAAAAATTTGACTATCTTGCAGAAGTAAGATAGCACAGCAAATATTCCTTTATTTATCGTTAGTTTGTTCTTCATGTATGTCCCTGTTGAACTTACTGGAATGAGGGTTGGTTTAAAGATTTCTCCTCACTCATGTAAACAAGCAATTAGATGATCTAATCAAAAAAGCAAGTAGCTTTGGACAGAAATGACTGAAAGTGAAGGACTGAGAAGCCAAAAAACCCAATCAAAACTGTAAAAGAGAAACAAAGATGCATTTCTATTAAATTGTAGTAGTAATAAAAGAATTTAAACCTAATGTGGATTAATAAGTATTTATAGGGGAAGTGTGCAACTGGTTACAATAAGTTGAAAAATTATCAAGAAAATTTTCCATAGAGAAGTGTTCTTTTATCTAAAATATATTAAATTCAGAATTAAAAATTTAGAGAGATTTTAATTTAGAAGACTACCCAAACAATCTAATTCTCTCCTTGCATAGATTTTTCAATTTGAAATTGTATACAAAGAATAAAATCAGCAGCACTTGAATCAAGACTTGAGAGTTTCAAAGCATTTTTTCCTGTATAACTTCCACCTTTTTGCCTTTTTAATTTCCATTAAGAATAGCGGCTCTTAAAATTCAGAATGATTTCTGGACAGATTCATTTAAAGCTGATAAGATGTTAAACAGAGATGTAACTATTATCAGCTCTCTAGGGTTTCTATGTATAACCAGACTAAGAAGTACTTTTCTGGAAATTTTGATTTTTTTTTTTAAGAAATATGGATACAACTGATGTTCTTGAAGTCAAAAAAATGTCCTTAAAATAAATCTTAAACCAAACTTTTTTTTTTTTTTAATTAAAAGTCTCAGCATTTTTAAAATTCAAATGTACTGTATGCCAGTTCAGAAACACTTTTTATATTGAGGTATCAGCTACATAAAGCAAACACTTCAAAACACAAATACTGCTTATATATTGAAAAGCCCAACACCAAACATTTCAGTATCCAATAGTTTTTGAGTTTTGTCAACGAAGTGTAATAAGGACTGGTCTATTTTTCTGAACACCTCTCCCCAAAACCCACAAAATAACATCGTGATTCTCTTTGGTAGTGACAGAAAGCAGATGATATTTCCAAACCAGCTCAAGAAGCAGCTTGCATTTCTAGGTCAGACTTCCTCTATCATAGAGACACCCAAAAAACGAAAAAGCAACAGCCACCTGAAAGTGTGAGTTTATTGTAACCCAGATTACACTGCATTTATTTTGACACAATGAAATTGCAAATTCAAATGTCAGTCAGGAACACACTACTACTCCACCAATTAAGATTTATTCTTAAGATTTAAGGAATATTCAGATTGTAAATTGGGAGACTTCCTGCTCCAATTTCTGCTTTCTGGGTTTGAGGTGTTGCTCTTTTCAGCTGTGCCAGTCTGGGGGTCAGAGGATAGGGGAGGTTGCTGGCTTCTGCTGCTGCTTCTGCATTTCTCTGCAAGCTTTTCTGCAAATAGGCTAAGGTAAGTGTGCATTTTATTATCTCATTAAACTTTCTTTATCTCAGCCCAGAGGTTTGTGGGTGTTTTGTGTTTCCCTCCCATCTTTGAGCATAGAGGGAGGCTTGTGAGAGCTGTCTGGGTAAACCCAGGACAAAGTGATACTATTAGTATTCTAATGATCATAAAGCAAAAAAGCCACATATTTTCTCCCCTCAGGGAGGATTTGATTCCAAATTATGATATTACTGTAGCTTCATGATATGCTTTACTTTGAGGAGCCACAATTTATAACAAATCACACCAAAATTTTATTATTATTGTTGAAGTATTAAAATTAATTCATATAGTAGAAATAATAAAACCTCCTGAAGCAATACCAATATAGATTCAAATAAGTCTGATCTTTTTCCTGCAAGCACAATAGCTCAAGTGACATAAAGGAAAAACAAACAAATATGTAGTATAGCTGTTACAATTCCACAGTGTTTAAAAGCCTGCATGGAGATATGAAATTGTACAAAAAACAAAATTAAAATGTCACAGAACCAAAAGCAATACAAAAAGACAGATAACCTCCATGAAAACTTTTAAAATGAGAAAATTAGAAAATATTTGTTATCAAGCACTGTTCTGTTGAAATCACAAAATAAACAATTGTTTTGGTGAAAAAGTATGTTTGCTAAAGTATATTACTTTATTAGTTTTTTTGCATTATTGTTATAAATTTAGTGAATTATCTCAGATTTTTGCAATATATATATGTATGTTTTAATAAAAATTGCAAGACCCTTGATAAAGACTGTACATAATATGTACTTCATATGTGCATAAGAATAATTTTCTAATGTTGAAAGATCTTTTTCTCTGTAGATATCTCCCTGAAAAAGATGCCAGTTCTGGTTTTCTCTGAAAAATAGGATAATTTCAATTTTCTCTGTTTCCTAAAAAATAAAGAATAAAACAGATCATTACTTCTAGACATCAGACCACATTGTTTAAAAACATATAATTTCTGTGATTCTGAGTTATGCTATGTCAAAGTTCAGTTCAGGCTTTTATTTAGGAGGTTTAAAATGTATACTTTCTGTGATTCTGAGTTATGTCAACGTTCAGTTCAAGTTTTTATTTAGGTGGTACAAAACATATACTTTCTGTGATAATTTTAACAGTTTGCTTTGCCAGGAGAGACCTTCCAGTAGACCAAATTGGTCAAAACTCCATTGAACATGGCCTTGAACACTTCCAGGGAGAGAGCATCTACAATTTCTCTAAGCAACTTGTTCCAGTGCCTCACCACCCTTGTAGTGAAGAATTTCTTCCTTATATCTAATCTACATCTACGCACTTCCACTTTAAAGACAATATCTCTTGTCCTATCATGGCATGCCTCTGTAAAATGCTCAGGTCCAGCTACTCTGCTGACCCCTCTTTAATTACTGGAAGGCAATTGTATAGTTCACCTGTTGCCTTTTCTTCTCCAGGCTGCCCAGGACCACATCAAGTCTGATCTTGAACGTTTCCAGGAACAGGGCCTCAACCGTATCCCTTGGCAGCCTATTCCAGGATCGCACCGCTCTCACTGTGATCTTCTTACTTACGTCCAACCAAAATCTACCCTGCACTAGTTTAAAACAATTGTCCCCCTTCTAAACAGTCCTTCCCCAGCCTTCCTGTAGGTCCCCTTCAGATAGTGAAATGTAGCTATAAGGTCTTCCTGGAGCCTTCTCTTCTCCAGGCTGAACAGCCCAAATTCTTTCAGCCTGTCTTCACAGGAGAGGTGCTCCAGCCCTCTGATCATTTTCTTGGACCTCCTCTGGACCAACTCAAACAGGTCCATGTCCCTCTTCCGTTGGGGAACCCAAAGCTGGACACAGTACTCCAAGTGAGATCTCACTAGAGAAGAGTACAGTGGCAGAATCATCTCTTTTGACCTGTTGGCCACATTTCTTTTGATGCAGTCCAGGATGTGATTGGCCCTCTGGGCCACAAATGTGCATTGTTGGTTCATGTCTAGCTTCTCATTCACCATTATCCCCAAGTCCTTTTCTACAGGGCTGCTATCAATTTCATCATCCCCCAACCTCTATTGATATCGAGGGTCGCCCTGACCTAGGTGCAGGACCTTGCACTTTCCCTTACTTAACTTCATGCAATTCTGTTCAGCCCACCTCTCCAATCTTTCCAGGCCCCTCTGGATGGCATTTCATCCTTCAGTCTTATCTACCACAGCACTCAGCTGATTTTCATCTGCAAACTTGCTGTGAGTGCACTCAATCCCAGTAGCTATAGCATTGATGAAGGTATTGAACAGCACTGGTCCTAATACAGACCCTTGAGGAGCAGCACTTGTCATCTGTCTCCATTTGGACATTGAGCCCTTGACCACTACCCTTTGTATGTGATCTTCCAATCAATTGTGCATTTGGATTATGATTATCTGATTTGTTCAGTAAACTCTTATCTCACTCTTTTTGTCCCAAATTTTTTTTTTTTGTATGTTTTTTTCTCAACCTACTAGTCACAAACATTCTAACAGACCTCAGGATGCCATTGGCCTTCATGGCCACAAGGACATATTGCTGGCTCATGATCATTCTGTTCACCAGATCCCCAGGTTTCTTTCCCTTACACTGCTTTCCAACACACCAGTTCCCAACATATACTGATACCTAGGTTTGTTTTTTTCCCAGATACAAGACTACACTTGTCCTTCTTGTATTTCATTAAATTTCTCCTAGTCCAACCCTCCAGACTGTCTAGGTCTCACGGAATGGCAGCACAGCCTTCAGGTGTGTTAGCCCCTCCTCACAGTTTCGTGTCAGCAAAATTTCTGACAGTACACTCTTCCCTCACCCAGGTTGTTCGTGAATATATTGAATAGTACTTGTCCCAGTACTGAACCCTGCACTTGTAGAAGCCTTTTTTGTTATCCTTTGTAGCCCATCCCAGGTTCAACTCTAGCCAAGCCTTGGCCTTTCTAACCTCATCTCTACACATACTGCCATGAGATAAACTGGCAGAGCCTTTGCTACCTAGAATCACATAACCTTCTTGGAATGTCTGTAATTGACATAAGTCCTCCTCACATCATGCACCAAGAGAAATTTAGACTACAGGAATGCTTTACTTTTTCTGTTTGTTTTTTGTTTCTTTTTTGGGATTGTTTCACATATCTAGAATAAAAAGGTAATTTCACTTTGTCTGAGGTTTACAAAGCAACTGCATTAGGATTCATTGTGTTGCTAGAATTAATACATTTTGTCTCCTTGAAGAATTTTTCATTAAAACAAAATTACATTTTTTGTCTAATTTTGTCTCAAACCCCTGTTGTTTTTGGCTAAGTAGCACACACAAAATTATATTAATAATTTAAAAAAAAATTACAAGTCCCTGCTTTGCCTTGTGAGAATTGCAGTTTGATTAGCTTTGCTCTCAAACACCTCTTCAGGACATATTCCTGGAATTTGTTCCATTCCCCAAAGGGAGCTCTCATATTTTCTTCTGGAAAGAAGGTTATGATGAATTACCAGAATGGTACATTATAGGATGTGTTGTCCAGGTTGGGAAGGTAGAGGAAAAAACAAAACAAAACAAAACAAAACAAAAAAAACCCCCAAGTACGTAAAGGCAATTGAATTACAATTTCCATAGAAGCTTATGAAATTCAAAATGCATTTATTCTGATGAAATATTTTAGTTTGAAAAGTTTTCCTTTTTGCAATGCCAACAATATATGAAGACAAGAGTCGCTACTCGTTAAAAATTACCAAAATGTTAAAACCTAAATTTTCTATTGAAATTCTATCCCACTTTTGATGTGATTTTTTTTTACTGTCTAAATAAAGGATGAATTGAAGTTCGTTAACACAATTAAGGAAATAAAACTATAGAGAACTAAGAATTAGCAGTATGTCTGCAAAGGAGATCACATTAAAAAAGAGATTAGTAGCAAACCATAAAAAAATGCTTGAAAGCAAAAAATAGCTTTTTGAGGTCACAGTATCACAGTATATCAGAGGCTGGAAAGGACCTCAAGAGATCATCAGGTCCAACCCCCCTGCCAGAGCAGGATCATTTAGGATAGTCCTCACAGGAATGCATCCAGGAGGGTTTTGAAAGTCTCCAAAGAAGGAGACTCCACAACCCCCCTGGGCAGCCTGTTCTAGTGTTCCGTCACCCTCACCATAAAGAAGTTTCTCTTCATGTTGAGGTGAAATCTTCTATGTTCTAGTTTGAATGCATTGTTCCTTGTCTTATCACTGTGAACCACTGAAGAGAGCCTGGCCCCCTCCACTTGACACCGACCCCTCAGATATTTATGGACATGGATCATATCGCCTCTCAGTCTTCTCTTCTCAAGACTAAACAGCCCCCAGGAGCTCCGTCTCTCTCCATAGGGGAGATGCTCAAGTCCCCTAATCATCCTTGTGGCACTCCACTGGATTCTCTCTAGCAGCTCTCTGTCTCTCTTGAACCTAGGAGCCCAAAACTGGAATCAGTACTCCAGGTGTGGTCTCACCAGGGTAGAGGAGAGATGTAGAAGAACTTCCCTAGCCCTGTTGGACACACCTTTCTTGATACATCCCAGGATCCCATTGGCTCTCTTGGCCACACAGAGCACANATCCCATTGGCTCTCTTGGCCACAAGAGCACATTGTTGTTCCATGGAGAACTTGCTGTCCACCAGCACTCCAAGGTCTTTCTCTGTGAAGCTGCTTTCCAGCAGGGCAGCCCCTAACCTGTACTGGTGTCTGTTGTTATTTCTTCCCACATGCAGGACCCTGCACTTGTCCTTATTAAACTTCATGAGATTTGCCTACACCCAGCTCTCAGCCTGTCCAGGTCATGTTGGATGGCTGCACAGCCTGTCAGGGTGTCAGCCAACACCCTCAGTTCTGTATCATCAGCAAACTTGCTGAGGGTACTCTCAATCCCCTCATCCATGTGGTTGATAAAGGTATTGAACAAAACTGGACCCAGTACCGATCCCTGGGGGAACACCACTTGTCACAGGTCTCTGAGTTGACTCTGTGCCACTGATGACGACCCTCTGAACTCTGTTGGCATATCCCTCTGAGATGGGATGTAACAGTCATAATAATAGAAAAAAAAAAGTAGAATCCCTAATTTGAAGCATTTTATGCAGCTCTTCAAAACCAAATAATCCAAACAGTGTAAAGGATTTACTATTGCTGGACAAGATGGGGCTGTTAGCAACCTAATGGGGCCCTGAGCAACCTGATCTTGTTAAAGGTGCCCCTGCTCACTGCAGCAGGGTTGGACAAGATGACCTTTGAGAGTCCCCTTCAATCTGATGCATTCTAGAATCCTAAATTTCTAAGAGGCAACTTTGATTTAGCATGGTAATCAGTGAAGTGATAAACTATAATGACAAATAGGGTTGTTTTTTAATTATTATAAATATTATATAAAGAATTTACAGCTGTAGATCCTCTTTTTTTTTTTTTTTTTTTTTTTTACAATACGAGTGGAGATTGGGGAATGGGCTTTGTGGGAAAGAAAATGAAGAGAGCAAGCTACTTTATGAAATTTGGAGTTAACAGTTAGACTGATTTTAGACCAGATACATAGGAATCACAGAATCATAATCATTTAGGCTGGAAAAGAGATTTAAGATCACGAAGTACAACCATTAACCTAATATTGCCAAATCCAACACTAAACCATGCCACCAATCTATACATCTTTTAAATACCTTCACGGTTGTGACTCAGTGACTTCCATGAATAGTCTCATCTATTGCTTGACAAATCTTTTGGTGAAGAATTACCACAACTTGAGGCCATTTCCACTTGCTAGAGAAGAGGTTCACCCCTACCTCATTACAACCTTCTTTCAGGTAGTCATAAAGAGCAATAAAGTTTCCCCTCGGCCTCCTTTTCTCCAGGCTGAAAAAAACTCCGATTTCTTAGCCACTTCTTATCTTCTTCTCTAGGTCTTTCACTAGTCCTATTGTCCTTCTTTGGATATGCTCCAGTGCCACAATGTCTTTCTTGTGCTGAGGGGCCCAAAACTGAGCATATTATTTGAGTTGTAGCCCCATCAGTCTGAGTACCAAGGGACAATCAATTCCCCATTCCTTTCAGCCATAATAATTCTGACACAAGGCAGGATGTTACTGGTTTATTTGGCCATTTGAGTGCACTGCTGGCTCATATTCAGCACCTCCAGGTCCTTTTCCACTGGGAGGCTTTTTAGTCATTCTTCCCTAAGCCTGTGGCATTGCATGGGGTTGTTGTGACCCAATTGCAGGACCTGGCACTTAACCTTATTGAACCTCATACAAATGACCTTGGTCACTTGATACAGCCTGTCCAGGTCCCTCTGTAGAACCTTTCTAGCTTCAAGCAGATCAAGATTCCTCCCCAACTTGTTGCCATCTGCAAATTTACTGAGGGTATACTCAATCCTTTTGTCCATATCACTGTCAAAGAAGTTTTTTGATTACCCTCAGAATTCTTGTGAAAACATCATCAGTGCCAACCTGAAAAATCAGTAATGGACACTAATGTCAGGGCTCTCTGAATAGGAATCTTTCTCTTTAGATCTTTAACTTGTTCCCCAGGGAGGCTGCAGACTTCCCTAAGCCATGTGTTTGGCCTGCATACTGGGCCTTCTGCTCCCTTCAGAAGGGAATCTCCTAGAAGCAGGGGGGAATAGATACAGATCCCTGTTAGGAGAGGCAAGGAAACCCCACAGAACTCCCCTCACCTTCCCACTTGTCCTTGCAAAACAAGTATGGGACACTGCAAGTTGAGGGTGAGGTAAATGAAAAGGCAAAAGAGACACCATCCAGAGGGTTGCTTAAAGCAAATCAGTTCCCTCTTTGCATCAGGACTTGTTCCCTTAAAAAAAAGAGGAGGGTGATTTTTATTGCTGACTCCCTCCTGAGGGGAACAGAGGGCCCCATATGTCAGCCAAATCCTTCCCATAGGGAAGTCTGCTGCCTCCCTGGGGCTCAGGTCAGAGATGTTACCAGAAGGCTGCCTTGTCAGGTACAGTCCTCTGATAGTTATGCAGGTGGGAAATGATGAGGTCAAAATCATAAGTCCAAAAACAATCAAAAGGGACTTCAAGGCACTGGGAAAACAGGTTGAGGGATCAGGGGCACAGGTAATTTTTTTAATACTCTTAGTTGCAGGAAGGCATACTGAAAGGAACAGGAAATCAAGTATAATTAACAAGTGGCTCAGAGGCTGATGCCACCAACAGATTTTGGGTTTTTTGATCTTGGGGAACTTTATATGACACTGTGTCCCCTAGCAACAGATGGAGTACATCTGTCCAAGAGGGGAAGAAAGATCCTGGCACACGAGTTGGCAACAGGTGGGAATAGCCTCTGCACAGGGGGAAAAGGGTTTTAGGAAGGGAGTTGGCAGGGTTCACTGACAAGGCTGTAAACTAGATTTGAAGGGGTAAGGGGATTAAACCAAGTCTCTCCAGACAACCGTCTGAGGATGGTAAGTGAGAGTCAGGGATGAAAGCAGCAGCCCAACTGAAGTGCATGTATGTTGTTTTTCTTCCCCCCAATACGGGCTGCCATTGTATGACAAATGGAGGCACAAACTCTGTTGCTCTATGGCAACGAAATTCCAGAAATGCAAAGAGCAGAGACACTCAGAAGTCCCCAAAAGTCCTTTATTGCTTCATTATAGAATCCCCAGTATTGCAGTCTCAGAGTCCCACTTACATCAGAAGTCCCAGAGGCCCTTAACAGATGAAACAGCTAACACAAGTCCCAAACATATCCCTCACAGCATCCTTATACCAAAGCCCTAGCCAGAAGAAGTAGCTAACTAACAGAAGCAGAAGTCCCTAGCATCCCTAACCCTTCGGTTTCTACTAAAGTCCCTAAATCCAAGAGTCAGAGAGTGTCTATATTGCTCAGAGTGATCCTTATACCAGTAAAACCCAATCACATATGTAAGCTAAGTCTTTTCCCAATAAGAGGTGACAGCATATCAAGGAGATGGTTTCTGTAACATGTTCCAATCAAAGGGTGCCAATGTGAGAATGCTGTTCTTGGCACACATGGAATGTAATTATTTTGCTCTATGCAGCATGCTAAGGAATTGGTAAGCTAAGGAATCATGCACTCTGTGTGCATCCAGCAGCTGCCCTCTGAACAGTGGCTGCAACACGTGTACATTAATGCATGCAGTACGGGTCACAACCAAGAGGAGCTGGAAGCCTTCATACAGCAGGAAAGCTATGATGTAGTCACCATCAGAGAAACATGGTGGGGTGATTCACACGACTGGAGCTCTGTAATTGATGGCTACAGGCCTTCAGGAGAGACATGCTAGTTAGAAGGGATGGAGGGTTGGCCCTGTACATTAAGGAGGCTCTAGATACCACAGAACTGAGATTAAGGATGATTGGGTTGAGTGCCTGTGGGTGAGAATTAAAGGGAAGGCCAACAAGGCTGACATCCTAGTTGGAGTCTGTTATAGACTACCCAACCAGGATGAAGAGGCTGATGAATTATTCTGTAAGCAGCTGGAGACTGTCTCAAGATCACCATGCCTTGTCCTTATGGGTGACTTTAACCTGCCAGATATCTGCTGGGAACTTAATGCAGCAGAGAGGAGGCAGTCTAGAAGGTTCATAGAGTTTATGGAGGATTGATTCTTATCACAGCTGCTGTGTGAGCCTACCAGGGGTGAGGCTTTGCTTGACCTGCTCTTTACAAATAGAGAAGGGCTGGTAGGAGATGTGGTGGTCAGAGGCTGCCTGGGGACCAGTGACCATGAGATAATTGAGTTTTCAACATGCAGTCAAACTAAAAGGGGCATCAACAAAACCTCCACTCTGGACTTCCGGAGGGCAGACTTTGGTTTCTTTAAGGAACTAACTTGGAAAGCACCTTGTGAAACAGCCTTTAAAAACAAAGGGGTCCAGGAGGGCTGGACCTACTTCAAGGAAGAAATCTTGAAGTTGCAGGCTGTCCCAATGTGCCAGAAGATGAGCTACTGGGGTAGACAGCTGGCCTGGATGGGTAATGAACTTCTGAATGAATTAAGGGGAAAAAAAGAGGGTGTATCACCTTTGTAAAAAAGGGGAGGTAACCCAGGAAATGTTTAAGGATGTTGCTAGGTCATGCAGGAAAAAACATTAGAGAGGCAAAACCCCATTTAGAACTTAGATTGGTGTTGTGGTATGGTGGGCTGAAATCACCCTTCCACATTAACAACTCTGGACTAGCTCAGTTCAGAAGCAAATGAAGCTGTGTTTACAGGCAAAACTACAGTCTATGATGGAATGCAATGAATATGTACAAATATACACCATTCACAACATTTACAAATACGTACAATTAACAGAAAACCACAATAAAGACCCCTGGCCCCAGAGGGTCCCCGTCTTTCCCCCCACCTTCCCTAGACCACCCTGGCAGAAGGAAGAAAGACAAGAAGCAGAGGGGTTTGTTAAACTTAGCTTGTCAAGGTCAGTATGCCAGTATGTTGTCTGCAGAAGAGAAATGCTGAACAGACAGACTGAGAGAGACTACCCATACTTTATTTCAAGTACTGACTCTTAAACATTTCTATTTCTCCAATGGAAGTGTTTAGAATAATCATTATTTTTCTTTTCTACTTTCCAATTTTCTTACACCCAATTGTGATTTATTTACATTAACTTTCTGCTCGAACTCTGTGAGAAAAAGTTAAAGGCACAGCCTTAAAACTACCACAACTGGTCACTGATATGAAGGACAGTAAGAAATGTTTTTATAAATATATTAATGGCAAAAGGAGGGGCAAAGACAACCTCCACTCCACAGAGGACATGAAGGCGAATATAGTGACAAAAGACAAGGAAAAGGCAGAGGTACTTAAGGACTTCTTTGCCTCAATTTTCAGTAGTAGGAAAGGTTGTCTTCCAGACAACTGGCCTCCTGAACTGGCAGATGGAGTCAGGGAGCAGAACAGTCCCCCTGTAATCCAGGAGAAAGCAGTTAAGGACCTGCTGAGACACTTGGATCCTCATGAGATTCATTCTAGGATAATGAGGGAACTGGCAGATGAGCTCACCAAGCTGCTCTCCATCATTTTTCAACAGTCCTGGCTCACTATTGAGGTCCCAGGTGATTGGAAGCTGGCAAATGTCATGACCATCCACAAGAAGGGCTGGAAGGAGGAGCCAGGGAATTACAGACCTGTCAGCCTGATTTCAGATCCAGGCAAGGCTATGGAACAGGTCATCTTGAGCGCAATCACAGAGGACCTACAGGATGGCCAAGGGATCAGTCCCAGCCAACATGGATTTAAGAGAGGCAGGTCCTGCCTGACCAACCTGATCTCCATCTATGATCAGGTGACCACCTGGTGGATGTGGGGAAGGCTGTGAATGTAGTCTGCCTGGATGAGGCATTTAGTGCTGTGGCCTAGCTGATAAGACAGAGTTGGATGATTGGTTGTACTTGATGATCTTGGAGGTCTCTTCCAGCCTGGTTGATTCTGTGATTCTGACCAAATTTTGCCTGTCTGTTTGGTGACTACTTTTCAGGTGTATTTCTACCTTCTTTACTTAGAATATGTGAATTTCTATGTCTGCTTCAAAGACAATGATTGTCTAATTTTAATTGCCTAAAGTTCCCTTTCAACCTGAGTTATAACAGCTAGATTATTTTGCTGTTATAATTTAATAGTTTTGCTGACAAAAGAATAGCTACTTGTGAGTGGCCCACAGCAAAAGTGGATTTTTTTTTCTTTTTTAAATCTTTCAAATGCTTCTCTATTCCTGTTAGGTTTTTTTTTTTTTTAGGACTATCCTATATATTAATTTCAAATTCTAATATTCCTTTTTGAAGAACACTGAGCCCTTTTAAAAATCATGCTTGTTATAAGCACACAAGAAATTTAACTAGCTAAAAGTACAGGTCATTTAAGTTCCTGACTATCTTACAGTGGTTATTTCATATTTAAACATGTAGACTGGGGCTAAATGCCCATTCTTGTAAGGTTTAACCTTAGAAATCACTGAAAATGTCTCACATGGTAGGAAAATATTAGGACCATTTATTTTAAATAAAAGATTGCTCAGAAGTGAATTAGATCTGACAAATATAAAGAGAGAAAGAAAGTCTAATTTAGTGAAGAAAGAGTACTTTCAGTGAATAGCAATACCAGTTTATTGTTTAATTTTCCATCATATTTTGTTACAGAGAAGTTGTATAAGGAAATGTAGAATATTGCATTGACAGAAGACTTTCAGTAACATTTTTTGCCTATTTCTCCTGTATAGCAGCAATAAATAACAAAAAGTTAGACTTAAAGAGCAGCAGTTTACTGCAGTTTGTTTTTTTAATCTGAAGATGTCACTTATGATCACTAAAATGATAAATTAATAGAAAAAATATTCTTTACAACTTAATAATTCATACTTCATTTAAAATTTATGGAATTTATGTTAAATACTTTTCCTCTAGTATTATGAAAAGGGTATTTAACTAAACCAAAAATAAAAGGGACAATTAATGAACACTTTTACTAATAACTAAGGAAGAATGAATTTGACTGGGGGAACAGCGAACAGAGTTACAGATATTTTCTGACATTTCCTATGTGTAAAGTGCAGCGATGAAGAAAGGAGATGACAGAGAAACGGTAAAAGTAGAGACCTATAAGGATCACGACAGTTTCAACTGAGAGACCTTTTACTAAAAAGAAACGAAAGGCTATAATCTATGCCCAGAAACAGGTTGTCAGTGTGGTGCTCTTAAGAGAGCACAGGCAGAACAAGAAGTAGCTGGGGATTTGGAGAAGACTCTGTGCCTGAGAGGCTGAGAGGGACAGAAACCTGTCTGGGGTTTTGGTTGAGGCACTTTAAAAAGCTTTACTGGAACTCTGAAAAGCCTTTTTAGGTGGCTGTTGCCATGTCCATAAGAACTGGGCTGAAACAAGTCACAGGCCAGATAGGAACACACATGCCCATGTTTTCATAGTCATAGATGCAAGGTCAGTCTGGCAAAAAGAAATGCAAGGGCAAATTCTGCTGTGATATATTGCTTTGAAATTGCTCACTAGTGACTTTGCACAGGTAAGTGATCACACACCAAGACCAGTTCTTGAGGAAGAGTGACATGATTGCTGACACACAACTGAATCCAGTTTTCAGTGAGTGTTGCATTGTGGTGGGCTGAAATTTTCCTCCCACATTAACAATAACCAAGCTAACTCAGTTCAGAAGCAAATGAAGTTGTATTTACAGGCAAAACTACAGCCTATAATGAAATGCAATGAATATGTGCAAATATACACTATTCACAACATTTACAAATATGTACAATCAACAGAAAAACACAACAAAGCCCCCTGGCTCCATAGGGGCCCTGCTTCTTTGCCCTCTCACCCACCCCCTGCCAGAGCTAGCATGCAAAGGGAAGAAAGCCAAGAAGCAGAGAGGTTTGTTAAAGTTAGCTTGTCAAGGTCAGTATGCTGGTGTGTGTGTTATCTCTCAAAGCCAACAGACTGCCCAGCAGAGAAACACCAGACAGAAAGACAGAGAGAGACTGCCTTTGAGTACTGACTCTTAAACAGTTTTATATGCCCAATAGAAGTGTTTAGAATCATCATTATTTTGCTTTCTTACACCCAGTTGTGATGCATTTACATTCTTTCACCTTTCTGCTCGAATTCTGTGAGGAAAAATTAAAGACATAGTCTTAAAACACCACAGTGAGATACTGAAGGGACCAACCGAAATGAGCATGATCATAGAATCATAGAATGGTTTGGGTTGGAAAGAACCTCCAAAAGTCATCTAGTCCAATCCCCCTGCAGTAAGCAGTGACATCCTCCACTAGATCAGGTTGATCAGAGCCTTGTCCATCTTCATCTTGAATATCTTCAGGGATGGGGCCTCAACTATCTCCCTGGGCAATCTGTTCCAGTGTTCCATTACTCTCAAGGTCAAGAACTTGTTCATGACATCCAGTCTAAATCTACTTGTCTCTAATTTAAAACTGTTGCCCCTCATCTTATCACTACAGGTCTTTGTAAACAGTCCCTCTTCAGTCTTCTTATAGCCTCCCTTCATGTACTAGAAGGCCACTATTAGGTCTTCCCAGACCCTTCTCTTCTTCAGGTTGAACAACCCCAGCTCACTCAGCCTGCACTTGTAGGAGAGGTATTGCAGTCCCTTGATCATTTTTATGGCCCTCTTCTGGGTGCACTCAATCAGGTCCATGCCCTTCTTTTGTTTAGGACTCCACAGCTGGATGGAGTACTCCAGGTGAGGTCTTACCAGAGCAAAGTAAAGGGGTACATTCACCTCTCTCAACCTGCTGGCCACCTTTCTTTTGATTGGCCTTCTGGGCTGCAAGTACACAGTGCTGGCTCATGGCTGGCTTCTCATCCACCCACACCCTCAAGTCTTTTTCTGCAGGGCTGTTCTGAATTTCATCAGCCCCCAGCCTGTATTAATACCTAGGATTGCCCTGACCTAGGTGCAAGACTTTGCAATTTGACATACTGAACCTTCTGAGATACTGCTCAGACCACCTCTCCAGCTGCTCCAAGTCCCTCCTTCAGACTTATCAACTTATCATCATCCTGTCCTTCAGACTTATCAACTGCACCACTCAGCTTGGTATCATCTACAAATTTGATGACATTTCAGGTTGTGGTCGAAGTCAATTGGGAAGTGGCACCTTTAAAAGGTCAGTGTACTCCCCTTCAAACTGACACTCACGGTGAGGAAGAGGATGCTTTTCTGGATTGCTCAAGAAGGACAGACATACTCAAAGAATATAAATAGCTCACGTCTATGGTAGTTCACAGAAAGGAATGACAGCTGCTACTGCTGATGCACTTACAGAAGACTCTAAAAAATAATTCAAATTACAGGAAATGATCCTATTAGTTAGGGAGGCTGTAACAGGCAGAGAGGACTATTGGCCTAATATGTATTGCTAATAACAATCTTGCTACTGTTTCTCTGTCTGCCACCACAGTTACCAGAGACAGCAGGAGCTATTTCAGGAGATAAAGGGCAACGCCCTTCTTCACAAGTAAGGGTTCATGGAAGTGGTGCCCAGGAAAAAGGGCTGTCTTGCATGTGATGTTCATCACCATCTCCCATAAATATGGGATACCATATTTATATTGCAACATCTCCCCATCAAAAACTTACAGCTTCCATAATGGTGCTGACTGTCCATCTGGTCAGATTGGGGAAACGGAATGAACCTCACACTGACTAGGAAATGTCGCAACATGGGTGTGAGCAGAAAAAGTAGGAACCCCAGAAACCTGAGTATCCTAAGATGCACTGTGGGAGAACAATGCGATAGTCATGGTGGTTAGGAAACGGCTGGAACCAGAGTCTGAAGCTGTGTGAAGATGAACCCCTTTATAAAGCAGCTGGTGTGCTTTCAGTATCTGAGGTACATAGTTAAAGAAGATGAAAAGACTTATAGAATGTTCTCTGTGACAAGGTCAACACCTGGCAGCTGAGACATTCTTAACTGATTCTAAGTAACTCAAATATAGTAGCAGAGAACAGAGAGAGCTCGGTAGCCCTCAGCATGAAAAGAATGATCCCACATACCTTTGCATTACTGGTAGAGAAATGCCCTACTGTTCCTAATAGTAATTACTAAGAAGTTAGTGGTTTTGTAAGTTAGTGGTCTTGTAAGATGTATTATTATGAAAATCAAATACTCCAGATTGTAGTGATTTGGCCCCAGCTGGGGCCCAGCTGCCCACAAATATAGAAGCAGTTGAATAAAATAAAGGCCATGCGAAAAAGCAAGAACAAACAAAAAAACTATTCTCCACTTCCACTTAACAGGCTGCTTACTCGGAGGAAAGACTGCAGTGTGTGTGACGGTTGCTCTAGAAGGCAGGCACTATCAACGAATTCCCCCACATTTCCTTCTTTCCCTCAGCTTTTATATCTGAGCTGACATCATATAGTATGGAGTAACTCTTTGGTCAGTCTGGGTCAGCTGGCTTGGCCGCATCCCCGCCCAAGATCTTGCCCACCCCTCAGCCCACTGTTGCAGGAGCGAAATGTTGGAAAAGCACAGCCTAGGTGTTGTGTATGTACTCTTCAGCATTTGACAAAACATTGGTGTGTTATCAACACCCTTTCTAGCTACAATTACAAAACACAGCACTGTGAAAGATGCAATGAGGAGAACTAACTCCATCTCAGCCAGGGCAAATACACAGATGAAATTGATGAAGATTCAGACTACGTGATTACAAGATCCCTCTCTGGCATAATGTTAGGAGGGTTTATTTTGCATTTAACACACTGGGAAATATGGATAATTTTTAATCAGAAATGCAAATACAAATTTTGAAGCCAGAACTGACAGAAGAGGTTTTTTTTCAGTTTGAAATATCTATTTATCACTATGCATTACAAATGACTTAACACACATTTAGTTCAGTACTTGACCTAGTCTAGCCAAATTTGAATGTTTTCTTCTTAATCTTTTGCAATACATGAATACAGATTGACTTGAATTTCAATCCCTAATTTTGGAATTTTTTCATGCTGCTAATAAACATGCAAATAAATGCAAGTTTCTTGCTGAAATATTTTATCAGCAGCAATAAATAAAGTAATACTTCAAGCATTGTTTGAAGTTATTGTTTGAATGCACATGGTATTCATTCACTTTCTTCTTTGCAAATTTATAGTGGCATAAATCCTATATCAAATGTAAATCTTTCTTCAGGGCTTGAAGTCCAGTACCTATTTAAATCAAAGGGAAAGTATGTCTTGACTTCATTAATATCTAATTAAGCAAAAGTAAGTTATCACGATCAAGTTCTCCTCAGTATACTTATGTAAATTAAAGTTCCTCACCATTTTCACAACAGAATAATGAACAAGCAGCATCATTTGCATGGAAGGAGAAACAAGATCAGGCATTGCTCATAATGCTATTACACATGCACAAGCCCATTTCAGCATCAAAGTAACATGCAGGTATAAAAAGCCTATGTGCCTATATATGGGTATACATATAAATGCACACACCACTTAAACCCATTGAAGAAATTGGTTTAATTTAGAGGTTTTCTGAAGTAATTTAAAACTGTAACCCTAATCACTTTTCATCTCAACTTATTTGGCAGAAAGGCCCCAAACTCTCAGTTTTATTATGAAACCTAATCATAAGGGAAAAAAGGCATTGAAATGAATATGGTAAGAAAATGGAATTAGCTGACTTTTTTTTTAACATTAAGAAAGTAAAAAAAAAAATCTTAAAACTTTTGCTTTAACAATATCAGTTCCTTTTAGGTTTTTCCTTCTTAACCATTATTATGGTTCTTGTAGTTCACAGGATCACAGGATGTTAGGGGTTGGAAGGGACTTCTGGAAGTCTTAAGTCCAACACCCCCACCAGAGCAGGACCATATAATCTAGCACAGGTAACACAGCAACACATCCAGATGGGTCTTGAAAGTCTCCAGAGAAGGAGAATCCACAACCTCTCTGGGGAGCCTGTTCCAGGGGGAACAACCTCAAGCTGCAACTGTGTAGGTTTAGACTGGATATTAAGAAAAACAAAATTCACAGAAAGAGTGGTCAGGCTTTGGAATGTGCTGCCCAGAGAGGTGGTTGAGTCACCGACCCTGGATGTGTTTAAAGGTCGTTTGGATGCGGTGCTTGGGGATATGGTTTAGGGGTGAACCTTGTAAAGTTATTGGTTGGACTTGGCGATCTTTTCCAACCTAAATGTGTCTGTGATTCTGTGAACTAGGAATGTTCCTACAGGAAATTCTTGTGAGCCTAAGGATCATCCAGTGTTCAAGAACAGGTAAACTTGAATAAGCACAGGCCATTAATTTAAGTGAAAGTATTTTTTAACTCTTAACTGACTGCCCCAAATCGGCTGGACAATTGTGTGGCTCCTTCTTCCAGTCACTGAATTAAAATGGAATAAAAACTGAGGTCCTTTAAATTTAGTAATATGCACAGATGTACTTATTCTGCCTTTGCAATAGTTGAGTGTCTAAAACCTTGTACCTTTTCTGGACTGAAAAAGAGAGGAACTCCTCATGCTGATGCATAAATCTATCACATAACCGTGTTTAATTTCTTTACTATTTAAGAGTCTTTTTAAGTTTGCTCTTCTGTTTAATTTTTGCTTCAATTTTTCCCATGTTGGGAAAAAAATAAGGTCTTTTATACAACATATTCTTATGCTCCGCCGTAATTTTAAAATTTGCTGTGACATGATGAAAATAGTTCAAAATACAGTGATGTATTTGTCATTGGTTTTGATGAACAGAGTTTTCTCTGGCTTACAAAAGTCAACAACAACAAAAAAAATTATCTAAATCCTGGAGGTAGTACAGGGGACAAAGACCAAATAATCCTGAAACTCTCATTAAGTAATTAATAATTAACTAACCAAGACAATTTTCTCTCAGCTTAGTTTTCCTTTCCAAATAAAATTATCTATTCCAGTTGAACAACTTTTTATTCTGACATCTTTAGCTTTAGAAGCCCTTAATTTGCTTATTGTGTTTGCTTTTGCTTATAATTAAACTGTTATGATAAGAAATCAAATGAAACTTGCATAAAGTTTAATCAGAGTAAAAGCCATATGGTAAACTAATTTCAAACACTGTAGAAAAAATTACATTAAAATATTTTCTTTACTTTTATAACCTCTCCAGAATTGAGTGTAACATGGATTAATTCAATTTCAAATGAGTAAAAGGTCATTAGAGAAATCCTCCTAATTTTAATAGGTCTTTGAACACTTATCCAGATATTAGAATACAGACATTTTCAAACAACACAAGATCACTTTGATTATTTTGTCGTGTCTCTTTCTTCAAACTTGGGACAAATTCATCTTTAAATAAATTCAATTCATGGACTAGTAAGTGTAATATAATCTTCTGGGTGTAAGCAAAATGCAAATTTAAATCTATGCACATAGCAAAAATTTAGACTTCATATCAGAACTTGAGTTATTTTGAGTTATCATTGGCCATTGAATAACAGCACATATAAAAAACTGTTCTTGCTAAACTGCTGAGTGTCAGTTAATGTAATGTCCAAAATGGGGGCTTGTAACAATACCATAAAAAAAGTCCTGATTCGGTATAGCAAAGGATTAAAGATTAAAGATTTGAGGACTATTTGCGTGTAAGAGATGGTATGGATTAATACAAAATTTGAAAGACATGTAAATAAATTTTGAGAAACATTTTGATTAGTATACTTAAAAATAACTTTTCCAAAACAGTAGGCAATTTAGCATTTCCAAAGTAAGGTACAGTTTCTTATACTATAGAGTATAAGAGTAAAGAGTAAATGAGCCATTCTTCCCAGCTCCCTACCAAGCAATAAGATTTTTGAGGGCAGCAGAGAGATGAAGAGACTCATTAAGTTTAACATTAAGATAATTTTTGGTATCTAATCTACTTTGTATTGTTAGTGATACTAAGATAAATTTTATGTTTTTATATTTTTCTGGATTTTGTCTTTTAGAATGGTACAATCACAGAATAATAGGCCAAAAAGTGCTAAAGTGGCTGTCCAGGGGTTATCTGGTCCAATCACCATTCAAATTTTGAAAATCTTGAAGAAGAGGGATCTCATAACCTTTCTAGACAGCTTACTCAAGCAAAAGTCTGAATTTATCTTCTATGTTCCCATTAGGTAGTCTGAACACAACAGTCAGGGCATCCTCACTCTCCATTTTCCCTTGATTGCTTCAATGTCTCCTGGTATGCTATGTGCTCCAGCCCTCTGACAATCCTAATGATCCTCCAAATTATTTATTTCAGTGTGTCCCTGTCTTTCTTGTAATGAGAAGCACAAAAATGGACAAAATGCTGGGTTAGCATGCTGGCTACATTAAGTTAATCCCTTCCCAGCTGCAAGACTTTACCTTCACTTTGTTCAGCTTCATGTAATTTTCATCAGCCTCTGCTCTGAACAGCAGTTCTCTTCCTCCACTTGCTGTAATTCACAGACTTGCTGAGTGGATGTTCTGTCCCATTATCTAGGTCATTAACAAAGGCATTAAACAATACTACCTCCTGTATTAATATCTGAGGGAAATTGCTTGTCAGAAACTGCTGCTTAGACTCTGGGCCAGCAATCTAATCTTTACATCTACTGGAAAGGCGTTCCACCCACCTTATTGTCCTTTTAGCTAGTATCTCTAGCTTGGCTAAAATAGCTGTGGGAGAACTTGCTGATGGTCTTGCTCAAGCCAAGACATATAATATCAACTGCTCCATCTCCATCCCTGTGCACAAACTAGTCATCCCTCTGAATAAAAAACAACAAACTGGATTAGGCAGACACAATCTGACTTTGATAAATCCAGTTCACTGTACTCAGTCACCTTCTTGTCCTTCCTGTCCCTTGAGAAACACTGAAAAAAAACACATGTAACTATTTAAGAGATGTTAAGTAGCAGCAATTATGAAAAAAAAAAACCAATTAAAATACAGAGTTCTGTTACACTAATGGTTATATACTATTAAAAAAATAATTTCTACTTATTTGTGGCAGACAGAAGCAAATGATTTCTCATGCATTTAATATTCAGCATGCAGAATTCATCATGAGTATTGAGGTTCAGAAAGTAAAAAAATCCAATCAATATGACATTCTTAATGTACAATGAAACGCAATTTAAATAATCATTACTAATTAAGATTTGGTCACGACTCCTCATCTATTTTTGACAATACAAAATTGTAATAAAATCAGCCTTTTTAATATCTTTCCAGAAACTGCAGAATTGTGGGATTTTTTTTTCATATCTTAAAACAAATAAATCATTTTAGTGGTTGGCTGGGTTTTTTAGAAACCCTGCCTTTCCAGCCTTTGATGAATGACCTCTACAATATATAATTTTTAATGAAAACGTGTCACATATTAATCAGTGTCTGTAGGTATTCACTTTTTTTAGCCTATGATAAAACATATAGGCATCAGGAATGTAGTACAAACAGCATTTGGATAAGATCCAAGAGGAACAGATGGATTGCAACAGCACAAACTTATTCATAAAAATAAGAAAGAAAACCATATGATAATATTTTATCTGCAAAAATTTTGCAGACATAATGGAAACACCTGTGCATCTTACATACTTCATTATTTCTATTGCTATTGCATTAATCAGACTATTTCTTAAAACAATTAAAATGTATTTTGAGTTTATTACTTGACCTTATTATGCCAAACACTGACACAGAAACAAGTATGTTCTATATTGATAGGAAATCCATTTAGAATCATGATCTTGTGTGGTGGGCTGTCCACAGATATACTGTTTCACGCTTCAAATTATCAACTGAAAAAAGACTGAGTCACCACATAGAATGCTTTGAAAGAAAACACTGCAATATGCTGGGGGTTGCTTTACAGTTAATGCTTTTCCTTCTGGATTTCATTATCTTTATTTGAGGATTTTTAAATCAACAACCTAAAGCTACTTGAAAGAATATTTAAATGATCACTCCACCTATATCCAGGAAACTGTTGTTCTCTGATACCTGTTATAGATCAAGCTGAAAACTCTGAACCATCCTGCTTCCAGCACACTGAACATCTATCCTTTCAGGACATGCCTCCTTCAGCCCTTCCTCCCTTATTTGCATTAGTTAAGTGTTAAGCATAAGATTTACTATGCTAGCATTATAATATTACACATCTTATAACCTGTTTTAGACATTCTTCTTACATGTAGTCACGTGGTAGGAAACTTGTCTTGCAGGAAAAGTGTTTTGTTCATGGCTTCACAAGAGTCAGGCTTTCTGCCCTAAGGCTTTGGTCTTAATGGATTTATTTTTCGTTACTATACCCTGAATTATTTATAATGTCTCATTATAATTGTAAAAATAATTGCCTTTGAGGTAGCTATGAGACATAGTGACAATACTACTAAATTTGAGATACTGGGGCAAGTGGATGGTCTAAATATAACCTCAAGTATACTTTTACCTAATTACTAGAGAATTGACACCAGGACTTTACCCTCATGGCAGTCTGTTCCTGAGCATGGTGTTAATTTTTGCTTCAGAATGCTCTGGAGAAATACCAGAACAGCTGTGTCTGTTACAACTGGTTTTACAAATGTCATATTATGGTGATCAAAATGAGAAAAATTGCTGGAAATTTGTTATGTTCTTACACCAACACTAACTAATAACTGTCAAAATAACATTTTTTATGAGAGTGAGAAAAATGAATAAACAGAAGAAGTCATTAAATTATGACGACACATATTACAGAAGGTTTTTGGCAGAACAAATATTTCTTTTTAAAATTCTTCTTTTCTATTTCCTTTTCTATTTACAATATTTTTAAACACATTGATAAGAGAATTAATGGTAGTAAATAAAAGAGTCTGCTAGGTGTTTGGGGGTTCTCTGGCAGGAAAAGGAGGTATTTTAGGAATTTGCTCCTGTTGAAAACTAAACATGTTTATCTCTCCCATACACCCTGTTTTATTACCTCATGTATCACTTGCATTCTCATCTTCTACCCACAAGCTTATATTCTTCCAACTGAATCTTCTCCTTCAAAAAAAAAAAAAAAAAAAAACAATTGCCANGTAAAAAAAAAAAAAAAAAAAAAGCCATTGCCATGATCTATGGCTTCTGTCACAGCCTAACTCTAGCTGGCAACTAAGCACCACGCAGCAGCTTGCTCACTCCTCACGCCAGCAGAACAGGAAGAAAAGAATTGGAAAGGTCAAAGTGAAAAAAATTGAAAGGTTTCTTATCTGGGGTGCTGTAGGAATCATCATCTAAATGTAAATCACAAAGATAAGATCATCGTGAATGACCCACCTGATGTGTCAGCTCTCCCCACTGAGATAGCCCACCAGTTACTCCCTGTAACAAATGCTCAGCAGTGCTGTGCATTTTGGGGTTATGATTCTTCCTTAAACTCTAATGCTGAAGATTCCAGTTACCAAGATCAAGGTGCTTTCATGGATCATCAGAAGGGGGCTTGTCTTATAACAACATAAAAGACCTCTCAAGTTTTACAAGCTGCCACTTCTTGGAAAAAGTTTCCTTACAGCATCATCAAATCCATGAAATCACAGAAGACACCTTTCAAGGACTGTCCTCCCCTCATACCCTCAACTTCAGTAGAAATCAGCTTTACCTAAATTTCAATGAACTCATTTCTGTTCCAACTGAAGGATTAACTGGACAAACCTGGGAGGGTTGAGATATAGACTTGTTCTCCTGGCTTCCAGGAGGACCATGGGCAAAACAAGTTTTGTTCCATGTGTTATGTAGTTTAGTATCATTACACTTTTTGCCTTGCATAATTCCCTGTTTCATACAGTTGATTCAACATGCAGTGTCTAATACGCACTTTGTATCCACTGCTTTACCTGACAGTGTAAAAACAATTCATGCCATTAGATGACTATTGTAAAAATTGTATAAAACTTCTTTATCTTTCTTGAAACACTTTTTTTTCCTTTCCTCTCTTTCTCCCTCTTATCTTTGTTGAAGCTGTGGGGTGGTGTGGGAATTGTCTCCTGAATGTAAATCACCTTGTGAATGTGATGATTACATTAAGAACATGAGAAGTGTCTCAACAAAAATAAGATCATCATGAACCTCCCATCTGATGTGTCAGCTCTGCCCACTGAGATATCACACCTGGAATTCACATAGGCATTGTAACGTGACTAGGGCATAGGCCAGGTGGAACTATGATGAATGAAAGAGGAACAGTAGAAAACCCTTAAACTATGCCAGCTTACTGGGGGAATTGCACCTGGGACATCTCAGGCTGGAGGCAGCAGCCCAGAAACATCTTCCCCGCCTCCCCCAAAGAAGGACCATGGAGTGGTGATTAACTCTCCTGCTCTCTTTTTCTCTGTCCCCTTTCTTTTCCTTCTTTCTCTGTTTTATTTCTAAGTAATAAATAGTCTCGTCTTGATATATGACCATATATCATATGATATATGATAATTTCACTCATGGGAACAGTCAAAAGAACCACATCTCCTTCCTGACTTCCAGAGTGAGACAGGGGCATTTAGAAGATTGTGGCAAAGAGGGATGGGAAATTACTGGAGAGAGTCTAAGAGAGGGTCATTAAAATGATTAGGGGTCTGAAGCATCTCTCTTACAAGGAGAAGCTGAGAGACTTGGGGCTCTTTAGCCTGGAAAAGAAAACTGGAATGGGATCTTATTAATGTATATAAATATCTAGAGAGCAGAAGTCAAAAGGATGGGGCTGGGATTTTTTCAGTAATGTCCAGTGAAAGCACAAGGTGCAACAAATGTAAAATAGGACACAGGAGGTTTCACTTGAACTAAAGGAGAAATACTTTTCCTTTGAGGGTGACAGAGAACTGGAACAGGCTACCCAGAGACATTGTGGAAGCTCCTCCTCTGGAGACTTTCAAAACCCACCTGTGTGCAACCTGATCTAGCTGAACTTGCTCTGGCAGAGGAGTTGGACTAGATGATTTCCAGATTTCCCTTCTAACTCCTATCATTCTGTCCTTCTATGATGCTGTAATAATAAAACTGAAATAATAATAATAACAATAAACACAACAAAATAAGTCAAATAGAAAAATAAACCCTGAGAAAGACAAGTAATGCACATGAAAGCAATTGCTCACCACCAACAAACCAATTCCTAGAAAGTCCCCAAGCAGCAGCCTCCTGTCAACCTTCCTCCTAGTTTTATTGCAGAACAAGAAGTTATATGGTATGGAATGTCCCTTTGGCCAGGTGGGGCCAGCTGTCCCAGCTGTGTCCCCTCCCAGTCTCTGGCACACCTCCAGCCTACTTGCTGATGCGGTGTTTGAGAAAAAGAGGTGGCCTTGATTATGCACAAGCACTGCTGAGCAATAACAAAAACATCTCTGTATTATCAACACCATTTTCAGCACATACTAGCACATTTTCTAGCCCCATGCTATTAAATATGAAAAAAAATTAAATCTACTGTAGCCAAAACTAGCACTGCTTCCCTGATTTTTCTCCAATAATCAGAAAGGTCTGAATTGATCTCCTACTGCTGCATATTTGTTAAGTCACACATAAACTATTTTGAACCATGGCTACAAGAAGGGAGAAAAAAAAGATTTTTAGGAACTACAAATAGTTGAGGGAACCCAGGCAGGAGTAAGTAGTAGCTCAAAGAACAATTAAAGATGGCACTGTCTAGGAAATGCTTGTTTCATACAATTTCTACTGAAGAGAAGCATAGTGTACTCTATTGCCAAGTTGTCTGTTTGTTTTCGATGGTTGGTTGGTTTTGGTTGGTTGGTTGTTTCTGGTTTTGGTTTTGTTTGGTGTTTTTTTGTTGTTTTTTTTTTTTTCTTTTTTTTGAGGAGAGGATAAAAAAAGGCCAAAAACAGAGTCAAGAAGTTGGATGAATGATGAACTTCTGGGAACTACCTTAAAGCATCAAAGTACTCAGATAATAACAGTATGTATCAGTGTTGTATCAGAGGTCAAATATAGGTAGGACAGGGAAGAGAAAATAGTTCCACCTTTAGAAGTGTGATGTCCTCAACATCATGCTTTCCTCAAAAGATGTCTTTATCAATGATTTGGATGAGAATATTGAGTGAACCCTCAGGAGTTTGCACATGACGCTAAGTTGGGAGGGAGTGTTGATCTAGATGAGGGTAGGAAAGTTCTCCAGAGGGATTATTTAGTCTGGAGAACAGAAGGCTAAGGGGAGATCTTATTGCACTCTACAAGTACCTGAAATGAGGCTGTAGTGAGGTGAGTGTTGATCTCTTCTCCCTAGAAACAAGTGATAGGATGAGAGGAAATGGTCCTCAAGTTGTACCAGGAGAGGTTTAGACTGGATATTAGAAGAAAACACTGGAATAGGCTTCTCTGGAGTGGTGGTTGAATCATCATTCCTTGAGTTCTTTAAAAAACACATACATATGGTGCTAAGGGACATGGTTTAGCACCAGACTTGATAGAGTAAAATAATCCTCTTAAAGAACTTTCCAAACTGGAACCATTCTCTGATTCTATATCTCCATGTTAGTAATTTACATTTGTCTTACCTGAATACAGTAGATAAGAAAGCAAAAGTTATTTTGTATATTCCTACTGAAATTTTTATTTCTTCTTTTGAAAATAAATAAATAAATTAATGAATCATCTGCAAGTGCTAGCATGATCACACTTAAAAATATACAAAGAGAAGAAAGTGACACAGTCATTCCTCTTCTCCATAGATAAAAAATGAGAAATTATCATCAAAGATGACTCAGAACTCAGCATGATGTAAAATTCACTGAATACTTTCAGTGATAAAAGACAATATCCTAAAGTAACTCAGTACATGGATAACTTCTGCAAGTTTTGTATTGTTTCCTTTTGAAACCATTACAAGGAAATCAAGGCGTAGTGTTGAATTGTTTTTTTTTAGGTTGTTCTCTATTGCTTGAGATTGTTAGAAGACTTAGTTTATCTTAAGTAAATCTAAGATTCAAAAATAAGCTTATAAAGGCATTAAGGAGAAAACAGAGTGAACTAATAAGTTATATAAATTAAAATTAATTTCCTTTTAAAGAAAAAGTACCTCAGCTGATAAAGTTGAAAAACAATCAAAATACAATGACATTTATTTGTTTAGGACTTTTAAAAACAACTCAAACACAAAAGAGTAGTTCAGATTACAGTAACTTTGCTATGTATAAAAATAAGAAAAAGATAAAAGGTACAGAAAAGAAGAAAAGACCTAAGACTATTCTGTCTCTCTGAGGTTGTAGAGGCACCTTGCTGCGTAGATAAAAAGTGCTATTTTTATATTCATAATCTAATTCTGAGTTGAGGTGAAACTTCAAATGTTCAAAAGGAACAAAACAAAACAAAACAGAATAAAAAAGCCCTTATCAAACATGTATTTTAGTAGTTTAAACACATCTCTATACATCCAGAATGTTTTGGGGTTTTTTTACACCTCTTTGTTACCTGAAAAAAAGAAGAAGAGACAACCTCGCTGAAACATGTCTTGGTTTTCTTCAGATCTTAACCCAAAATATGCTAGAACTCTAGCAATAATCCCATAGTTTAGAACAATTAGAGGGAGAAACCACAGAACTGCTCCACTAATACCAAAGCATAAAATGTAAAAGGAGGAAAATTAAGCACAGAGCATAAAAGAATACATTTTAGTGTATGATATACTCATGTAATTTATTTTCGAGTTATCTGAATATTTTAATATGTACTGTGAATGAGCTTTTCCAGGAAAGAATAGAAACAAGCTCAACTACTCAGTCTAGGAGAAACAACATAAAAATGTGAATGAATTGGTAAAAAAGGTAGACAACTGGACTATTAGGAGAAAATTTACATTTTAGCATGTTCTTCTGAAAAAAAAATAGTACAAGGACAGTTCTTAAACAGCGGTTTAAACTTTAGTAACACAGAGAGAACTCAAAACAGAGTAAAGCATCAGAGAATAAACCAAAACTGTAGAGAAAGAGTTTCAATTCATGTCCTAAATAGCTTATCTGCAAATATTCTTTACATTCATGTAATATGGTTTTCCATGTGTTGTGTTTCAATCATTTATCTAAGATTTTTTAAACTTCTGATCTGAAGAATGTAACTCTTCATTAACATAACTTCTGAAAAAATAAGTTGATTGAATGGGGCCTGCAGCAGCAGACCAGACCTTCACCTGGGATAAATAAAGCATCGTTCTCATGCTTTTTGTACAAACATGCCCACAAAAACCAGGGGACAGGTAGATAGTCACTTGGAAAAGTAAGACTTCTGATAGCTTTGGGCAGCCTAAAATGATGATTCAAAGGGACAAAACTAATACTTTTTCAAAGTCTGAATTACTAGGGAGCAGCAAGAGCAGGGCTGATGATTGAAGCCAGAAATGAAATATGGCTCCTGGTGAGGGGAGACTGGGGCTGGAGAGTGTCCCAGATGGAGCTGCTCAGTGCAGCCATGCGGATCTGACAGTGCCATAATGGATCTGACTTTAAATATCTACAATTCCTGCTATTTCATGTGAATAAATGAGCAGATCTAAACTTGCAGTATCTGAGAAAAATTTTTACAAGTTCCTTAAACCTAATTTTTCAGCTTATTCTTCTGTAGTTTGAAAGAGTCCAATAACACATTCTGCATTAAAAACTATATTGAATGTTTTGGGAATTTGTAGTGCAGGCAGAGCAGAGGTTACTCTGGAACCCAGTAGGTGGCATCAGGTGGTGGGTGTCCCCCTCCACACCACAGGGGAGAGGACATCACAGTCCAGGATGGGGGCTCCTGGTAAATTTCTTGTGAGAAGTTTGTGAAGTTCTTCTGACTCTCTTGTCTCAGAAGAAGCAACCAGCATTTTGGCAAATGTCTTGAGTGCTATAGCTTCTGATGTACAGCTTCATGCAGTTAAATTAATTAGCACCATCCTCATAGCTATCCTACATCCCTACTGTACCCCCGCAACACACCATGAACACCCTGCCAGGCTTCTTGCCATAGTAAAAGCTAAGCTAGTTCAGAAACCCATTCAACTGCTCACTTTATTTCATTGTATTTTAATTATTTCTTTTGAAAACTCCAACAGAAAAAGG
Organism: Indicator maculatus; assembly: GCA_013399975.1. Taxonomy (NCBI): domain Eukaryota; kingdom Metazoa; phylum Chordata; class Aves; order Piciformes; family Indicatoridae; genus Indicator; species Indicator maculatus. Next base: position 353,144 of record VXBD01009908.1, on the reverse strand, counting down.
ATCTGAACACTTTCAGCATTGAATTTAAAGCTAAAATTAAGGCAATGAATCAGGCTGTGGGAAGCTGGAAGCTAATATTCTAAAAGCATTTTCCACAGAACCCAACAAAATTGAAAACTGCACATTTATTTTGAGTGTTTACACATAGTACATGTTTTTTTTTTCCTCTCAAATTATGACTTGCTTCAGTTTAGAGTAAGAATCTTTTTCCATTTTCTGCTACAAGTAGAAAATGCCCCTATCCTTTAATGTTACTATAATAAGCTTTAACAAATATATTCACTAGTATTAAAAAGACCTACAGCAAATATACGTTCAGCATTGAGAAACATTTTTTGTATATACAATGAATGTATTTGGTTAATGGTAAGGCCACAGTTTACTCTGTCTTTCTGCCATACAATATACAAATCCATAGGAATAATGTCAATATGACCAGTCTAGTTTCCATCAGACATATTATGGTAACTCCACTGATTATCATACGTGTTATTTTAGCATTTCAGTGATTTAAATCACCATAGATTGGAATCACTTTAGGCATCTGCAACCAAACGTGATTTCTTCCACTTTTTTTAATAAACAACATAATTTGGGGAACTTTATTCTTATGCCAGGTATTCCAGTTTACACCAAGAGCATGGCAGTGGGATTGCAGAACAGTAAATACCTTTAGTAGTCCTGGTTTCAAAGTCAATAGGAATAGTCATCTTTTAGTGAACACCAGGATGAGTCCTACATTTAAATGCAAAGTAAACAGGATTAAGCCACATCACTCAAAATGATTGACTGTAGTGTAATGGACAACTCTCTGACAACGTTGAGCCTTTGACTCTCAGCCTACATTACAGAAAGGGACAATCTGAACAATACTTTATGATTCAATACAAAATCAAAATCTTGCTTGGCATTTTCAATATAGTCTCCTATGTATGTTATTGACCCTAATAGCAATGGGCTTTTTGGTTTTGTTATTTCAAAGATGGAGAAGGAATGTTTTATTTAAAATAGCAAACCTCACATCTCAGAATTATCAGCTGACACTAGAGCCACTTGAGTCTCTCATGTGTTCTCCAGTTAGAGTACAAGGGAACTGAAATCTGACAACTGAGAAGAAGCACCATAAATAAATAAATAATTTGGTACAGGTCTGTATTACTGACGAGAGGGTAATATAATATGTTCTGTAAAATAAACCAAGTGTGAAGAAACTTAGAACTTATTGTTTAGTTATAAAGAGGGGAAAAAAACTAAGTTAAGACATGGAAAAAAATTTACTGCTATGGAAGACTAGTAAGAGCAAAGTAAGAAAAACATTCACAGTTTTTTATTGATGTTGTTTTATCACTCATCCTCTGTATTTGGTTTCTGACAGTTAAGTATTTTGTTTTGGAGAAGTTCTCCCAAGTCATCACAATTTTAACGTCTCAGATACTGTAAATGAGAAGTCTATAAATTTCAACAGATTTGTATGTGAACATACAATATAGTTTGCTAAAGACAACTATTGCCACTTGCAGACATAGCTGAAAAATAGGAATGAATAGTGGAATGTCATCCAGAGATCCAGACACAGACAGAGGGGCTGACATTAGGAAAGTAACTAACATGGGTCTCTATTTTTCAAATAAAGAACCGGAGATAATTATATTTCTTGTTTCATTTTTCCATGCTCCTATAATGATTTTTCCCTGTTTATTATTTTTGTTCATTCTTATTCACTTTTATATTGAAAAAGGAATGTAATAAAAGTGTTTCAAGATTAAATTCCTGAAATTAAGAATTACAAAACCAAATGAAAAATAAAAAAGTAATTTTCTTTTTTTTTAGGAAGAAATGGATTAATGGCAGACACACCACGATTTTCTACCATTTTTAGATATGTAAACTCATTCTAGGAGACTGTCAATATCAGAGGCAATACTTCAGTAAACATCAGTAACTGCGATAAATCTATTTACTGACTCTTGTTTTAAGAAGTATTTGGTTTGGTTTTACTAATGATTGCTGAGAAGGTAAAAGAAAGCAGCATTTGGCAAACCTTGCTGCTTATACAGTCTTAGAATTCAAACTGGAAAAAATGCTAATCTGTTACAAAATAAAACTGAAGCATTTAAACTCTGCTTTAGCCTTCCTACTTACATAGAAGTTTTGAGAAGAGTAGAAAGACTAAACATCTCAAAAAATTGCAGAAGCTTCAGGAAAATCATACTGCATTTAGCACTCCATGAGTCAGGTGGAAGAGGTAGTGCCTTGGAATGGTCAAGGGATGGAGGAGACCTTAAAAAAACAAGCACTGCCACTGAGTTGATTCTTGTGTTCTGAAAAGAAGAAAGTAAGACTAGAAAATTAAAAGTATGTTTCATAATTTACTCAGTTTCTGTTCACATTTCCTACAAGCCAACAGTCTGCTGGCAACATGTTGACTTGCCAGTACTTATCAGTCACATAGAGGTCAGTGACCACTGGAGGCATATCCTGCCCTTCCTGCCAATCACTTTTGCAAAAATTAGACAAGATAAGAGGACATCTTTCATAAACAATATAGACATAGCACAAATAGAGTTGGGAAGGTTTTTTATGGAAATATGGCATTTAAAAGAGTAATCACATCAAAAGTCATATTTGATAGAGAGGTCTTCACTTTTTCATTTTGTGGAGCTCTGTCAGCAAAATAATTGCTGGAAATCTGTTCAGATGGCCAACACTGGCACCAAATATATCTGAATTCCTAAAAAAATTATTGCTCTAAGTAAAATGCAAATTAATAATTTATTTTTAATACTTTATGTTATTATTATTTTTAGATTTTTATGCATGTTACTGTTCCAAAGATCATACATCTGTATCACTGGGGAAGACTACAGAATTTGTGATTTCCTGGTAAGGAAAGAGAAGTTTCATGGTGTGTTTATCTCTCCTAACTTATTAAATCAGGGAAAAAATATAATGAAATTATTTGCTCATTGTAAAACATGAGGTAAGAGAAGGAGCGGGAGTAGATGCTTCAGTTGCCAGAGCGGAGACCCCCCCCTAAACCCCCTAGAGAGGGTGGTGCTAGAGCAGATATCTACACTGAAGCCCATGGAGGGTACTGTACCAGGGCAGGTGGATATTTCCTGAGAGAATCTTCATTCCATGGGAAGAACCCATTCTAGATCAAGGGCAAAATATGAAGAAAAAGAGATGGCAGAGAAAAATAAGTATGATCTGACCACAACATCAGCATTTCCCATTTTCTGCCTTTGCTCAAGGGAAGGAGGTAGAGGAATTGGGAACGAAGGAATGAAGCTGAGCTTGGCAAAGGAAGAGGGACTAAGGGAAAGGTGTTTTAGGTTTTGCCTTTGTGGTCCACCATCCAAATCTATTCTAATTGGTAATAAATTAAATTAATTTTTCCCAAATTGAGTCTGGTTTGCCCACGACAGCAACTGGTACTTCATCTTGCTCTGTTTTTCGCAGCAAGCAAGCTTTTCTCTGATTTTCTCCTCCTGTTCTGGTAAGTATGAGAGAGCAGATAACTTTTTTGTTGTTGTTGTTAGAAATTGCAGAGAAAGCAAAGCAGTCTCAGTTAATCTAATTACAATGAGATTGAAAAATAAATTTGTACTTTAAGACAGGATTAAGATATTTAATATCAACAGCACACAAGAATACGAAATCTTTGGATGAGACTCAAAACACCATAAAATAATTATGAATGAATGATTAATGATATCTAAAATGGAAAAGATTAAACCCTTATGTAAGCCTAGTATTTCTTTGAGAATTTATCATTTTTCCACTAATAAATGTTTTGCCAGACTTAAAGAAAGAAACTCCATTTTTTGGAATATTTGTATAGAGATTGAAATGGTGAGATTCTGAATGATATTTCAAAGGTGTATTAAATATACAGAAGCTAAGGGAATTTGTGGCTTTACTTTGAGCAGATGTTTATTTTGGCTTGTCATCAATTATTCCCAGGCCTAAAAGTGCCACACCTGAAGCCAAATCTCAAACTCTTAAAGCCAAGTATTATCCAAACCAGTCTTTCATCAGTAAACATCAATAAGAGAAGTACTGGATGCAGATTTTACAGGACAACTGCCTTATTTTCCACTAGGCCTTCCTAATGCTTTATGGTCTACTTTGATGTGGTTTGTTCCTTTGACACAATATTCTAAAAAGTATTAAAATCTATGCTAATAAATATAACATTTATTGAGAATCAATGTTTTGTTAAAGTTAGCTTCTATCTTTTAAAGATTAATATGAAATTTTTTTTTTTTTTACTAAAGATGGGTTGTAAAATCTGAACATATTTTACCTAATCATATAGAAAATTATGTCAGTAATTTCTACTCAATTCATACAGCCTTTTCCTAGACCATTGCTTCTTCTGTTCCATGACTGCATTCAGTTACTGAAAACAGGTTTTCTGGAACCTGTCTGGTCAGCAGCAGAGAGAGAGAGATCTCTGTGTACGGTGGGTTTCCTGCAGTTTTCCCTTGATAGGGACATGAAGTGTGACATGATTTAGCACCAGAGTTGGTAGAGTTAGAAAATGGTTGGACTGGATGATTTTAAAGGTTGTTTCAAACCCAAATGATTCTATTCTATGTTCCAACAAACACTTTGCTGAAGAACCCTAATGATCTCAGAAAAGGTAATCCTTCATCAACAGCTCTATATAGCCATTATCAACATGGATCTAGCAAACAAAAGAATTCAGGGAAGTGAGAAAATAACACGTTTCTATTAAAAACTAGACAGATTTTAGGAAGAGGAAAAATAACATTAAGGCTATAAACTACTCTACTGCAAATCTAAACCTCAAATGATCCAAAACTGTTGGAATATTCTTGAAGGAAATACTGCTAGTACCTTTTTTCAAACAAAGGATAATTTGACAATAAACAACAGCAAACAACAATAAAAACAGAAGGGAAGGAAGCTGAAACAGCTTTGTGCAGTAACATCCAAGTTTTCTTGAGAAATCTCTCGTTTAAATACTATAAAGACCAAATGGCTTCCAGATTTTAACAGAAAGACTTAATTAAACACAACACAGAAGACAAGCTGGCTAGTATTTTAGTCAGGCAGTTGAGTATCTTCACCTACTTGTTGAATCTTTATTTCACTTCCTGATTTTGTTTAAAAAAATAATAAAAAAAAAAAATACCCCAAAGTTCTGAGAATTCAACTACCATGACTATTTTCTTTGACTTTGATATTACATGTTACATAAAAAATTAAGATGGATTTTGACTTCTATGCCTAAATATTAAAATGATAAGAAGAAAGGTAGAAAAAGAAAAGGGAATATTTGGAATAACTTACTTTCATTGCAAATACTTTATGGTATTATTGCACTTGATCTTTCTGAAGAACATCTGAAATATAATCGGGTAACTCTCTTTAAAGAAGAAGGAATATTGCTGATAATTGTAGTTACTTGCTCCTTCAGGGAAAGAAAAAAAACTTTTAAAAATTATTTTATCCTTTTTTTTTTTTTTTTGAGGTTTGCCTGCTCTTAGTAGCTATGATGGAGAAATTTTTAAAGTTATTGTTTTTCCACTTCAAATACCATACAAGCCATACAGAAAAAAAGAAAATGACTAAACACTCATGCTTTACAATGACAGTTTAGTTACTGAGGAAGTTGAAAATGTTCAGTTAGAATATAAGCCCATGTATGATATACAAGTGTAGTTGCATATATGTGACTCTCTTATGTAGAGTTACCTAATTTAGAGAGGCAGAATCCAACATTTGTTCTTTTGAATTCAAAGGAGCATATAAAAAGACTATTCAAAACACTTTTCTAAGAGTTGTAATTGTCAGTTTTGTGTTTATCCTCATTTAATTCCTTTTTGCAAAGTTGCAGAGAACACCTAATATTCCACATTTTAGAGCAGCAAATACTTTGAAGTTTTAAATGCCAGATATTACACTGCACTTTTTTTTTTTTTTTGCAAAGACATTAACAGTGGCTCAAGGAAAAACACAATAACCAGCTAATGCAACTGTTGATGTTAAAGAGGTGAGGAACCTTAATATTCTGTTGTGTTTGCCTTTGAATAGGATAGATTAGTCTACCATCTAATAAAAATATTTTAACCCTTTGAATATCAGGGATTTTCAGAGGTTAGAGATGCTCAGATGTACACATTATGTACGCATAATCTAGAGCCATTTACAGGGTCGGATTCTGCTCTTCTAATATGTGCTCACAAGTTACATAAGAGTAGTAACTGGCATAGTATATCATGATTGCTTCTTTCCCAAGTATTTCCATTGTAATCAAGATACTACAAAGAAATATCTTCCACATAAGTCATCAAACACTAAATTTAAGATCATTTCCCATTATTCATCTAAAATGACTGTCTCTTGTACTTACCTTAGATTCTGCAAGTGGTGTGAGTAATACTCCCCAAGCGAAGTGGGGAATATGAAAAGTGACCTACTATGAGGTTATGATGTCATCACTGTTTTCAGGCTGCTATGTATTCAGGTACTGTCATCACATTTGACATCATAATATTCAACGAGATTATTTATGAGAAATGGGATAATTTCTTGTGAGTCCCTCCCAAAGGAATACTGAAATCCACGTGAATTACAGGTACAAGGATTGATGGTCCAAGATACATTTTCAAGATCACAGCCTACATATTCTAGGTGACACAAATTTGGAAGAATGTATGAAACATGCTATTCAAGAAAAACTGAACAAAAATTCCAAGACTTTGGAACAGTGTATATGAGCAAGTCTAATATTTCAGTTTTAAAATGTAATTTAAAAACACTTTCTAGACAGAGTAAGATTCTACCTGCAAATCATTACTCTAGTGAAAGCTGATGTGAAAATTTGTAAGTTTATGAATAGGGAACAAGTACAATGACATACTGATGCTTCCAAACACAAATGGTTTTCTTCTTCCTGCTCACAAACAAAAGACAAATCCATCAGATACCAACTCATATCAACTCTCCTTATTAAATAATATCCTCAGCATTTAATACTTACATGCTTAGGTACACTGATGAAACAGTTCCTTAGATATATAATTGGGCCTAAAAATTTATGATCTATTAACAGAAACGAGGTTTAATACATTTAAGGTAACTATCATTTAACAGGAGGATTTTAATTTTTACTCTAATTTTCTATATGAGGAACACTATACAAGAAGAAATGTACCAAAATTTATCCACCATTGTGCATGCTGTCTTTGAAGGAATACTCCACATGTACAGTTTATTACTTGAATTTTAAATCTGAGATTCCGTTTGGGCTTCAAACACTACCAAGAAGACGACTTCTGTTATGCATTGCTCAAAATGGATCCCTAATAGTTATTTTTTGCAGTAAGCTTTCTTTGTTTGTCATATGTGTACCACTACCCTTTTTTACAGAAGTTTACCACTCTAGGATATGGCAGTCTAACAGATAAAGTACTTTATCTCATGTTCTGTGCTTTTCATTAAATATATTTTTATTCTTCTTAAAACTCTATATATAGAAACTGAGATCCATCTGTATATGCAGTACTTCCCTGGCTGACACATCAAGAGCAGTCATGCCATAAATCATTGCATCAATATCTTCAGGATATTATTGCATGACTTAATACATTATGACATGACTATTAAGAACCAGATGCAGTGCTTCATAATACCACAAGTCAGTGAACGGTACAAGAAAAGACAGTTCACCTTCAACTATGATCAGAGAACTATTCCTTATGAATCAGTTAGCCCCCAGATTGTTGCAAAGGCCATAGAAGTAGCAGCCTTTGAGGCATGCTTGCATGGGCACATGTGTAACCAAGATGCTGCTATGTAGTAATAAAAGATTCGACAACATTTTTATTTTCTTCTTCAACTGCTATGAATGTTGAATTCAAAATTCTCATGTATAAATAGCAGACTATTTCTTATGCAATCATACAGAGTAGTGTTCACCTAATGAAATTTCTTTAATGAAATTCATAAGTTTATTAGTAGTTAACATCTGTTTCACTTTCATTGCCCATGTCTTTTAGATTCATAGCTTTCATACTATCACAGATGATCAGTAAGCCAATCAGAGAACTGCCTGTAGAGATCTTGCAAAAAAACCCAAAATTGCCCTGCTTAATGACAAAGTGAATACTCTAGTATCTAATACTGCTTACAAAAGGAAAAAGAGAGAGGGGAAATTAAAAGGGAAAGAAGATAAAAATGACTGATTTACTATAGGGAGATAGCCAGTGGGAAAAGCTACACAAATGATGGTGAAGAAACAAAAGGACTTGTTCAGGAGATCATGCAAATGCTGGAAGATTCCCCTGAATAAAAAAAAAAAAAAAAAAACAAACTTCTGTGCAGGGGTTAGCCAGGTTGTAACTCACAGACAGTTCAGATGACTTGCCGGTTGTACAGATTGAGGCCCCACACAATCCTGTTCTGAGTTCAACAGCAAGGTGGATGCATATAAAAGCAATTAAGTACAATAATATTTACCTTGCACAGAAGCAAGATACTACTTGCCAGCTGACATGCCTGTGTGTTTCATAGTGTTCTCTTTAACAATTTCTCAAAAAATTCAAGCATTTCCAGGACCTTGTCTGTGCAGAGCTTGTTTCTGTCATCAATGATATATAGTATAAGACACAGGTTAAGAGGATAGGCAAAATAAGAAATAAAACTCAGGAGGAATATAATCAGATAACAAAATGGCATATATGGGTTTCAGAAAAATTATACAATATTATAGTTCTAACACAGTTAAAAAAAAAAATAACCACACAGAAATGCTGGTTGATCTTTGGGATTTTATCTCCCAGTAACTGCAAGGCTGGAGGAGGGAAGTAGACAGTGTATAGACATTTAGAAACTGAAGACTAATTAAAAATTAAAATTCATAAATACCAGGTTCCATACATAATTAAAATACAGGGAATTAAAAAGGAAATCAAACACTTTTTTAATCCAACTCAACACAGGTTAAAACAAACAAACCAAACTAAAACAAACAAAAAAACCCCATGAACAAACTATCAAACCAAAAAAAACTCCATGCTGTTACTAGACCAGTTCATCGCAGCCCTTCCTGGACTCCTTTTAGAGTGATAGCACCATTGGTGCTCCAGAAAGAAGATTGTCTTTCTTGGGATCATCTGTTGTCACTGTGCTCTTATCCTACTTTCTCTCTCTGTCCAGTTTCACAACAAAATCAAAGACAGCAGAGACTAAAAATAGAGCAGTACTTCTGCAAAGTTAAAATTCAAGTCATTTCATTTAAGAAGAGAAAGGTGTATAGCTACTTATTCCCCCTGAGTTCCACAACCCTACCTGTCCTGCTCAGAGATGAATTTAGAGCTACTTGAAACTCTAGCCTTTCAAAACTATAGTTAATATCTCTTTAGCTTTTTTCCTCTTATTTCTCCAAATATAGGGAACTGAGTTTTACCTATTCTATTGAGAAGCTCTGAACCCTCTCTGACTGGCATGGATCACTGCCGGAAATGAGTGACTGGACTAAATGTGCCAGTCTTCTGAAAATAATAACTGAGATTGCCAACCTGCAGAGTTTGAAGTTATAAGGAAAGAATAGTACCATCAAAATGTGTTGGGCAAACTGGAGTTAGGTTGTCTTACTCAGGACAACATACACCTAAGTTTTGAAAACTCCAAGAATGTATATTCCCCATCTCGAAAAAGTCTGTTCCAGTTCTTAATGTCCTTTGTCCCAACTTGTGAACATTACATTATAGAATCATAGAATCATAGAATCATAGAATCAGTCAGGGTTGGAAGGGACCACAAGGATCATCTAGTTCCAACCCCCCTGCCATGGGCAGGGACACTTCACACTACAGCAGGCTGGCCAGAGCCTCATCCAGCCTGGCCTTAAACACCTCCAGGGATGGGGCCCCGACCACCTCCCTGGACAACCCACTCCAGGCTACCACCACTCTCATGGTGAAGAACTTCTTCCTCACTTCCAGCCTGAATCTCTCCACTTCCAGCTTTATTCCATTCCCCTGAGTCCTACATACTACCTGATATCCTAAAAAGTTCCTTGACAGCTTTCTTGTAGGCTCTCACTGTTCACCTCTAATCATCTCCCCTATGTGTTAGATAGTGAAAGGCTGTCAAACTGGTCACCCCAAACCTTCTCTTCTCAGGAGAAAAAGCCTGGGTCCAGATTTAGTAACCTTCTGCAATCAAATATAGGCCATTAGCATAATCCCAGACAACCCAAAAATGTCAGGTCTTGAAAGGTCCGGTGCCTAGTCCATCCAACGCAAAAAGTAAACTAATCTCCTTAATTACCTGATAGGAAAAATCAAAGTATCACAAGAAAAATCAAAAACCTTTGTATGTAACCTATGAAGAGAGCAGAAAATAAATTTTAGTTTTCTCTGTTCCTGCAACATATTTTTCTCTGTTTTTTTTAAGTTCTGTGTTTTTCAAATAGCAGACAGAAAAGACATCTCTCTATGTTAGTGAGGAAGAAAAATAAAGCAAGCCAAGGTACTCTCTAGACAGAGGCAATTTTCACTTGACTTAAGTGTCATCTTCAAATCCTATCATCAGCAGTAGAACAATAATCATTAGCTTTGCTTGTTGGTTTTGTTTGTTTGTTGTTTTACCTTTTGTTTGCTTGTTTGTTTGTTTTAAGTAGCACTAAAGTTAGGAGAGCAATCTGCTCTCTGTGTCCATGTGTGGTGAATTTCTATTCAGCAGCACATGAAAACACACCAGCCAAGCTATTTTTCTTCTTAACTTGAATTACTTTTTTTCTGGTCCCTGGAAATAGCAGCAGTATATGATTAATAGACATAAATTTGTTTCAAAACCCCTCGGTCACGGAAAATAGGATTTTCGAAATGAATCCTGTGTTTTGAACTACTATAGGGTTCATTACTGAACATGTGAATAGTTTTCAGAACTGGGAATTGTTTTCCTGATAACTGTCACAAAGCAAAATCCCTGTTGTACTAACAGAACAGTTCTACCCTTTTTGTAGGATTCCTTGCTAAAGACAGTAATTCTATGCAGTAAAGGTGCTAGATGTCATCATGCAACTGTTAAAGTAAATGAAAAATATAGTCCTGTATCCTGTATCTATAATACCAGAACATACACTGCTGCCTTAAAACCAGTACTAAGATCCTGAAAATATTTCTAACTGTGACTTACTAGAGTAAGGTCAAACATATTAATGTCATAACCAAATAAAATGGAAACCTCTAATTTATTATGCTTTTATAGAGTACTCCATCATAATTGAATGGGAGCAATTGTATCCATATTTTTCATGTACTGTGTAAAAATGAATTGTTTTGATGAATGATTCTCAAGGTATCCATAAGTGTTATTGATTTTGCAGGAGGTGTGATGCAAAAGTGATTTTTCTGGGTGATTCACAGCAACTAAATTTACACGAGAATATTTAAGTTTCATCTGTTTAAAAATATTAAAATAAAGTGCAATAACTCAGAAAGTTCCTCTGATTTATACATTTCAGTGAGAGTCTAAAACTGGAAAAACTTTTCCGTCTCTAATCTCATTCCCCATCAATACCAAAACCCCTTTTGGAGGTTTTTTTATGTGAAAAGTTTTTATATTGTAGAAAAGTTGTTTGGATTATGTTATGGAGGTGTGTGAAAGTATGGTCACTCAGAAAAATTAAAGACTTCAGGTATTACAAGCCATACAATCTTTTTACGTTTCTTACATCTGCAAATCTGACAATCCACAATGAGTTCAGTTTGGGAAGAAATAAATGTTTCTAAGTCTAACTAGAAGAATATCATATAGATTAAGAAATAGACACTGTCCTCAGAGGAAGTTAACCCTGAACATGCGCTTTGTTCTGTCTCTTCTCATATCATAGTTTAACAGAAAATAGGTCCAGGAAGATATAAGGCACTGAAATTCAATATTTGATTTCTCTTTTGTGAAAAAAAAAAAAGGGGAGAAATCTCTAATCATTAAACAGATGTGCACACAAACACACATATATTTTGCTTGTAAAGAAAAACTAAAATGTAAAGACAAGAGGGCTTTAGCAGAATTGCAAAATGTTAATACTCTTCTCCTGAGAAAAGACAATATGTTTAGTATTCCATATTGTTTCAGGACATAACTAAAATGTTAACGGCTTAACTGAAATCAACGAATGAATTGAAGCTGCTATTCAGTTGAAGTCAATCAAAACTATAAATCTTCTTTCTGAAAAGTGGTGGTGCAAAGCAATAATGTATCCAGATTCACTATTTTGCATCTATTCTGCAAACTAAGAAAGTTAGAAAGTCACTCACAGCAATAACATCTGCCTGTCAGTTAGAGCTCTAAGTCATTTCATGCCACCCTGTCCAAACTTAGCAACAATGTAATGCTGTGCGTGACTTGACAAGTGTGAATCTGTTGCTTACCCAAATGGGATATTATGAGTTGTCTTATTTTGAAAAAGATATTAATATTTATTCACTGATGCCTTTTAATTTTTTTTTTTTTCTCATTCGTTTCCTTTATTCATTTTCTAAGTAACAAGTTATGCATGGGTCATTTGACATAGTTATTTGTTTAGGCCCTTATTCCATTAAACAAATGGTAAATATTTATCTTTTTTATTATTATTATTATTAGGTAATGCTTTGGATACAAAATAATTATTGTATTCTAATCTTGGGACTTAAACATTATCTCCTTGCTGTCATCAGCTATATTTAAATAACTCAGGTTGTTTCAGAAAAATAATTGTAATTCCCAGCTATTAATTGTAATTCCCAGCTTTGTCTTCCACATCCATCAGCATAAAATCACATTGTTAGTTCCAAAGGCAAAAATTTCTAGTGTTATTACAAAAGAATTTGCACTTTACCCCAACACTGAGTTATATTCTACTCACAAAGTTGGATTTAATGGATTTGATAGGTGGACTGCTTAGTGGACAAAGAACTGGCTGGATGGTTGCATTCAGAGGATAGTGGTCAATGGCTCAAAGTCCAGATGGAGATCAGTGGCAAGTGGTGTCCCTCAGGTGGTCCATACTGGGACCTGTACTGTTTAGTAATATTATCAATGATATAGACAGTGGGATTGAGTGCACCATCAGCAAGTTTGCAGATGACACTAAGCTGAATGGTGCTGTCGATATGCTAGAGGGGCAGGATGTCATCCAGAAGGACTTGGACAAGTTGGAGGAGACCAATTGCATCCTGGACTGTGTCAAAAGATGCACGGCCATCAGATGGAGTGAGGTGATTCTGCCACTCTCCTCTGCTCTGGTGAAACCTCACCTGGAATACTGCATTCAGCTCTGGATCCCTCAATACAGGAAGGAGAAGGGATTACAGCCTGGAGAAGGGAAGGCTCTGGGGAGACCTAGTAATGGCCTTCCAGTACATGAAGGGGGCCTACAAGAAGAATGGAGAGAGACTGTTTACAAAGGTCTGTAGTGATAGGATGAGGGGCAATGGCTTCGAACTAGAGAAGAGTAGATTTGTATTGGATGGTAGGAACAAGTTCTTCACCATAAGGGTAGTGGAACACTGGAACAGGCTGCATCAAAAGAAGCCTGGCCCAACAGAAGAAAGATGATTCTGCCACTTTGTTTTGATAAGCCATCACCTGGAATTTTGCATCCATCTCTTTAGGCCTCAGCAGAAGAAGGACATGGACCTGACAGAGAGGGTCCAGAGGAGGGCGTTAAAATTCATCTACAATGAAGACAGGCAGAGGGAGATGAGGTTGTTCATCATGGAGAAAAGAAGGCTCTGTGGCCTCCTAGTGCCCAAAGAGGGCTTACAAGAAGACTGAAAAAGGACTGTTTACAATGGCTAGGATGAGGGGCAATGCTTTTAAAGTAGAGAATAGTAGATTTAGATTGGATGTTAGGAAAAAATCATTATGATGAGGGTGGTGTAAGACTGGAACTGGTTGCTTAGGGAGGTAGTTGAGGCCCCATTCCTGGAGATATTCAAGGTTCTGAGCAACCAGACCTAGTGGAAGATGTCCCTGCTCATTGAAGGGGGATTGGACTGGGTGAGCTTCCTGATGAAACTATTCTATGATTCCAAAACTCATTCACACAAGGTCACTCACGTAGTTGGTTTTCACTTTCCCTGGCCTCACCTAGGTTTTATTGTGTGTGGTTTTATAGTTGGTATATTTGGTAGCTCTTTCTGTGAGCCAGAGCTCTCTGCCAGTTTTTAAGCCCTCTCCAGAAGTCTTTGTTTCTGCCTTTAGGTTGGTTTGTTGCAGTTTATACTAAGTTCCTTCTTGGAAACAGTAGGCAACAGCAGATGTTTAGGTGAGTTTTGTTTTGTGATTCATGGACCGTTTTAGATGGAAAGATGTAATAAAAAAAGGTACAAAAGAAGGCACAAAAAAAAAAAAGGCAAATGAGCAAGCAGTGTCACTAACTCCTTATACTTAATAGAGAGAATATTTGCATGTAAGTATGAATGACAGTAAGTACTGTCAGTACTATCAGCATGTCAATGATCACTAGATTTATGGACAGAATGATATGCTTATGAAGCTACTTTGAATGCATCATTAGTATTTTTTCTTAGAATTTAACCTTAATAATTGTAATATCTAGATAATTTCATATAACTTCATACTCCTCCACTTCCCCCCTTCTCCTTCCCACCTCCTCCCTCCCCGCTTACCAAGAGAAAAGACAGGGAGGAAAAAAGGTGAGAGTTTTCTAGTTGATTCTATACAGAGTATTTACTTCTCCACTGCAAAAGTGTCAGGTTACATCAGTGTATACATAAAACAGAAAGAAAGTGAAAGGGAAAATACCATCCAGAAATCCCCAAAACAAGTGAAAACACCTGCACACTTGAGACCTGGAAAGTGAGAGAGTGACCCAGAATCAACTGATCAGGACAGTAACGCCCCATTGTCACAGTATCACGGTATTACAGTACATTAAAGTTTGGAAAGGATCTCAAGAGATCATTGGGTCCAACCCCCCTGCCAAAGCAGGATCACTTCAGGTAGTCTGCACAGGAATGCATCCAGGTGGGTTTTGAAAGTCTCCAGAGAAAGAGACTCCATAACCCCCCTGGGCAGCCTGCTCCAGTGCTCCGTCACCCTCACTGTAAAGAAGTTTCTCCTCATGTTGAGGTGAAATCTTCTACGTTAAAGTTTGAACCCATTGTTCCTTGTCTTATTACTGTGCACCAATGAAAAGAGCCTGGCCCCCTCCTCCTGACACCCACCCCTCAGATATGTATAGACATTGATCAGATACCCTCTCATTCTTCTCTTCTCCAGACTAAACAGCCCCAGGGATCTCAGTCTCTCTTCATAGGGGAGACGCTCAAGTCCCCTAATCATCCTCATGGCTCTCCATTGGATTCTCTCTAGCAGGTCTCTGTCTCTCTTGAACTGAGGAGCCCAAAACTGGACAAAGGATTCCAGGTGTGGTCTTGCCAGGGCAGAGGAGAGATGTAGAAGAACTTCCCTAGACCTGCTGGACACACCTTTTCTTGATACATCCCAAGATTCCATTGACTCTCTTGGTCACAAGAGCACATTGTTGTTCCATGGAGAACTTGCTGTCCACCAGCACTCCAAGGTCTCTCTCTGTGGAGCTGCTTTCCATCAGGGCAACCCCTAACCTGTACTGGTGCATGTCCTCAGATGCAGGACCCTGAACTTGTCCTTATTAAACTTCATGAGATTTGCCTACACCCAGCTCTCCATCCTGTCCAGGTCACGTTGGATGGCTGCACAGCCTGACAGGTGTCAGCCAACCCCCCCAGTTCTGTATCATCAGCGAATTTTCTGAGGGTACTCTCAATCCCCTCATCTAGGTCATTGATAAAGATATTGAACAAAACTGAACCCAGTACTGATCCCTGGGGAACACCACTTGCCTCAGGTCTCTGAGTTTATTCTGTGCCACTGATGATGACCCTCTGAACTCTGTTGCCAAGCCAAGTTTGCAATCCACCTCACAGACCAGCTGTCTATGCCATATCTCCTGAGCTTTTCTATGAGGATGTTATGGGAGACAGTATCAAAATTTTTACTGAAGTCAAGATATATGACATCCACCACTCTTCCCTCATCCACCCACTTGGTCATAACTTCACAGAAGGCTATCAGATTAGTTAGACAGGATCTCCCCTTGGTAAATCCATGTTGGCTACTCCTGATAACTTTCTTGTCTTCCTTGTGGTTAGAGATGACTTCCAGGATGAGCTGCTCCATCATCTTTCCAGGGATGGAAGTGAGGCTGACTGGTCTATGGTTATCTGGGTCCTCCTTCTTGCCTTTTTTGAAGACTAGAGGGACATTTGCTTTATTCCAGTTGTCAGGCACCTCTACTGTTCTCTACAACTTTTCAAAAATAATGGAGAGAGGTTCAGTAACTGTATCTGCCAGATCTCTCAGCACTCATGGATGCACCTCGTTGGGTCCCAAGTACTTGTCTTTAGTTGGTATAAGAGATCTCTAACCTGGTCCTGACTGCCCAGCAGAATGTCCACATCTCTCCAGTTCTGCTCCCTTGCTTCTAGAGACTAAGGTTCCTGAGGGCTGGTGTTAGGAGTGAAGACTGATGTAAAGAAGGTATTCAGCAACTCTGCCATCTCTGCATCATCAGTTACCATATCTCCCATCTAATTCAGCAGTGACCCCACCTTTTGCCTGCTCTTCCTTTTATCATTGATGTATTTGAAAAAACTCTTCTTGTGCTCTCTCACCCCTCTGGCAAGATTCAGATCCAGGAGGGCCTTGGCCTTCCTTGTTGCATCTCCACATTCTCTGGCTATCTCTCTGTAATCCTCCCAATTGACCAGTCCTTTTTTCCACATATTGTAAACCTCCTTTTTATTTCTGAGTTTTACTAAGAGTT
>VXBD01009908.1:184457-336075 GCA_013399975.1 Indicator maculatus | reverse complement strand
AATATTAACCATCTCTCTTGCATCCCCCCTTCCTTCCAGAGCCCTAGTCCAGTGGACATTTTTAAGTAGAGTCTTGAAGAGGGGAAACTTAGCCCTCTTAAAGTCCAGGGTTGAAATTTTATTTATCACCCTGCTCCTTTTTCTGTTGATATTAAACTCTAACATATCATGGTCACTGCAATCAGGATTACCCCCAGCCTTAACATCCTTCCTTCTTTGTTGATATCAGGTCCAGTGCTGCACTTTTTCTTGTTGGTTCTTCAACTACTTGCAAGAGAAACTTGTCATCAGTGCACTGCAGGAACCTTTTGGATTGTTTGTGCTTGGCTGTGTGATCTTTCCAACTATAATATCTGCTTGGTTGAAGTCACCCACAAGCACCAAGGCACTGATCTTGAGGCTACTTCCAGCTGCCTGTAGAAGGCCTCATCGATGGTTCAATGGTCTGTAATAAACACCCACAACTGTATCATCCATGTTTGTACGTCCCTTCACTCTTACCCATAAGCTTTCAATGCTTTTATCATCTCCCCCTGGGCTGAGCTCAGCACATTCTAGCTGCTTATTCACATAGAGAGCAACTCCACCACCTTGCCTTGTCAGTCTGTCCTTCCTGAAAAGAACATAGTCGTCCATAACCACATTCCAGTGATGGGAGCTGTCCCACCATGTCCCTGTAATTGCATCAAGATCATAACCCTGCTACTGCACCCAGATTTCCAGTTCATCCTGCTTATTCCCCATGCTTCTTGTGCTGGTATCCAGACGCTTCAGAGACTCAGCAGAAGAGTGTCTGTTACCATTGTGGGTGTTGCATAATCCACTATCTCTTACAGCCCTTGGGATAGCAGTGGAGCTGGTACCCTGTCTCACAATTGTCCCAGGAATGTCCTCATAGAGCCTCATTTTTCCCTCTTCCCCCTTTGAAATTAAAGACTTATCAATCAGCACTGCCAGTTTTTGTCCCAGGATTCTTTTTCCTCTCAGAGACAAGCAGATTTTTCTGTAGTCAGCAGGCCTGGAGTCCTGTAACATAGCCTGTGACCAAAGAACCCAAAATCCTGTCGTTGACACCAGTCCCAGAGTCAGGCATTAATCTGCTGGATTTTCATGTTTAGTCCATCATTAGGCATAGCTAGTGGGGGGACAAAAGCAAATACTACTTGTGCTCCTGACCCCTTAACCATTCGTCCCAGGGCTCTGAAGTCTTTCTTCATTGATCTCAAACTTCTTTGTGAAATTTCATCATTGCCTACTTGGAAAACCAACAATGGGTAGTAGTCAGTTGGGCAGACCAGGGTAGGAAGTTTTCTTACTACGTCCTTGACCCTGGTCCCACGTAGGCAACAAACTTCACTAAAGAGTGGATCAGGTCTGCATATAGGACCCTCAACGCCCTTCAGAAGTGAGTCCCCGATGACAAGCACCCGGTATTTCTTCTTGACTGCAGATATTTTGACAGTAGGTTTACTTGTCCCTAGCCTCTATGAATGACGTAAACTAGATAAGCTTTCATAGCTGCTTTCATAGCTGCTTTCATAGCTGCTTTCATAGCTGGTAGTTGGCTTCACTTACTGAACATTGGTTTTCGCGGAAACAGGTTCACTAAGAACAACATATCTATTATACAGAGGCACCTGAGGGGGTTCAGTGGCTTTTGGAGTGCCATGCCTGGTACACTTGGGAGGAATTTGTCTCCACTGATCTCCAGCTTCTGAGTCATTCTGTTTGGGAAGCTGGCAAAAGAGCAGGGAGCACTTAGTGCCCTGATGATTACATGGCTGATGGGACTGTTTGAGGGATGACAGAGTCTAATTCCACCAGCTCCTTCTCAAACTCGCTAATAGTCCACAGCCTTTCAACTTCCTCCTTTAGCTCAGCCACCAGACAGAGAAGGTCACCCATTTGCACCCAATGAATACAGGTGTAGTCCCTGTAGTCTGCCATGAGAAGTGAGAGACTGGCACTCCTTACAGCCAGGAGCCTGAACACCTGCATGTTTATGTGGGACCTCTGTCTGGGTTGACACAGACCTTTTGGAAACAGTTTTATGCTGAGTTGCAACCAACTGTCATGAAATGCTGTAAATTCGTGATTTCTGGTAGTGTGGAAAATCAGTGTTTTTTTCAAACCACCATGCCATCTAATTCTTATTTCTCTGGATTTCATTACAAGTATTCCCCAAATTTAATTTCCATTCTCCAAACTTACAATGTGAAAATGATTTTGCACTTCTTTTCCAACACTCCTATCTTCCTTGGACACGCAGAAGTGCATACAGATTTTGTGTCTTTGTTTAATTTAGTACTTATTATCTCCTCTATTTATCACAAAAGTCTTCCCTCTTCAACAATAAAACAAACAAAAAAGCAACAACAATAAAACAGCTTTATCATGCATGCATGCTCTTGATTTTTGCTTTCTTTTGTGGAGGAATGGTAATACTATAGTACCTATTTGGCTGAAGTACTCCTGAAAAATACTGATCTGTTTGTGGAGAAGAAAAAGTGCATCTTGCACTAGGAAATTAGGCACACACTTTCAGAATTAAGAAATGTGGCAAAGTAGTTGTAAAGCTGTTCTTGTATATTAAATTGAAATAATGACAATTATGATTTGCCTCCCAGAATCGCTCTTCAATACCTGTAAGACTTGTACAGATAATATTACTGGGATGTAAACATACAACAACTTCATGAACATTTAATGGTAAAAATATATAAAAATATGTAAATTATGACAGCATATTAAACTCTTTAGGACTTCGTAATTAAATAGCAATTTTTCTTTTCAAACTTCAGCTACCATTTTCAGGGCTTGCCACTGACCACATCGATATAATTCACGATTATCCTTTTTGCAATATCTGTAACCAGAAGACTAATATAGCAAATAGACTCCTATTAATGATTAGTTTTTTGATCCAATTAATTTGGTCACTTGAGGTGGATATATTTTCTAGACAAACCAGATGCTGAACACTCAAAAGGCCAAACATAATAGGTACCCAAAATAGTACTGGTCTATGACTAAACTTATAAAAGTTTTAGTAATGTATTTACCGAAACTCTCTATGGCAAGTGTCAGAAAAGAGAAGCATGTATCAAGTGAAATAATGTTTTCACCTCAAAAGAATTTTGTATGCTTTCTTTCATTTTTTTTGTGTTCTTGATTGATATAGAGAAAAAAAAGTGAATAATTTTGAATAACTGCATACTTTCATGAAAAAATTTAATCCTATAATAAAGCCTTGACAAATATTAGTTTTCTGTTTGTGCTATGGAACAGCAAATTTTTAAAATAAACATTATTAAAAATGTTTTGCTATCTATTTCTTGGCATTGCAAGACATTGTTTGTAAGAACTCATACACTGTAATATGAATCAGCAGTGTGCTCAGGTGGCCAAGAAGGGCAATGGCATCCTGGCTTGTGTTAGAAATACTGTGTCCAGCAGGAACAGGGAGAAGATCATTTCGTTGTACTCAGCACTGGTGAGGAGACACCTTGAGTGTTGTATTCAATTCTGGGCCACTTGCTGTAAGAAGGATATTGAGGTACTGGAGCATGCCCAGAGAAGGACAATGAGGCTTGTGAAGAGCCTGGAACATGTGTCCTGTGAGGAATGTCTGAGGGAGCTGGGATTCTTCAGTATGGAGAAGAGAGGGCTGAGAGGAGACCTTATTGCTCTCTATGATTACCTGAAGGGATGTTGAAGAGAGGAGGGGGCCAGCCCCTTCCCTTGGTGGCAAGCAACAGGACTAGAGGAAATGATTATAAGCTGTGCCAGGGGAGGTTTAGGCTGGGTATTAGGAAATATTCCTTCACTGAAAGGGTTAGCAAACGTGGCAATGGTCTGCCCAACAATAGTGGAGTCATCGTCCCTGGAGTTGTTCAGGTTGCATGCAAGGACGGCACTTAGGAAACATGGAATAGTGTTGACCCTTCAGTGTTCAGTTGATGGTTGGAATGGATGATCTTGAAGGTTTCCTCCAACCAGATATATTCTGTGATTTTGTGATATATCAGATATATCTAGGCTTATACCTGTTTATAGGTGATAAATGATATGTCTTTTTAAACCTTTGACTCTTCAAAATTGAACAGTTGAATGTCTTGCAAAAGTAATTAAAAAAATCCAAGTTCTGCTTTCTGCCTGGAATGATCAATCATTAGAAACAAGCAGCACTTAAAAATTAATTATTCTAAATCATAAGACAGTGTCATCTTTTTTCATGAAGAATAAGAAATAGCCAAACTAGAGTATGAAGGATTATTTTTTTCTGCTGATTTTATTAGTGGGGTTTTAATCATTTACATTTTGCTTTCCTGGAAATAGGATATGGTTCATCATCTTGCATTTTTTCTTTGAAATGTCAGTTATTGGTCTCTCTCGGAGAAAGAAGACCAGACAAGATGGATCTCAAGTCTGATCTAACATAGGAAATGTTTTTTATGTTCTTAATATTGCTGCTAGTCAGTGAAACACAAGGAGGTAACTTGAGTGTTCCATAATCTAAGGCTAAATTATTAGCTGTAAAACTAAACTAGAAGTGATCAAAACACAATTTTGATTAAAAACAAGCAATTAAAAACCTTCCACAAAGTTTAATTTTTATAACTTATTTACATTATATCTGATGAATGTGAAGAGGGAAGGAACAACAGTAGTCAAAGAAGAGTATGAAAGAGCTTTCTAATAAGTTGCAATCCTAAAATATAAAAAAGTGAAAGTGGTGTTAGCATCTAATACTGCTTACACAACATAATTTGTTAACAAATGTAACTGATATTTGGAAAAGGGTGGGATCAGCCACAAATGAGAACCATAAACCTATTTCTGGAGACTGAATGTCCCAAGCCATCCTGATCACTTTTCTCATACTAATACAATTGCAAAACTGTAAGAAAGGCATGCAGGAGATCTATCTGGATTTCTCAAAATGTATTTGATACTATGGCACAGCATATGCTATGGGGAAATTAAATCAAATTGGTTTGGAGCGGAATAGCATTAAATGTATCAAAAGCTGTCTGTCTAACTCAGGAGAGGGTAATTATAAATAGTACTTCTATCTAGATGAGGAAATAATATCCAGTACTGTTCCCCACTGATGCCCTTGGGGTCTTAGTTTATCCATTATCTTTGCTCTGAAAAATTATAAAAGTGAGGATAAATAGTTGCATTCACAACTATGGAGCAGTTATCCCCTTGTTAGAGAAACCCCATGCAATTATTCAAACCTTGACAACTCTATCTGTACACACATTGCAGGTTATTTGGTAATAATCCTGGAGTGCCCCTCTGATGATGTAGGGTAAACATGACTGGAATGTGTTATCTTGTATTCTTTGTTAGAGACTAATTCTTGAGTGCCTGACACCATGTTAACTCTGTCGTGCAACTGAATGTCACAACAACCTTGAAAAAATCCAAGGCACTTTTCTTTCTGAACTGCAAAAATGAGAAGATCCATGGCAGAATCCAACAGACAACAGATATCCCTACACACCATTGTGCATATCTCATTATCTTGAAGGCCAGTGAATATGGGACATAGACAGTGGCATTGAGTGCACCCTCAGCAGGTTTGCTGATGACACACAGCTGTGTAGTGCAGCAGACATGCTGGAGGGAAGGGATGCCATCCAGAGGGACCTTGACAGGCTGGAGAGCTGGGCCCATGACAACCTCATGAGGTTCAACAAGACCAACTGCAAGGTCCTGCATCTGGGTTAGGGCAATCCCAGGACCAATATAGGCTGGGCAGTGACTGGCTTGAGAGCAGCCCTGAAAAAAATGACTTAGGGGTGCTGGTGGATGAGAAGCTCAACATGAGCCGTGGATGAGAAGCTCAACATGAGCCACCAGTGTGCACTTGCAGCCCAGAAAGCAAATCACATCCTGGGTTGCATCGAAAGAAGCACAGACAGCAGGACGAGGGAGGAGATTCTTCCCCTCTACTCTGCTCTAGTGAGACCCCACCTGGAGTACTGCATCCAGTTCTGGAGCCCCTGTTACAAGAGGGATATGGACATGCAGGAACATGTCCAGAGAAGGGCCACCAGATGATCAGAGGGCTGGAGCACCTCTCCTATGAGGACAGACTGGGAGAGTTGGGGCTATTCAGTCTGGAGAAAAGGAAGCTCCAAGGAGACCTTACTGCAGCCTTCCAGTATCTTAAGGGGGCCTACAAGAAAGCTGGGGAGGGACTTTTTAGGGTGACAGGTAATGATAGGACATGGGGGAATGGAAAAATGGATGGATTCTGATTGGATGTTAGGAAGAAATTCTTCACCGTGAAGGTTGTGAGACACTGGAACAGGTTGCCCAGGAAGGTGGTAGAAATTCTTCACCGTGAAGGTTGTGAGACACTGGAACAGGTTGCCCAGGAAGGTGGTAGAAGCCCCATCCCTGGAGGTTTTAAGGCCAGGCTGAAAGTGTCTCTGGCCAGCCTGAAAGTGTCTCTGGCCAGCCTGATCTAATGTGAGGTGTCCCTGCCCATGGCAGGGGGGTTAGAACTAGATGATTCTTGAGGTCCCTTCCAACCCTAACAATTCTATGATTCTGTGATTACTAGGCACAGGTCACTCTGATGCCCTTCAAGCTCAGGCTTTCCAGGATGAGATGGTTGCTAAATTACCATTATATAACAAAATTCAGCTTCCTGCAATCCAGCTTCAAGAATGGTTTCTCCATTGTACCCCAATTGCTGTTGTGACACTTCTTAAGGAATTTAGTAATCCTGTAAAGATTTTTTTATTACAACCCTTACCAAGCAGTTTCTGCTGCTTCAGTGCTTTACAGTTGTCTGTCTCTCTCCTACTCTCTACTCCCAAGGAAGTGTGGATGAGTTTTATCTCTCTTGTTTGAGGGTGCACTGCACTTATTTTTATTGGCAAGGATGTGCAGAAACAATGAGCACATACCCTTTAGAAATATTTAGTGAAATATTTTACTTTTGTTAGAGTACTTTATTTCAAGTATAGTTTATAAATACGTTGGTGTTTGTTTTGTTCTCCAGAAGTGTGTCATGTGAGTTCTGTAACTAGAGTCTAGAGGTAGAAGGAACCTGTTAAGTAAATATTAAAGACATTATTAACCAAGGGAACATGTACTAGAATCCAGGAACCCTTTTTATAGCCTCCACTCTGCTGTTGATTCTCTACATAAAAAAAAATTCACAGATGGTAAGCAAGTGGAAACACTTAAACTTTTGGTAATAAGACAAATGTTCCTCTCTGCTGATAATATATCATTGTGAAAATAAAATGTGCATAGGAAGGACAACAAATTCTGATAGGCCATCCTGATCCCAAAGTTTTAAACTATAGTATGGCACTTTTAAACAAACTCTGTACAGTTATGCAAAACCTAACAATTTTGCAAGATGATTAAAAAAAAAAATCTGTCTTTTCAACCTGTCTTGATTTGTTCTTCCTTTATTTTAAAAAGAAATTAGGCTGTCCATTAAATTTTTACCTTAAATGAAAAACACAATTACAGCAGAATGTTGTTTCGTGGTGCATTTATAAGCACTTGAGAGGTATAAAGGTCTAGATGTAAATTTGTTTGAAATAAGGTTAACACATGTTCTTTGCACAATAGCTCACATCTATTTTCCAATTTGAATCTAAACTGTATTAAATGGGTGATATTTTAATTAATTAATTAATTAATTTCACCTTCTGTGAAACTAAAGAATAAAATTTTTAATTTTACAGTGACAAGATTATGCTTCCTCTTCTTTGCCTTGCTACATCAATTCACTTTTCAAAAAATTCCTACAAATGCTATACAAAACTTTTAAGAAGTAAACTGTAGTTTCTTCCACAGGAAGCTGCCAAACTCAACTCCAAAACACTGAAACAAGCATATTAAATGCATTCACAGAACAACATATAATACTTTATTTTATGAGCACCATGGAGAACACAAGCAGATTTCACTTTGTTGACCAGTTGATGCAACACCTTGGACCCGTAGCATAAAAAAAAAGAATCCTCACGACCCTCAAATGCTTGTGCCTGAGTCTTGAGTTTAAATTGTCCACATCATAATATACAGTCACTTTAGGCCCCTTGTGGTGTAAAGTAACTTGTAAGCGCAGACAGCATCATATACCAAATTCGTGTTAAATCAGTGGATCCCCAAAGAGAGTATTTGTTTTCAGATTATTTCTTCCCTGAACAGAGCACCTTAGAAAATCCAAGTTAACACAAGTATTTTGATTTTCACTTCTGGGGGAAAAAAAAAAAAAAAGCCACAGATGCTCACAGTGAGCTTTGTTTTCCTTCCTGTATTAGTAATGAAACACTTTACTCAAACTGCTGTTAGATGGCTTTCTTACAACATCCTGTTAGAATTAAATTTGTACTCAGTTTCTTTGGTGTTTCATTATACACATTTTTTGAGGAAAAGCAAACTTTGTCTCCATTGCAATGTTCTATAAATTATCAAACTGGCCAAAACCAAGATCATTAACTGTGATTTGCTTTAATTATAAGTCATAAATTATTGATCACATCCATAGACTCAATCAAAAATCTTACATCCCCAAATATTATGCCCTATATATAATTGCTAGAAGGCAAAAATCTGTATTTTGATGTATTCTGCATTGTAACTTTGTGATAGCCATACTACTACTTCACTCTGTCTTATCATCTACATAAATATATTGAAAGGAATTAATCCAAGTTCCTATTGAACAGGTACAGCTTATTTAATCTAATAGAAAGTTGTCTAAGCTAAGACCAACTTTGATTTGTCCACAACAAAGATCCAAAAAGTTGTTGCTGGTTGCAAGAAAAGGAAAAGGTTTGTTTTTCTAAACTTTTTAGTAATGTAGCTATATTTACTTTCACTGATAGTTTTGTGCTTAAGTACAACGTTATGTAAATTTATGTGCTCCAAGGATTATATAATGGATTGTTATACCTTCCAAAATAGAAATCTAATACCTTAAGCATTTTATAGCACAATATACTCATTACAGATCTGTATAATATTGTATTTACATTCTATCATTACTTCTCATTTTAATTATGTATATTCAGCTTTAGAGAAGCTCAGTTTCACTTTTCTTCTTTCCTTTAGGATATATTTAATCAGTTTAATTCAAACTCATGCCCTTCTGGCATCATCATTAACACAGATTGAGTATAATTAGCATTTAATGTACAATAAATAATCCTCTACAACTCAGTTTTTTACATTACTCTTTCCCTTTTAACAACACACCTATAGACCTACTTTCCATTTATCTGTTAGTTTTTGTTTGGTTGGTTTTGTGTTTGTTGTTCTTTTTTGTTGTTGTTGTTTGGTTTGGCTTGGTTTGGTTTTCCTAAGGATAACCAAATAGAGAGCAGAACATGGAAATATTAATTTAATATTCTTTTATTTATCAACTCATTTTGACCTTATTGGCCTTGCCACTTCACAGTATTTTATACTGTGTTCGATAGCAGCTACCAAAGTGGCTGACTGAAGCATCAATTTGCAGACAAGCAACTCCAGGCTTACTAAAGCACTTCTAGGGATTTGAGCTCTTGGATTCTAAATTACATGTTTACATTGTAGCTTTACCCAGTTTCAGAAATATGGATTGAAAAATACAATGTGAACTAGATGAACAAATACAAACAGAGATAATGAAATTGCTATGAAATTTAGGGGGGGGGGAATTGTAAAACAGCAACAATATTACCATTTTTTACTTTTTTTTTCCTATAATGACTTGCAACCCATGGAAACACAGAAAATCTGAGCTCAAAACCTAAGAATTTTTTCGAACATAAGTATAATTTTATCTATGTTTTTTCCACCTCCAAATCCACATATGACAAATATTCAAAAAGAAAGTAACACTGGTTTGCTTTTCTCTTTTAGTAGCCTTATGCCCTAAGACATAAATTTCACTAAAAATCAAACCAACAAAATTAAAACTGTATCTTTTGTAATAAAATGAGAAATCATTTGAAGTACGATTTCATCAAGTGTCTTCAAGAATAATCTCTCCAGTAAGAAAAGCCTGTGGAAGGAAAAGAAAGAAAGTGAATTCAAAATTAATTTCTACCTTTATAAACTGGCCCTAATGCCTCAGAAGAATGTAAATGTTTTACAGTTAAGATGAAATTTTACACTGGAGCCCAAATCCCTTAAATTAACATCAAATTTCACAGAAATTTAAAATGCAACAAACTAATTTTCATGTCAGAATGAGCTGTGAACTTTCAGAAACAAGTTGAGAAGTCTTTTATTTCAAGTAAAGAAAAAAAAAAGACCACCACATCTACAAATGCACTAGTCATGTCTTTTGTTGAGTGAACATAGAAAAACATGTCAGAGCAGATGCAGTAGAAGGAAATCTATAACAACAAGCTTGTCATTCATGCTTATTGCATTTGATTCACAAAAAAACTAAGGTGTTGGAAATATGTGTATTTCCATATGTATGTATGCAAATGCTTACAGCATATGTAAGCAAAATAAATACAAGTGTTTTCTCCCAAATCAACTACACAGTTCCTTCTTGGTTCCATTTTGGGGGATTCATCAAAAGAACCATCCCTTCTGCAAAAAAAGCAGATTGAGACATCCTCAGGTCCCTTTCTTCCGGACAACTTTACAACCACACTTCCCCAGGATGGTAGCATTGCATAGCATTATTGTGGCCCAAGTCCAGGCACTTAGCCTTGTTGAAACACATACCACTGACCTTAGCCCATTGAGCCAGTCTGTCTAAGTCTCTCTGTAGAGCCTCCCTACCCTCAAGCAGATCGACACTCCCACCTAACTTGGTGTCACCTGCAAATTTACTAATGGTGTACTCTAACTCTTTATCAAGATCATTGACAAAGATGTTAAGCAGAAGTGGTCCTAATATTGAGCAAGTGGAACACCATTTATGACTGTCTGCTAGCTGGATTTGACTCCATTGACCACCACTCTTTGGGCCTGGCCATCAAGCCAGTGTTTTATCCAGCAGACTGTGTATTCATCCAAGCCACAACCAGTCACTTTTTTTCATGAGAATTCTGTGGGAAGCAGTGTCAAAGGCTTTACGGAAGTCCAGGAAGAAAATATCCTTAGCCTTACCCCCACCCATTCAGCAGGTAATCTCGTCACAGAAGGAGATCAGGTTTGTCAGGCAGGACTTGACTTTCATAAATCCATGCAGACTGGGCCTGATACCCTGGTTGTCCTCTATATGATGTGTATTTACACTTCAGATGATCTGTTCCTGACCTGCCCTGACACCAAAGTCAGACTTGACAGGTTTATACTTCCCTGGATCTTCCTTTCAGCCTTTCTTGTAGATGGGTGTTACGTTTGGTACCTTCCAGTCCACTGGGACCTCCCCTGATAGTCAGGACTTGTTTTCCTCTGATTCTTACCCACGGTGACTGAACCCTATCATCACCTTCATTAATTTGAACACATACATCTTCCTAACACAGAGGGCCATTCCACCACCTCTTCTTCCTCTCCTACCCCTTCTGAAAAGCTGGTGGCTATTGATTACAGCACTCCAGTTGTGGGAGCCATCCCACCAGGTTTCCATGATGGCAGTTATAGTATAATTTTCCCATTGCACAGTGGCCTCCAGCTCCTCCACTTTATTGTCTCTGTTGTGTGCATGGGTACAGATGCACTTTGTTTGAGCGAATGATCCTGCCACCTTTTTTGGGGGAGAACTAATTGCTATATTATATGAAAAGTCCAAAATACAGGTCTGAATGAAAAAATCGATAATTTTGTTAAAATATGTTTATTCCATGATAAATAAAAATACTCTTTCTTCATGAAAAAAAGGAGAAAAAAAGAGAAAAACAAAAAACCACCTCGTTTTGTCATAGAATACAATGGTCCTAATTCCCTTCATATTCTATTCAGTAATTATTAAAACCAAAATGAATAATATACCCTGAAGGAGGAATCAGGAGCTGGCAATTATATCTCAACTTTCACTTTGATTTCCTTTGTTTATTTTCTTTTCCTACTTCCATGTGTCTCCTGCATTTGTTTACACTATGGTCCAATTCCAGTGGAAGGAAGTGGTCCCAGTCAGTATTCCACTGAGACTTTTCACTTTTGGAATATAAGCTGCAAATCAGAAGTTGGTCAAAAAACATGGCACAAATTTTTCTATTACTTCACTACCCTTCTGCACAGATAGTGTTCACTCTGACCATGACTGAATTGCATAGGATATTCAGTTTATTAGAATTGAAAGATGTTTAGTAGTGATTTTGAATTGCAGCAGATGGAATTATGTTTCTTACATAATAAGTGAACAAAAAGTAAGTAATACATTAGAAAAAATAAAACGCTTACTTATGGGACAAGCACGGACTTCCTTCTGCAGCAGCATTGGTTAATACATTTGTGAAACTCAACTCAAATACTATCAGACTATCAGAAAGAAGGGAAATGTGTTACCAAAAGTGTAACATCAGTACAGGTTTTAAAATTAAATTATCTTTGTAATTAACACTAATTCTCATAGGTGGAGACAATTCCTTTTCTTGTTAAAACTTTAAAATCCTGTTCCTAACAAATACAATAAATTAACAGTGTAATATACAATAACACCTTTTGCAGAGGAATGCCTTGACAACGTAATATTCAGTTATGGTCTAACTGCATTGTCGTGATATGGACCCTCTTAGTGAAATGGAAAATACAGAACTATAGTCACTACACTATTTCAAAGGTACTAGTAGATTTGTTATACACAGGCAACAGATGGGATAGGTGCCAGACTGTCAGCCTTGAATAACCTTCACTAAGGATGATGAAAGCTCATATCTGCAGAAGAGATTACTGACTCCAACAGTAAATGTGTGGCAAGTCCCATGCTGTTAAAAAAATCTGATCTTTACAAAAGCCCACAATCATGACATATGCACTGAGCACCAGGTATGAAAACTCATGAATGTCATGTCTTAGTAGACAAGCCACAAAATCTAGCAATCTGAATGGACAAACCTACGCTGTTCATTAAAGGGAACTGTGTACCTTAAATTTGAGGGAAAGGAAAAAATTAGTTTTCCATGAGTTGTGTTCCCACAGGGCGTACCTTCTTCCCTGCAAATAAAGATCCAAGAATCCTATTCTGAACTAAGCATTTCCAGTTTTCTCTAGGGTTTTGTGCAAAATGCAGCACCCCTGAACTCTCTAGAACACACTTGCTTTTAACAGAATTGTGGCATGCACAACATGAGTGAACCACATTACAGACCATTCTCCTTACTTACAGTCTTACTCCTCCTTCTTATAGAATCACAGAATTCACTGGGTTAGAAGGGATCCATGAATGTCATCTTGTCCAACCCCTCCTGTGAGGAGAAGGGACATCTTCAACTAGATCAGGCTACTCAGGGGTCCATCAAGCCTGATCTTGAATGTCTCCAGGAATGGGGCCTCCACCACCTCCCTGGGCAACTTGTTCCAGTATTTCACTACCCTCACTGTAAAGAACTTCTTCCTTATGTTCAGCCTAAATCTACCCTGATACAGTTTAAAACCATTACCCCTCATCCTGTGACAAGCCCTTCTAAACCATCCTTCCACACCTTTCCTGTAGGTCCCTTTCAGATATTGCAATGCTTCTATAAAGTCTCCCTGGAGCCTTCTCTTTTCAAGGCTGAACAGCCCCAACTCTTTCAGCCTGTCTTCATAGGAGAGGTGCTCCAGCCCTCTGTTCATTTGCATGGCCTTCTTCTGGACCTTCTCCACCAGGTCCATGTCTCTCTTGTGTTGGGGGCCCCAGAGCTAGACACAGTACTTCACATGAGGCCTCACCAGAGCAGAGCAGAGTGGCCGAATCACCTCTCTCTATCTGCTGACCGCACTTCTTTTGATGCAGGCCAGAATGTGACTGTCCCTCCAGACTACATTGTTATCTCATGTCCAGCTTCTTGCCCAACAGTACCTCAAGTCCTTTTCTGCAGGGCTGCTCTCAATTTCATCATCCCCCACCTTGTACCAGTAATAAGGATTGCCCTGACCCAGATGCAGAACCTTGCACTTTGCCTTATTGAACCTCATGAGTTGTTCCTGAGCCCACTTCTCTAGCCTGTCCAGGTCCCTCTGGACAGCATCTTGTCCTTCAGTCTTGTCACCTGCATGACTCAGATCGGTAGCAGCAGCAAACTTGCTGAGGGTGTATCCAACCTCTCTACCATCAATGAAGACATTGAACAGCGCTGGTCCCAGTACAGATCCTTGAGTAATACTGCTAGTTATCCCTCTCCATCTGGACATTGAGCTGTTGATCGCTACACTTTGTATGCAATTGTCCAGTCCCTTAGCCACTGAACAGTACACCCATCAAATCCATATGTCTCCCATGTAGAGAGAAAGATTTTGTGAGGGACTGTGTCAAAGGCTCTACAGAAGTCCAGGTAAATGACATCTGTTTGTCTTCCCTTGTCCACTGATGTAGTCATTCCATTATAGAAATCCATCAGATTGGTCAGGCAGGACTTGCCCTTGGTGTTGCCATCCTGGCTGTCTCAAATAGCCTTCTTGTCCTCCATGTGCTTTGTCAGAGCTTCCAGGAAGATCTGTTCCATTATCTTCGAAGGCACAGAGGTGAGACTTACAGGTCGATAATTTCCAGGGACCTCTTTTCTGCTCTTTTTAAAACAACATTTTCTTCTACTCACAAAGGACTTCACTTGACTGCCATGATTTTTCATTTATCTTGGAGAGGGGCTTTGCAAAAACATTAGCCAATTCTTTAAGGACTCTGGAACATATCTCTTCAGGTCCCATAGATTTATGTTCAGTTTCCTAATAAATGTATGTTCTCCCCTCCTTACAAATCTTTACCTCTACATTTGAAACTCAGTGTTTGAAACAGAAACACTGAACAGTTAAAAACATCTCAAATTTCTTGTTAATAATCAACAATATATGCAAATACACCTTATAGCAGTAGGAAAAGAAATTGCACTACCTCCCCAATCCCATCTTATTTGATAAATCAGGTGCTGAATACACACCAAAAAATTTTATTCCTCCCTCTTCTCCACTCTTAATACCTGATGAGATTATTGAAAACTACTTATCCAGTACAGATGTCTCAGCCAACAGATTATAAACTCTTATAACAAGGTATCATTACTCTTGTTCTAATTCATTTTGCATAAAGGAGTTCATTGAACCAGAAAGGACAGACTATAAAAGACTATAACTATCACTTAGACCTTGGTTCCAGTTTAAATTTCAAAGACCTTCATAAAACATCAGTGAATAATATCAAGTACAGAAATAGTCCTAATGAAATATCCTTAAGAAACTGTGGTGGTGGTAACCACAAGTATATTTAAAAAGAGAAAGTCTAATTATCTGAATTGTTAGTTAATTCACTATTATTGTTAGTTAATATACACTAATTTCTGTGACTTTCATTTTTTTCTACTTTAAAATACCACAAAGCCCCAAAAGAAACTTGATTTCTTTATTGTTATTTGCAACTTTGAACAATATTTTTTCATTAAGTTTGTGAGATATTTATATGCAATTGTAATTTGTTAATGATACACAGGTTGAAACAGTCCCTAGCAAGAAGGAATGTAAAAATCATTATGATTTGTTTCTTGAACAAGATGAGGTGAAAGACTGCATCATTATGACTATTGATTTTAGCAAACTATTTCTTAAAAATTCATATCTACAGAAATCCGAAGCAAAGAGAAAACTTACATCAGCACACATTTGTGGGCAAAATCTACAGGAAGCAGTTTCAGATCACATGTACCACATGAAAAATTATCATTGTATTTTAAAGTAGCAACTACCTGCTGCCTTTTAAAATCACGATAGCTCGTTTCTAGAGTTTGGCAATATTTGACATCACTCTATGATCACTGAGTCCAGCCACTGACCTAACATCACCATGACCATTAAACCATATCCTGAAGTGGCATATCTACATGTTTTTTTAACACCTCCACAGATGGTGACTCCACCACATTCCTGGGCAGCCTGTTCCAATGTCATGCTTCCAGTGTAGAAATTTTTCCCAATATCCAATATGAACCTACCCTGGCACATTCCTACACATAACGTACTTTCAGTAATGGCTTTCTAATATTTTATTTCTAGGCTTAGAACAAACCTTTGTAAATGAAATAGCTATTCATCACAAAGAGAATGTTTTGGTATTAGAAAACATCTTCAGGTTGTTTCTTGCTTCACAGCATGCCCCCATATACGACTTAGCAAGGCAAGGGTAAAACTGTGGTGCTTATTTTAGACACCAGATAGGATTCCCTCAGATACTGACCTGGTGTAGAAGGTGAAGGGTAAATAAGTGCACTACTGCATGGAAAAATGTTCAATCACTCTCTATCAAACTGCAAAATAAAAACAACAACAGCAACAGTGTTCTCTGTGGGACATGCTCACAAGGTAATCTTACTCAATAGTTCTTACTGGCTAATAAATAACCATTTGGGTAGACAGTGTAATTCACTCCATTCAAACATGTAACTCAATACCTGCAGGCAAAGTTTCACGTTTCAACAGGAAATATTGCTGCAGTGGAATACAATGATGGTGCAGTTCATATAACCACTGAAGGAAAAGATAGACCTATTATATAGGTGCACATGAATCTATAAATATAGGAAGTGCTTAAGACATAGATTCCCATAGTCTGTTATTATTTTGCTGAGGTATATTTTACAGTATCTCATCTGTAGCAAATTTGGTAAAAAAAATGACATTAAACCAACAGATTATTATGATATGAATTTCCAGACAGATTCAGATTAAAACAAATGAACAAACTCAAAAAACGAACAAGATATACAGAGTCTTAATAAAGGAAATAATTACTATAAAATAACACATTTTAGCAAATAAAATGTACAAATTTGTAATTGTTCCTATACTTTTTCTTTTCCCAAATATTCCTTTTTGCTATGGTTGCACAGGATTTGTGGTTTTCCGTAAAATCTTCTTTACTCTTTCAATCTATAAAACGTCACGAAAGCACTTACTGTCTTCTTAGGGAATTTTGGAAGATAATTTAATTAACATAGGAAGATCCTGGAAAAACCAATGTGCTGAAATAATACTGATCATTTCATAACATATATGTTGGGCATCAGTACCATTCCTCCATGCATAACTTCTCTACCAGTTCCAGGCTCATCAGACTGGGAGAATTTTTCTGCTTGAGAATGTAGTATCCAAAAGCTCAGCTCAGTATAGACTCTCAGTTTACTTTGAAGGGCATATCTGATTCCACCTCAGATTCTCATCTTATCTCTGCCTGCTTTGCATCTGTGATTAAACATTCAGACTAGCAGAGTTTGTCCTAATGACAAGCCTAGATTGTCAAGCTCTCTTTGGCTCCTAAAATATTCAAATAGTTCACGAGTTAAGCAGATGGCCAAAATGAAATGTTCTGAGTACTCTGATATTCAGACTCTTTTCCTGCAGGAAGACTGTGACCACATAATTATTTCTTCCTCTTAAAACCTGTCTGAAAGTGTTTGTTCTACCAAAAGTTAATGGAGATCTTAGTCACCATCATCCTTTTGATAGTGTTATGTAGAAAAGAAGATTCATGTTTGTACAGCAATGGGTAGTACTCCTCACTCCTCATTACACTCATGTAGAGTGTAAAATTAACCATTCATAAACAGGCAAGTATCTTAAGGACACATGTTAGAGAGGTACTTCATTTTTTCTTGGGAAGATGAAGGCTCTTAGCTGTCAGTGTTCTGTTTCGAGATATGCTCTAATAGTCAGTGTTTATGCCCCTCTCTACCATGGTTCATCCAATTTAGTATCATCCATCTATCCTTCCATACACAGCCTTTCTTATGGCTATGCAGAAGGATTCGACACCGACTAGATCTCCTAGCTCCAAGCAGCATGGTCCAGTCAACAATGTATTCCTTCCTAATTGCTTCAGTCTGGACGTGAATGAAAACACTCTCCTTGCTGAGATATTGTTGCAGAATCTTTATCCCTTTAGAATGCCTTCTAAAATCTGTGCCAGAACTGTAGATCCTGGTGACTTTCATCATTGGTAATTTGAAGGTCTAAAAGCCTAAAATATTTATTTTCTCAGATCTGTGTGGATGGGAAGAAAATTTGCTGAAATAGACCTGGGGATCCTGGTGGACAACAAGCTAAACATGAGTCAGCAGAGCATCACTACAGCAGCAACAGCAAATATGATTCCAGCCTGCATGCCCAGGGGCATTACTAACAGAGACAGGGATGATCTCACCCTTGATCTCACTCTGTTAAACACTTATCAGGTCACACCTGGCATACTGTGTTCAGTTCTGGTCCCCACAATTCAAAAAAGAACAGACTGGAGACGGGCCAAAGGAGGGGTATGAAGATGATCAAAGAACTGGAGAACTCAACCTATGTGGTAAGACTGAAGGCCTCTTTTTCTCCCTGGAGAAGATACGGCTGGAAGAGACTTCATCACAGTATTCCAGTACTTAATGGGTGGTTTCAAAGAGGATAAAGGCTGTCTCTTCACAAGGAACCATATCAAGGACACAAAAGATAAAGGGTTTAAGTTGCACTAGGAGAGATTTCATCTCAATATAAGACAGACTTGGTTTTTTGTCGGGTTTTTTTTATATTTTTATTTTATTTTATTGAGAGCAATCATTCACTGGAACAACCTGGAATATCCAGATTACTACCAGATATCCAGATCTTGGGGCAGTTATCAAACCTTTAACCTTGCAAATTAGCTAGTGTTTTGAAGTCTCTTGAGCAAGAACTTCTTTTGACTTTCCATTGACTTTTTACCTTTCTTCAAAATAAACTGCAAATATTGTCTCTATAATTTCTGGGTACTGTCTAAAACTCTGTTATGGTTTAGGATGCACTTGAGGAGGAGGTTTCAACATTGTGGCTCAACATTCCCTTTAAAATTAATACTTGTCCTGTTTATAGTCATATATTATCAGATGTAGGTAGTATTTTCTACAACCCCCAAGTCTTCATAGAAAATCACTTTCTGACTTCTATTTTCTAAGAAAACTCCAAACTATTTAGAAATATGTTAATCTGGAATGTACGAAAGATTGTAGAAACCTGTCACTTAAAAATAAATAGCACTGTTTCTTATCCAGATTGTTTTAACCAAACACAATGAAATATGCTACAATGCAAAAAATTCCTTCATATAAAAAAGTAAGAAAGACAGCACAGGAAGAAATCTTCTCACCACAAATTGCTGGGTAAACGACATTCTAAGTAGTGACATTTTCAGTCATATCACTGAAATAAAATTACATAAATAAATTTTTAAAAGGTAGTATGGAAAAAAAGATGCCTTAGGCCAAATACACACCACAGAAATTGTAATTAAAAGATGTAACCAGTCAATTACATAATTTAGTCAGAAAATAGTGTTTTAAATGAAACGAAAGAAATTTAAACCATATTTTGAAATTTAAGAAGTTTAGAGTCATACAGCCTTCACCATATTAATGAACTAATATCCAGATACAGCCTTCACCATATTAATGAACTAATATCCAGATTTGCAAAAATGCGTATGCGTGCACCTTCTCAACACACACAATGCCAGCAGAGTTTATTTTGAGTTTAGGGAACTGGGTTTTAACCATGTGCCCCTCTTTCTTAATAATTTTGTGAATGCCTCAAGCCAGACAACGTGGCACAGTTCTTGAGAATCTCTTTATTTATCTTGGCTTGCTCACATTGTTTTTCTGGGTATAGGAAAGCAATTATCTACATTTCTATATCAAGGTACAAGTGCATTTGTAAAGAACTATATTGAATCTTTTTAGGTGTTTTAGGATTTTTGTTTGTTTTAATTTTTATAGATATATTTTCACTTGATAATTTTTGCTAATTTTGAGTCTAGTCTATAATATGAGTAAACATACTACATAAGAAAACCCTCTTTTTCTGGAAAAAAAAAAAAGCAGGTAAACAAACAAACAAAATCCCAAACAGAAGAATAGAAGAAAATATAAATAGTCAAGAAATATAATTTTTTCTTCTCTGAGTATTAGTTTGTGTACTATTTGGTTTAGGACCACAAGAAGTTAACCTGGATCAATTCTTCATTCAAAGGCTAACACTCCAAAGTATTTTTCTTGTACTTTGAGGATGAATAAGAGACATAGGTATAGAAATTATTTCCAGAGAATCTGAATCCAAAGAATATCAGATAAAAAGTAATGAGTACTTCATTTAAGCAGAAAGTGACCATAGCTGAAGCAAATAAAGCATTGCACTTTTAATTCCATTTCAAATAACTTGATAATCTAAATGAACATCTCTATAAAGACAAGGGCTTAAAGCTTATCTTGGTGAGTGTGTAATACCATACAATGGCAATAGCTTTCATTTCTGATTCTGTTATACCAAAAAAGAAAAACCAGAAAACAAGTAGTAATTAAACTTTAACTAGTTAGAACTCAACAACTAAATTTTGTTTTAGCTAAATATTTATTACTTTTTTTTCACTTTCCTTGTCTGTTTTCTTTTTGTTTTTCTAGTTTGTTTTTTTTTTTAACTTTTTCTCCCAAAGCAAGACTTGTATTTGTTCTTCCTTTCTCTTTTTTTCTCCTATGATTTTCAGATTATGCTGATTTTTTTTTTATATCAAACTCTCTATTTTGTTACAAAGTATAACTGAATCGACATTTACATCTAAGAGATAATGAAATAATGAGAAAATTATCCTGAGAAAGGAACGGTAACATAATCTCTTATTTGCTTCCATTGAGGAAAATTCTTTAGAGCTCTTAAACAGGAGTTAAATTCATTAATAGATAGCATGCCTCTGTGATAAGCTTTAGCCAATAGAGACTATTTCACATCTAGTATTCACATAATAATAGACAGAACTTATGGAAATCCCATGCAACAAGAAGGCAGATAGTCCATATTCTAAAATTCTGCTTTGCACCAGTCACTCACTACTTCTGAGAACACCAGGGTCTAATTAATCTTTCGTGATTCTACATCTGCCAAGGCAGCATGTACAACCAGATTCATCCAAAGGAAGAGTCATCATTCTTCTCTCTTCTCACCCTTTCAGTACTTCAGTGTTGTTACAAGTCACTAATAGAAAATCACACCAAGAATTTTAAGATTCAGTGAACAAATTTCTAAAAGCTATTGCTGGTATGTTTGCGTGGCTTGGAAGATCTTTTTTATTTTTTTCTTTAATATTACTTCACAGTTAATCACTACAGGTGCACACATACAAAAATGTGGGAAGTAAAAGCCCTTTTGACACTTTCAGTATTGCTTTCACTAGTCAATTTTATTTATCAGTGAATTAAAACAACATAAAATATTATTTATAATGTTATATATCTGTTGTCATCTATCTCAACTTCACATGCAAGGTAGGACTGGAACCTATGCTAGACAGCCCAACTTGGTGGTTTTTTAGCCAAGTCCTGAAAACCCCCAAGGGTGGATGAGCCTTTCTTAATATGCTTAATTATCCTTGTGGGCCTTCATTGGACTCTCTCCATTATGAATATACCTCTATTGCACTGAGAATTGCAAAACTAGACACTCTCATTTCACTCTAAAATTGTGCAACTTCTGAGAGTTTTGTTTGGGTTTGGTTTTTTTCCTCTTTTGAGATACTGCATCTAGACACTTCCAAAGGCCTTTTTACTTCGAGCCCAAAGTCACAACAACCATTATTGCCATCTGGAAAGAGGCTAAAAACTTTAATGACTTTAATGCTTTTATTTAGACACATAATATTAATAATTACTTTATAGTTATTTTAACCTATCTGAATTTTGACTAATTAAAATGGAATATGCTCACACAATTTCCCATTACTAAAAGCAATTTCACAACCATGTTAGAGCTCCACCTTAATTTCAAACATTCTATTGCAGGATATTAATTTTATGATTATTTAACTTAACCGTTTGGAGTGGGTCTACTGATAGTCTATGTCCTACTGCATATTTTGTGGCATGTTTCTTAGTCGTTCTGCACTGAATTTCTCTTTGATGCTCCTCCACTGAAGTCAACACAAAAATGAGCCAATACAAAATGCAAAGAAAAATTTTGTGAGTTTAATATCTAAGTTTTTATTTGCATATTTATTTTCAGAAACTTGTGACATTATTATGATGTGT
Organism: Indicator maculatus; assembly: GCA_013399975.1. NCBI lineage: Eukaryota > Metazoa > Chordata > Aves > Piciformes > Indicatoridae > Indicator > Indicator maculatus. The sequence goes on along the minus strand of VXBD01009908.1, from coordinate 313,927 downwards.
TAAGGCTGCAAAGCAGTGGAGAAAAACAAAAACATATATTTCTATGGGACCCGGCAGGAAGTAACATATCCTCATTACTGTAAAAAATGTGGTTTTAAAGGAAACTGTTTGCCTAGGAATACATGAGGACATATATGTTGTCTACAGCTGTGACATCCACGATATTGCCTAAATTGACTGCCTTACTTCTGGTATTATCTCAGATAAAACTAGTGAGTTTGCTTGTTTTTCTTTCTGGGTTTTTTCTTTTGCTATACAGAACTTTTACACTGCTCAGAAGTGTGGCTCATTTTACAAAAGCCGTAACACAGACAATCCACAATTTTGTGTTTTGTTTTGTTTTAAATAAATAGTTTGTAGGTATCAAGTCTCAACATTTGTTGATAACTAAAGAGGGTAATAAAAGAATCGCTGCTTTTGGAAGACATTTTAGATATCTTATCACTAACACCACTCCCTGTTCATTTAGAGCAGTGTAAGAGTTACTTCACCATTATCTCAGCTTTACAGATTTGTGGGGTGATTTTTAAAATTTTGGTGATGGATCTCAGGGAAAACTAAGAAATGATCATATGTCGACAAGAACATATCTAACAAGTTGAGACAACCATCTCAAAAACTGCAGATGCTCAAAACATTTTAGTCAAGAATTCCATATGCTTGGTAGTCCAAAAAGGGAAAGCAGAGGAAACAGTTCAAAAGAAACATTATCATCATTGTTTCATATTCAGTGCTTTAACATTTCAAAGCAAATTACACAGGGTTTTTTTTTGAGATGAATCCATTTAATTTCCAAGATATGCACCCTGAAATTCTCAGTCCTGTTTGTTTCCTATCTATTTTTCTGAACAGAAGGACTATTTATACCCCACCCTGGAAATTACTTTGCAATTATCTCAGATCACTCTTCTCCTGACACTCCCAATAAGGTGGATTTTTTTTCCGGAATCAAGTTGATGTTACCATATGGCACACTTCATTCTGTGTACCAAGCACAAAAGTTTTGTGAGTTTTCATCACCAACATAGACACAGAGAGTAAAAATTAAAAGTAGCAAAAATGGAAAAGCAAAAAGTAAGCACTGCTCCTCTACAGAATTCATTTTAACCCAGAAGTCAAAAAATGTTAGTGCTTTCATTGGTTTCTTTAAAGACAACATTTGAGAATTCTACTATCTTTAAACACACTGAAAGATAAGACAGAGCTCAGGCAAGCCAGGATGCTGTCCATTACTGAAATAATGGATATTAGCATGTAAGACATGTGAGTAAATATTTAGTCCTGTATGTAGATTTTTTGCAGTAGCAGCCAGTAGTATGAAAAAGAGACTAAAATTCTCCTTTTATTCTTCTATCTTTTATAATTCCAACAAAACAAAATTTCAATTCCTTTGTTTTATTGCAAAGTCCTAAAAACTTTGAGGAATCTGAAATGTGATTTTGCAAAGAACTATAGTTCAAACTGCAACACTTTTTCATTCACTTGACCAAGGTGCATTGGATTGTTTCAGTTTCAGTCTCGCTGCATACACTATCACTTTTCATTCTTTGGAGAAAAATCAAGAATCCCTAGGAAAAGGAGATGAAAATGATCATATAGTACTCTTGATATTTCAAATGTCAATAGAAAGAAGGAATGTTTGAATGTGTTATTATATCTTGCTAATGCACTTCAACTATCCTCCAGACATTATAGGTTAAGGAAGTGAATAGCTTAACTCACTTTGCCAATGCTTCTCAAGCCTTGTAGGTAAAAATAAAGGTCAGAGACACTAAAATCTCCATTTCCTTCTCCCACTAATTGAAATGCAGTGACTATTCATTAACAAAATTACAGTGAAGATATAAATTATTTCCCACCTTCTAATTATGCCTTAAAAAGATTGTTTCCTCACTTACAGAGAATGAAACTGTTATTTTTGTGTATAAATCTTATGCATCTACAAAACCACAAACATACAAAGGGTATATTACTTCTAAAAAAGTGTTCTCTGAGAATCCTTCCTGAGATTCTTCAGTGTGAGTTTGTGGTTCCTGATAATATGTTTCAAACACAATATAAAACTTTCTGAAATCCTATTTAGTTTATGTCTGTCTTTTTTTCACTGCATTAATAAACTATCAGAGAGTTTCAAGAGAAAGCTGAAGAAATAAATCCATATGTTACTGAAATAATCTGACTATGAAAAATGCTGCTGTTTGTGGAAGCTGTTTCTATGTAAAACAAAACCAAACCAAAAACAGAAACAAAAAAAGGGAAAAGAAAAAAAAAAACCAAGCCAAAACAACCCATAAACCAAAACCAGGGAAGAAAATTATTCTGAATGGATTGCTTGGGGCAGTGAATGAAGTAATCAAAGGTCTTTAAAACAGAGACTTCTTTTTTTTTCTGGTTGTCATTATATATAGACAAGTAGTGTTCAAAGGATTCAATACTTTATTTGAAAATCTCTTTGAGATGTTCTTTAAGGAAAGCAACTCTCAAATTTATTCACTATCTTCTTCCATTTAATTGAATGAGAAAAAAAAAACCCAAGCAGAAAAAAAACCAACCAAAAAAAGCCCCACCAAAACCAAACCAAAACAACCAAACCAAACAAAAAATAAATAAACAAAAGAAAACCAAAACAACAAACAAGACAGTTTCCATAGATTTAAAATGGAAATAAAATTAAGTCAAAATTAAGCACAAGGCTCATCTATATGAAAGTGATTCCTTCCTTTCATAAAGCATAAATGCACATAAATTAATTTCATTCTTGTTGATATTGTTATTTTCTCCAGCTCAGAGTTGTAACAGTGATCGTTACACTACAGTGAAATATCATCTTCAGGTAAGTTACAATAGGCTTGGATAGTTTTTCCTCCATGGCTGCACTGGCAGTTTTATAGTATCATCCCAGCAAAATACAGCCTAAAACATGACTTTTATCATCTCACTAGGAAAGATCTTAATGAAGAACAGCTATTTCTAAATTAACAAAAACAAGACTCTTACCTCTTACCTTTACCAAAGAGCAATACATACCGTAACCATGAAGCAACAGAAAAGAATCATTCCTGAGTTCTTCTGGATGCTCCACAAAGGCAGCTGAGAGTCTGGCCTTGAGTATGGAAGCATCAGGGTTGTAAGATGGGGCTACTTGAGGTATTTCCAAATAAATTGCATTCATTTCTTACATTAATAAGTCTTCTTTGACAGATGAGCTTGAATCTGTCTCCTGAAACAAAGAATTCACACTTGGATATCTCACTGGGGATCATCTCCTTATATAAAACTGACAGATATTTAAAAATATGCTGCTAACAAAACACAAAATTGTTGGAACCTGAAAAGGGAATAATAATGGAATGCATAGATGGCTTTCATGTCTGGAGGTGGTAAGGGATGTTGTACCTCTAAACCATGTGATAAACGGATGGGAGTAAAAAATAACAAAGTACTGCCTCTCAGAAATGGATGGGAAGGCAAGTGGGGAGAAAGGCACTTATTTAAATAAAGATAAATCATTGGGCTTAACAAGGCAGGCTGCGGGAAAGTGAAACTGTAATATTCATGTACGTCTCAATAAATATCCACCAGCTCCGCAGGTCTGGGCCATTTTGCCCACCCTGCACCAGTGGTCACCTCCTCACAATTGGTCTATCGGTTGTATTTCTGCTCTCTGTTGAGACTGGCAGCTCAGGGATCAACGTATCGCTCAATGTGCTCAAGGAGAACCCACACAAAATAAGCTAACATTTTATTTTTCTTTTAACTGTTGAGAGCAGAAAGATTAGTACATAAAATCTTATATTTGAAAGAGAAGACAATACATTCAGGAATGCTTTTTTTCTGACCAGCAGCTCCATCCTTCATTAGGAAGGAAAGTGATTTAAGAAGAGGAATAAGTTTGACTTACATGGTATAGAACAAAAGAAAAAGAAAAATCTCACTTGAAAAGGAAAAGAATCTTTAAAAATAAAGAATAAAAATTCTATTATGAACAGTGACTAAAATATTATTTATTAAACAATTTCTTTTCTTTTATAAAAATTATAGCTAATTCAATGGAAACGAAAAGTTTTAAACTAGCAAGTCTATGATCTTAAGTACCTTCATAGCCTCATAGGAGGACCACTACTGGTGGAAACGTCTCTATTATGTAATGATCTACCCTCCTCAATCTTGAAATACAGTGTACTTTACTCACCAATATATTGTAAATTCACATAGTACTGCTTAAGAAAGCATTATCATTTAGTTGTCCACACCTGACATCTAGATTGTTAGTTTTCCAGTGTTTGGTTTTTCCCTCTTTTGAAATGTCCACTTTTTTCTTCTGTCTTTTGTGTGAAGATCTTTTATTTATCCATTTCCAGTTTCAGTTTTAAACTGGATGATAGCATCTTTCCTTCAGTCCTACTGACTAACATTTGACAGTTTCTTCCTCTTACTCATTCATCTCTGAGATTTAAGTTTCCTTTCCTTTTCATTGCTTCACAAAATATTTCTTCGACAACTAATACATTTTAATCAGTAAGGTTATCAATACTAGCGTACGATCTGAGAAGTGACAGAAGTCCATAGATGAAAAATAAAATATTTATTATGTTTTGATTTAAGGTTGAAAAGTAAGCTATTTTAGGAATAGCAAGTTGAAAAGGAAGCAGTAGAATAGATCATGAGGAAGTCATATTCATGAAGAGTAAACAGAACTTTTTCCCTCAAAATTACATTTTTTAAAAAGCTACAATAATGTGGGAGAAGGAAACACTCCTACACTGAATGGAACATATCAAACTGGAACTAAGAAAGCAGAAAAAGGGAACTGAAAATTATATTACATTTGTCAGTTTGGCAGTTGTTCTGTCCTGATGTCATACCATCTTCTGCAGATGAATAATAGAACAATATTAAGTCTCACCAACTCAAGAAAAAAAGGCATTAAGGTAAGTATTGCATGAACCTTCAGGAGGTACGAATTATTGAACATGAACAGCCAAATCCTTGTATCATACACAAAAAGGAAAATGTCTTAGTATCAATCCTAAAGATTGGACCAAAAGTAGAGAATATAGGCTTTTGCCATTGAAAAAAAGTTTTCATGCCAACGCTGTGAGGAACTGATAACATAAACTGCTAGTACCTCTACTGTACCTCTTCTGAGAGGTAATGTGTTGCGGTTCATGCCCAGCAGGCAACTAAGCCCCGTGCAGCTGCTCACACAACTGACGACCTCTTCCCCACCGTGGAAGGATGGAAAGGAGAATTGGGAGAAAAAGACAAAGCTCCATGGATTGAGAAAAGGAGAGTTTTGAAGATCAGCACAAAGTGATGATAATCAGGAAGAAAAACAATACTAACTAAATACTATACACAAGAAGCAATCCAAACCAGCGCCCATCTCAGCTCATCTGCCCGATCCTGCCCTGACACCACCTGCTACAAGCAACAGCCACCTGCTCAAGGCACTCACACTTGCCTGGGCCAGTCCTTCCCTTATATAGCAGACGTGGCATCAGTATGGTATTGAATGTCCATTGGCTGGTTCAGCCAGTTATCTTGGATGTGTTCCCTCCCAGTTTCTTGGGAAGAGGGGGGGAAGAAAAAACCATCACAACAAACCACACCAAAACTCAATCTTAGATGAACCCAGAACATTATCCACCCCTTATTTTATATCAACTTTGCCATGTCCAGCATTTAACAGTTAAGATAATCCAATTTAATTCACTAGGTTTTCTCACCCAAAATGAGATCACCTTGTGGTACACAATGGATTTCTTCATCCTTCCACATCACCCACTAGATGCACCCAGGTTCCCAGGCAAAAGCACCCATTGTCATTGATTGTTACCAGCATCTAAGCTCTTTCAAAACCTTCACGTACTTAATATTCTGTATCTAATGGAAAAAACACCAATAAATTAATATGCTAAGATTTCTTTTTTCCTCCACATGAAGAGGTCCCCAAACATATTGGGTGAATTACACGTACTCCTTTATTGCATATACTCTTTCATTGAAGTTGATCTACCACTGTTTACTGTAAAAAACAAAAAAAACCCCAAAACTAAAACAAAAAACAAAAAAAACAACAAAACAAACAAACACACAACTGCCCCCCAACAAACACACACAACCAAAAAAAAAAAAAAAACAACCAAAAAAAAAGTCAAGAAGAGAGTGAGGATAATTTGTTCCAATTCATGCTTTCCACAGCATATTTAAAAACCCAAACAGCAAAACTCCTATTTCCCACTAGAAAGCCACAGTCTGTCTTATGGTACTTTTTTTATTTCTATTTTTCAAAGTTGTCCTGAGGACACGGCACTGTGACAACTCAAATCAAGTTGTATTCCTTGTATTCTGCCAAGCAGCATTAGAGAACGTAGTGCAATGTGACTCTAACAACATGAGAAAATGTCACAATGATACAGTACTCAGGAGATGATACAAATATTCTCTCCAAAATTTAAAGAAGGTTCTGCATAGCATGTACTTTTTCCCAAAACTTTACTAAGTTTTGGACTCCCTTTCTATTCACTGTCAATTATATTGATACTGTAAAGAACTATATGTGACTTTATTGCCAGGAAACTAAATGTATGGAATAATTCTTTTTCTGTTGCTCTGGCTCAACAATGCAGTGTTCCAGATTGAAATCTCACATCCTGACAGTATGCCTGTACATTAACATCCTACCCTCGAGTTCCTAGGAAGTAATATAAAGAATTTTCCAGGTGTGTAAAAGACTGTATCTGCGATGCAACTAACTGATGTGGAACAGAAGGGAAATCCTGTTCTAAATAATGTGGCATTTCTTGGATCTCAGTGTAAATAAGCATCATGACACTTGTTTTAGCAATTCCTTCAATGTCTGTATTTTTTGCAAGTATGTGTAACTCTTAGTCTGGATTGTGTACTGCCCAGGAAAAGAGGTGTATAGTCTAATGTGTAGTTTAATTTTCACCGGATTCTACTATATATAAGTTAACATTTCATTTAAATAAATATTTAAATAAAACCCAAAGACAATATAAAAGAAATTAAAGATATATCTATTATTTTTTACAGCTTTTCAGACAAGTAAGTGAAAATATATAAGTATATATATAAGTAACTAATTTATAATTAACTTATAAATAACTAAATATAAAAGTAACATTTAGTTTCATAGTAATGTACTCAAAATTTACATGTAACTAATCATTTTTTTCCTTGACTTTTCAAACCTTCCTCACAGTTCTTTAAGAGACTATAATAATGGCAGACACCATAATAAAGCATAGGTAGGGTTGCTTACATTAATTATATTGTTATGGATTTATGTTTATGCAGCTATTTTCCTTCCTCAGTGTTTCAGTGGCAAAGTCATGCTTGAGGTGGGTGGCAGAAAATTAGCTTCAGATCGAACGTATAATGAATGTGCTAGCTGTTGGTTGATTTAGTAAGATTGAGGGAAATGCTCTGTGCTTTTCCTGAGGTGAAAAGTAATTTTAGCTAGTGGAAAAGTTTCTCATAAGGGTGGCCAAGCAAAGACATTCCTCCTAGCAATAACAAGTATGTTGTACATATGTAACTTCCACACATAACTACTGTTAACATTATTTTTTCTAATTTTAGCAGGTCAGAAAAACATTTTTTTGGCAGGTTAATACCACTTTCTGGGGACAGCTATGTGATACTGTTTTAATATATTCATGAATATCAAGTAAAATCCAGTTCAACGAATTTTATACCTCAAAGCCAAAACCTGATAAAATGCAGATTAGAGTTGTCAAGTCACAGTCATTAGGAAAGCATTAGAAACATGCAGGCTTCAGAGTGAAGTCTGCTATTCATCTTAAGACTTCACTGCAGCACACAGATTGAAAAATCCCTGGAAAAATAAAACAGTATACCACTTTATTATTTTTTTTCTTTTGTGAGAATTATGACTGAAGAGTCCTGAGGAAATAAGCAGAATTTATAGCCCAGATATCATTATGTCAGAAAAACAAAATTGATCCACTAGCAGTTTCTGGAAAGACACAGTGTCTCTAAGCAGCTCATCTCTGCAAAACTGAGATCCAGACATACTGCCTAAACCATCTCGCACATCTCAAACTAGGTTTGTTTTATATGGGAGTATTTTATGCATTTGATTTGCATAAAATAATAACAACAATTCAATCCGTGTCATGTAGATAATATGATATCTAAGATTATTTTTTTAGTGAAAGTATTTTAGTCTCTTTTAATCTTATGATTAACCTCAAACATTTGAGTGAGTACCACAGAGAGCTGAAAGACAACCGTCATCAGTAAAGATAAGCACATTACTTAATTTGTGGTTATCTTTAAAATATATTTTCAGCGGGATTTTAAAGTATACTTTTCATCTCTTCATACCATAAAAATTAATGTTTTCTCCCTGCAGCTTATATAAAGTACACTAGTCTAAAAATCTCTTTAGAGAAGTCAACAGAAGAGGTTAAAATTATAATTCATAGATTCATAGAATGGTTTAGGCTGGAAGCGAACTTGAAGATCATCTAGTGCCTATCCCCTTTCCATAGGCAGGGGCACCTATCACTGGACCAGGTTGCTCAAGGCCTCATCCAACCTGGCCTTGAATACCTTCAGGGAGACCTCCCTGGTCAACCTGTTCCAGTGTCTCACCACCCTCACTGTAAAGAATTTCTTCCTAATATCCAGTCTAAGTCTAGTCTCCTGGAGCCTACAGCCATTCCCTCTCACCCTGTCACCACGAGCCCATGTAAAACATCCTTTCCCAGCTTTCTTGTAGGCCCTTTCAGGTATTGGAAGGATGCCATAAGGTCTCCCCTGAGCTTTCTTTTCTCCAGGCTGAACAGTCCCAAATCTCACAACCTGTCCCCGTAGGAGAAGTTCTCCAGCTCTCTTATCAAGGAAAATAATTAGCACTTAAAATCTGAATCTAAAACAATAGTTCATCTGGTTTTCAGATATGATTTATCAAATTAAATAGGTATTCATGACAAAACCCCTTTTCCACAGATAAGCATTGTGAATATTATTCTTCCAAACTGAGCTTATATCTAGCTCTTTTTCTCCCCCCTTTTATGTGTATTGTCTTTGATTGTAAATGTTCAGCCAGTTTTTCCTCAACAATTTCTGAAGTACCTAGTGCTAAGGTAACTCCAGTTTGACTTTTAGAATACAAATACATACTTTAATTAATTCTTCTATGCAGTTCATACATGTGGTTAAAAAAATATAAGTCCTTTTCATGACGTGTGTAGATGGGATCAAAAAAAGTTAATTATTTCAGCAATTTTGTAAAAAGGGTAAAATATTACTTAACTGTATTTTTCATCACATAGTCCACAATGATTCAAAATTATTAAGACAGTGTCCATGTGTGTCTATCTACTTTGAAATTTGAAACAAACACCATAATCATAACATGTCATGGTGTGAATACTTTCTACTTATTTGTTTTTCATTCTAGCTAATAGTTTCCTGTACTTCACATACACAATCTTTTCTTCACTGTGTGGAATGTTTTTGTGTTGTCTGGGATAAAAATAAAATACAAGCAAATAAAAATATCAGACAGAATGAAGCACTTTCATTTTGACTAAGAATTTTGTTCAGTGACTTCAGAGTTTAAGGCAGTCAGCAAAAGGCCATTAACCCAGAAGGGTTGAAAATGCATTAAAAAACTGTTTTTCCCAAGGCTACTACTATTGTGGCTATTCCCATTCTATAGACATTTCATATTTGAAGCATCTTTTGTGAGAAAAGACAAGGAATTTATAGATTTTGATATAATGGTATTCCATTACATTCTAAGTGCCAAGCTGTTGAACTTAATCTTTCTTCTTTACAATTACACAGTGCAATAAACTGGCATTTTAATTATACTTAGTCCCTTACTCTTTAACTTTGTATTTTTATAAACAATGTGCTCTTGTGGCCAAGAGAACCAATGGGATCCTAGGATGTATCAAGAAAGGTGTGTCCAGCAGGTCTAGGGAAATTCTTTTACCTCTCTACTCTGCCCTGGTGAGACCACACCTGGAGTACTGTGTCCAGTTTTGGGCTCCTAGGTTCAAGAGAGAATCCAATGGAGTGCCAGAAGGATGATTAAGGGACTTGAGCATCTCCCCTATGAGGAGAGACTGAGATCCCTGGGGCTGTTTAGTCTGGAGAAGAGAAGACTGAGAGGGAATCTGATCCATGTCTATAAATATGTGAGGGGTGAGTGTCAAGTGGAGGGGGCCAGGCTCTTTTCGGTGGTTCACAGTGATAAGCCAAGGAACAATGGGTTCAAACTAGAACATAGAAGATTTCATCTCAACATGAGGAGAAACTTCTTTACAGTGAGGGTGACAGAGCACTGGAACAGACTCCCCAGGGGGGTTGCAGAGTCGTCTTCTCTGGAGACTTTCAAAACCCACCTGGATGCATTCATTTGCAGACTACCCTAATTGATCCTGCTTTGGCAAGGGCAGGGGGGTTCAACCTGATGATCTCTTGAGGTCCCTTCCAACCTCTGATATACTGTGATATTATGATACTGTGATATATAAACTTTATATTTTTATAAATAATATGCCATAGTGTATTCTGTAACAGCAACTTTTAGCTAAAGCCTTTTTTTCCCTAAGATTTTATCTATTTGTAAATAAAATTAGTTCTTTTATAATGTGATGCTGACTAAAAGCAATAAAGAGTGATGTTCGACATCTTGTCACTATAAAGGTATTCCCCTGTTATTTTTAGTAAAGAATTTACTTTTATTAGCCTATAAATTAACCTACAGCTTCTACCAAGAGAAAAATTCCATTCACTTCTCGTGATAGAGAGATAATTTCATCCACAATTTTCCAGTGAGACTTCAAGAAATTTAAAGATGAATGGCAGCTAAGAGGTATGTACAATAATGGAAAAATTTCACATCTCATTAACTGATATATTAACATATATAATTAATTTCATATATCATTACCTTAATATACTCTGCAATTTTCCCATTGAAAATTAGTACCATTATTGAAAAATGCATTTGCATTTTGCTATACCCACTCTAAGAAAGCATGTGCCAACCTTTTTACATGTCCAGAGAGGACAGATGTAAAGTAAGTGCAACATAAGATTAAAAAAAAAATCATTAACACCTATCTAAACTAGTTACAGCATACAAAAAATTATGCACAGAGTCTAACTCAAATGGGTTCAGAATATATAAAGAGAATTTATTTTTTTATTTTTCTTATGTGCTCCTTACACTATGAATATTTCAAATTTTCACTTGCCAGAAGTCCAAGTGATACAGCATATAAAGTAAAACCACGTAAAGCCCAAATCCAATTATAAAACTAAACCAAAAAGTAGTAATCTGTCCAACAGGGTTATTTTTCTTCAGGAGAAGTTGGGAATGGCCACACACAGGATAGCCAACTGAACAAGCCAGTGAGGTATTTGATCCTATAATGATATGGGGGGAGGGGGTGGGGGTGCTGTCATGGTCTTATTCAGGTGTAGAGCATCTTTTGCTGTGTGGGTGTAGGGTGAGTGTGTCACATTTTATATTACTTGGTTTTATATGTTACTTCTTTGCTGTTGTTGCTTCTCCTGTTATTCTTTCTTTCTTTCTTTCTTTCTATTGCTCTATTAAACTCTTCTTATATTAACACACAGGAATTTTACACTTTGCACCCAATTTTTCCTTCCCATCCTACTGGGGGAAGGGAAAGAGGCAGTTGTGTGAGAAGCCACATGGGGCTTGGCTGTGGCTGGGATTAAAACCATAACTATCCCAAATCATCAGAGAACCTACTCATATATCTTATCTTTCTTTAAGAAAGCAAGTTTTATCACATAAAAATGTAAGGGTGTCCAACCTCAAGAATACATGTAACACAAAATTCTGAATGGCTCTGAAACTGTATTAATATCTGTTCATTTAACTACCTGCATGTAGACTTTTTATTTTAAGATCAAATCTCCTTAATGTGTTATATTTCAGGCACAAAGTCTATGGTATTATTCAAACAATCAAATAAGTATGAGCTATCCTTTTTTATTTCAATAGACTGTTTTTTATAAATTTTAGGGAGGATTAATTCATTCTTCATTGAAAGTTAAGCTCTATAATTTCTGACTGTAGATAAAAACACTCAGGCATTATTGCATTGTTCACATAAAGTGATAACTTCAATCGTGTCTGGATGCTTTTAGTATAATTTGACTTTCATTATATAAAAAATATTTTTTTGCTAAACAGGATTGCATTTCTTCTAATGTGCCTTTTTTGGGCAGATCTTTTATACATTGACTAAAATGTTCCTCTGCTTAATGTGACAAAAGTTTTTACTATGTCCTTTAGAAGATAAGGGAAGCAGTATATTGTTCTGGAATTTGGCGCAAGCTCTTACACTGATGAGCACCATGTTTTTATTAAATGTATCTTAACATTTAATCTAACTCATGTCTCTATCAATTATCTGTCTATAGATCAGAGAATCAACCAGGTTGGAAGAGACCTCCAAGATCATCCAGTCTAACCCATCACCCAGCCCTATCCAATCAACTAGTCCATGGCACTAAGTTCCTCATCCAGTCTTTTCTTGAACATCTCCAGGGACGGCGACTCTACCACCTCCCTGGGCAGCCCATTCCAATGGCAAATCACTCTCTCTGTGAAGAACTTCCTCCTAACATCCAGCCTATACTTCCCCTGACACAAATTTAGACTGTGTCCCCTCATTCTTTTGCTGGTTGCCTAAGAGAAGAGATCGATCCCCACCTGGCTACAACCTCCCTTCAGGTAGTTGTAGACAGCAATGAGGTCACCCCTGAGCCTCCTCTTCTCCAGGCTAAGCAACCCCAGCTCCCTCAGCCTCTCCTCATAGGGCTTGTGTTCCAGGCCCCTCACCAGCTTTGTCACCCTTCTCTGGATACGTTCCAGTACCTCAACATCTCTCTTGAATTGAGGGGCCCAGAGCTGGGCACAGTACTCAAGGTGTGGCATGACCAGTGCTGAGTACAGGGGAAGAATAACCTCCCTTGTCCTACTGGCCACACTATTCCTGATATAGGCCAGATGTAGACGTACATTTTACAGTGCAAACTCTGTTTGCTTCATATAGTTGAAGTTTACATCATCAATAATGTCTATATTAGAAAAAGAGTTGTTTGTTGGTTTAAAGGTAGTTCCACCTTAGTGTTCTTGTTTATTGACATTGATCAAAACTCTTAACGGTTTTCTTTTGTAGATTCCTTAAATAGAATTAAACCCATTACATCTCAGAATCTCTTCTGGGTTTTTGAGGAGTGCTTGTTTATTTGGTTTGGATTTGCATTTACAGTCTTTTTATTGTTTCTCTTTTCCTTTGTATGCATTTAGACCCCTCAAGAGAAATACATTCTTTGCCAGTTATATTTGTTTCTCCTGTTCGTGTTTGCTCACTATAAAGTCATATTCAGGAGCAAGCCTTTCACAGTGTTCTTTAAGTTAGCAAAGCTACTTCTGATATTCATTTACACTTTGACATTTTGAACTTGTCCTCAGTCTCATGAATGTTTATTTTTACCAAATTAAGCCAACATTATTTTTCAAGTCCTATGCGTAAATAATTCCATTTTACATTCTTATTGCAGCTTTTTTTTTTTTTAATCTGTGTTATTGTGTCATTTTCTGTGGCATCATCTAAGATTTAGTATCACTTTCTTTTCCACTTTCTGCCTCAGTAAGTCAAGTAGATAACTGGTAGGGGACGTCTGGTGACAACGTCAATGAATTACAGGGCTAGAAACAAACGAAACAAAACAATCAAGATTAACTGTTGGCAGGTTTTGGCTGAGAATACTGAAATGAGCCTTCAGTACTGTACACTTACTTGCTAGACAAATGGTGGTAAGTTATTCTTAGCTCTTACCTCTACACCTTTTTCCAGATAGCTTTGCTTTTCTAGTTCAGTAGTTGAGCATACTGTGTTGGAGTACACTCTGTAGCACACTGCTTGCTCTCTGACTGAGCAAATACTAGCAGCAGTGAAGAATACATAGATGTCAACAGCTTACATAGAGAGTTCTTATCAATGCTTAGATAAGCGTTTTGCTTATAACATTATATTAATTTTGGTTTGAGGTTTTTGTTCAAGTTTTTTTTAAAGATAGCATTTGGATGACAGGTATGTATATTTGAGTATACTTCAAATCATCCCTGTTTAAAGTGTGAATGTTTTAAAAACTCTTAAAGTTGTCTTCTTTTACTGATTCTTCTTTCTTTTTTTTGTTTTCTTCTGCTCCTCTCTTGAGATCTGTTGACAAACAAAAACACAAGGCTGCAGAAAATAAGGGACCTAACCTTAAGAACTGTTAAGTACTGGATTTTTTATTAAATATTACTACAGAGCTTATATATAAGATTATAAATCCTTATTTGAGATAAACATGAGATTAAAAAAAACCCCATCTTTCTAATAAGGTACTTTATGGGAATTTAAACCAGTTAATATCTTTGCAGAAGCATCTGAAGTTGTGTCACTGTATTAATGGAAACGTCTTCATTGACCCAGAAGCTCTCCTGTTCTGCTACACAAAATGAGTGACTTAGTCCAGCATAAATGGGACACTGCTAGAAGACAATTTGATTTTCAGCCTACTTAAGTGTTTGGAGTGAAGGCTATGTGTTTGCATAATCTAGACCTTTGACTACATTTTATTACAAAGTTGATTTCATTAGAATTTAAAGAAAGAAATTAAAAAATGTGTACTTACAAACAACATCAGTGGTGGATAGAAACATATAATAGCAGTAAAAAAACCCAGAGATTCTCATCTAACTATGTGGCTCAGTGAGCTGGATTTTAAGATCCTTGGTTACTATAAGTTATCACAACTCCACTGGTTTCAGCTCAGCTATTTTTGTGCTAAATAAAAATGTGTCATCAAATACTGCAAGACATGATAAAATTTTTAGAGTCAGTAAAACAGCACTTGTAAGTATATACATACACAGATAGATTAAAAACTGTCACAAAGAACAGATTTAAGAGTATGCTGCCCTTGCAATCATGAAAAACACTTTTAAAATGTAGGAATTACTACTAGTATTTGTCACAAAGCTTTGTATAAGTGTTATAACATATGGCTGAATACACTGATTTTCATCCTTTGCGTACTTCAGAAGTAGACTTTTTAAAAGGAGATTTCTAGCTCTGGCTCTGTGCATCTCATCACTTTCAGTATCAACAAATAAGAACAAAAAGCCTTCTTATAAAAAGCCAAAAAGAGACTGGATGGTCTGTAATCCAGAAACAGCTATTTCTCTTCATTGACAGAATTAGGATAAAACATGCAGAAGCAGAGTTTTAAAGTTAATGAGGTGAATTAACAAATGAATAAAACTTGCTTGGATTTTCTTTGAACTTCATTCAAAGGAGGGGACTTTATGTTTTTTATATTCTTTGTAACTGCTGCTACCACTGAGCCTCACATACAGGCACAGAACTTCTTGAATCAATGGATGTGCAAAGAAACTTACATGACAGCTGATTTTAGGTGACTTCAGGATGACAGTTAGGCTTAGATTCTGATAATCTAAATATACTGCTTTTGTGTTTAAACTGGGAATTTGATCTCAAATATCAGCCTTAAGAATTTGTTGGATTGTCATGGACAAAAGAGTCTCAGTACAAGAAATTTAAAAATACTTAATTTTGAATGTGGCTATTGAGGTGTAAAAAAGAAAAATAAACAAAAAAGACAGCAAATATTAAACAAATGCTTAGGAAAGCATCTTTCTATCTCCTTTACCAAGCTCAGTTCTACCTCAGTATCTTTCCTTCCTTCTTCCTAGGCTAAGCTTCCCTTATTTTTGATGAGAATTGCATACAGTCTCTTTCAATCCCTTTGGCTAGTCATCTAGTGGGGGAGGATTTTGAGGTTAGTAATGGTTTATTTGTGCCACTCCCTCTTTCTTGTTTTCCTTCACTGATTTGTATTTCTTGATTGTTCCCTTTGTACCAATGTAGGCTCCTCCATGGGCCACAGTCCCTCAAAGGTAACCCTGAACCAGTGTGGGCTCCTTTATACTCCACCATCCTTTTGGGGGCATCTTCATCCTAGTGTGGCTTCCTCTGCAGGCCACAATTCCTTTGGGACATACCCTCTGTTCCATGGATTGCTGTATGTTCCACAGTTTATTCACGGTGATCCTCATCCTTGTGTGGTCTCCTCTGATCATTCAGAAATACCTCCTCTGTCATGAAGCACTTCTGTCCAGAAGTGCACCTCCAGCCATGCCCCTAACAGCATGCTTTTATGTGTCTTCTCTTTCTCCTCCTTTTCCTTGGGTGTTTCCTTCTGTATGTCCTTCTGTTCTCTCCCATATCTCCTTGTTGCATCTGATTCCCCTTGTTTGAGAAGCAGTGACAAAGGCTTCCCTGACTGTTGAAGTGTCGAAGCAGAGCGAGCTGTTTCCACTGGTTTCCAGGATGGCCCAGGGCAGTTCGTTTACTCTTTCCATAACCCTCTTCCACCCAAAAATTGCCAGATATGCCCAATACATGGTCTCAGTTTAAAACCTCAGACACAAACCTAAAACCTATTCAGTTCCTTTCCTGTTCTACAAGGAAAACAATTTTTTTCCTGGAATGGATTTTGCTGCATTATAAATTGGACTGAAAATTTTCCAGAAATTTCTGTAGATAGGGAGGCGTCGTTATTATTGAACTTAGATTACCTGCAATTTTGGCTTACATAGTTAATTAGCTGTATCTTAATAGCAGTTTCTGCGCAAGCCTTTAGGTTTATGTTTGAAACATATTTGGAAGGCTTTCTGAATGCTCTGTAATATACATTGAAAATTTATTTTCCAATAAGTGTTTCTTTTGATAGCTTTTTTTTCAAAAACAATTAGTACATACTAAACAAAGGAGTGTAAGCCTATCTTACATGAACTGACTGAAAGAACTTGGCTTGTTTAGCCTAGCAAAACATACGATAAGAGGGTAGATGATTGTTCTTTACAAGTACATCTGGGAAAAGCCACGAGGGAGAGAGAATGGCTATTAAAGCTAAAAGACAATATCAGCACTAGAACAAGGGTATGTAATTTGGCCTGAAAATTGCACTGTAAATTAGAAGATTATTTCTAACTCTGAGAAAATGAAGCTGTGAAGCAGCACATAAAAGAAGTAAAAAGAAAATCTATAGAAATAGACTAGTCCTAATAAAAGGAGGTGTAAGTATAGGAATGAGATTATGTCATGAGTAACCTACATGAGCAGATAATTGGACTGCATGGTCAAGGAAAACCATTCTTGTTCCATCATATTTTTTTTCTACTGCTCTAATTTTGTTTGGTTGGTTGGTTTGTTTTGAGATTTCCTTTTTCCTCAGTGGTTTGGGGTTTTTTTTTAGTTTCTTGAGGCTGAATCAGTTTGTCGGGAGAAAACTGGCCAGTTAAAATCATCTCTCTTTGGTGCTTGTTTACAAAATAAATGCATTTTAACTCCAGGTCACTGTATAATGAAAGATCTCTCCGAAATGGAACACGTGCAATAACGGGAAAAAACCTTCACCTCAGCTGGACACTGGACACTGGAATTCATCTGGTACATGGAAGATATCAGACACTATTACATAACATATACTTACATTTCAAATTTCACATCTCATTCTAAATAGGTGGAAGATGTAGAAATTTATTCCAGAGTGGTTCTTCATCTCACTGTATATTTTAGCTCTTGAATTTTTTTTTTTGGATGCTGAAAAATATTCTTATCTCCTGTAAGAACACAAACAGGCATTCTTATGCCAGTGTAAGGCACACTTATGCCAGTGTAAGGCATAGTATTCATTCCTTGGCACTTCTATTGTGTATAGTAATGCACAAACGTGATAGACACTCACAGATCTGGCAGTATAAAGTTATATGCAACTAGTCTTAAAACTTAGTAAGTTATGTACCCCTTCTGTATTAGATTACATCATCAATATAAATTCAGTTTCAGAGCTCTTCTGTAAGAAAATAATATTCTGTTTTCTGAGCGTCTAAAAATTCCATTTCACACACTGACTGTGATTTTGCCAAAGACATTTGAGCCATCTGTTCAAGATTTCAATTTTCAGAAAATATTTGGAAAAAACAAGGGATTATAGGCTAAGAAACCAATAAACTTCCAGTGCTCAATACAACAGAAGAATTCAATACTAAATCAATCAGCAAAACAAAGAGATACAGTTTTCCATGACCTCTCTCCCTCATCTTCCCCTCTATCCCATGCTGAAAAACTGCACATTTGTTGGGCCTTCTTGTAAGACAGCAGATTCTGTTGCATGATAAACTCCAAAAGCTGAATTACCAGCTATATCTAAGGCTTCTAGAGGTTCTAAAATCTGTATAAATGAGGACTAGATAATGAGAAGACCAGAGCAAAAAAAGGTATCAAGTCAGAGTAGATATATATAATTTCTGCAGCACTAAGGACAATATGTCAAAATAAGCTGATGCTGGAATCTGTTCAACTGTATATTTATCACCTTCCTAGGAAATGTGACTTTTGGTAAGAGGCAAGAGACTGCTACCACCTGAGCATCAACTGTTATTGCTAGTGACTTGTATTGAATGTTCTCTGACTGCTTGCTGAGCTTCTTTAGTCCACTGCTGTATTAGCTATAGCTGAAATATGGGTAAGAGTGAACCTAAATAAATTAGTTTTAACAGATCTGTTTTCAAATGCATATAATTTCTTCCCTTCAAAATGATAGGTTATCTTATTTATTTAGCTATCCCCACACCACTGAATTGTGCTAATGTAAAAACTCAAGACCTAGCCAGAGACTAATAGCTGTACTTGTATCTGAAAAATACTGTTCATTATATCTGAAAGTATGGATTCATCCATGTCTCACACCATAAAATTTGCACTGTGAAAATGAATTAGTAAAATCTGCCTTGACTAGAGCACAGGAAAAAATTCTGATATAGGAGAGTTTCTGAAAGTAGGAAAATAATGAAGGTACTGGAAAGGAACTCCTTTAAGTTAATTTTATTTTGATAATCAGGGGTCTTTCTGACAGCACAAGCTTCTTCTGCATGCCTGCTAGAAGTTATCAGCTTATATTGTTCATTAATGACAATATAAAACAAAACCCAGAGCCATTTTAGGATTGTCAAACCATACCTATTGAAATTTATTGCTGGGACCTGAAAGTGTTTTTTTCTAGCGTGCAAACCTCTCCTTTCCTTTGTGGTCCTGTATACGACTCAGATAAAACAGTGACATAAGCACTTCCTTATCCTGATTTAAAGTTCATTTAAGTCTGTGGGGATTGTTCCACTGACATTAACGGGTTTTGTATTGGGCCTTTTTAGCACACTGGCAAGATCCTAAGTCTCTAGGCAACACTCCAAGATCCTTAAAAGGGCATGACAAACAGTCTTATTAAGTGAATGCTATATGCAGTACTCCCCTCTGACATACAACTACCTTTTTGAAATATGGTGGTGTTTTTTTTTCGACCAGAATGATAGATACAGGAATGACCAAGACATATGATCAGATACAGCCTCACAGCTTCTCCCTTTTTCCCAAAACAGTTGTTGCAGTTTGTTTCAGTAGTTATCCAGTAACTAGGGCTCAAATTATTTTTTCAACTCTCAGTCTGGAAAATGAAAATAAACAAATAAATAAAATAAAATTTTTGTTTGCTCGATGTTTTTTTTAATTTCACCAACCCATGCCATGTTGTATTCAACAGAAGAAATTTACTTTCTTTACTTAGAATCATACAAGGCAACAGGATGATAATGTACATTTCTTCCTACATTAGGAAAAAGATTACCAAATAATTTCTAATTTATGAATAAAATTAAAGATGGGTCTTCTTGTTACTGTCACCTTTCCTTGCCTTTTAACTAAAACCAGATATAAATTTTGTATGTGCATGATTAAATGTAAAGATAGATTACATAGAGAAAGAATACATCTACAATGTCCTTTTCATTTTAAATCATTGTTTTAGAGTCATCTAGGAACCTTGTAGCTAATGTTTACTACAGGCTGCTGGATAGGTAGCCTACTAAAGAAGTCTCCTTGCTCCCTCTACTGAAGGCATCACTCTCAAGGCTCTAATGCTGCTGCGGAACTTCAACCACTCTGACATCTGATGGAAAAGTAGCATGGTGAGCTGCAGGCAACTCAGGAGACTCATCAGTTGGAGCCCCTGGCAAACTGCTTTCAAGGACAAGAGAGCAGAATTGAGCTGGCAGATCTTTAAGGATGCTTTCCACGGATTACAAGAGCTCTCAATCCCCAGGTGTAAGAAATCAGGCAAGGTAGGCAAGAGATCAGTATAGCTGAGTTGAGACCTGCTGGTCAAAGTAAATGGCAAGAAGGAAATGCACAGATAGTGAAAGCAGGGACAAGTATCCTGGAAGAGTATAGGATGGCTCGGTAGTTGTGTAGGAATGTGTTCAGAAAGACCAAGATGAGGCTGAACTTGGCAAGGGGCAGGAAATACAATGAGAGGGACTTCTAAAGGTATGTCAAGCACACAAATAAGGTCAAAATGTACCCTGCCTGATGAACAAGACTGGCAACTTGGTAACAAGGGTATACAATATTTTTGTCTGTCTTCACTGGCAACCTCTATTCATCACCCCCTGAATGGATGTATCCTGAGATGCATAAGAAGAAGCATAAAGGGAGGTGATTCTGCCCTTCTGGTGAGACCTGCTCACCCAGTGTCCTGTGCCCAGCTCTGGAGTCATTAGCATCAGAAAGGCATGGAGTTGGAGTGGAGGAGGGCAACAAAAATAATCAGAGTTCCAGAGCATCTCTCCTATGAAGAAAGGCTATGAGCACTGTGCAGTGTGGAGAAGTGAAGGCTCCATGCAGACTTTATAGTGGCCTTTTGGTACATAAAGCAAGCTTATAAGGAAGAAGAAAATAAACTATTTAGGGGTCTATAGGGCCTCTAGAAATAGAACAAGAGATGAGTCTTTTAGACTAAAAGAGGGTAGATTTAGATTAGGTATAATGAAGACATTTTTTGACATGAGGGTGGTGAAACACAATAAAAGGTTGCCAAGAGAGATGGTAGATGGCCCATCCCTGGAAACATTCAAGGTCAGGTTGGTTGGGACTCTGTCAAACCTGAGCTAGCTGAAGATGTCCCTGCTTTATTGTACAGGGGATTGTTCTAAATGACCTTTAAAAGTGCCTTTCAACCTAAAGTGCTATATGGTTTTATAATTTTATGATTCTATGATTCTAGTAAAAGTGATAAATTCCATGATCAGGTGAAGCTGAACAATAAGAATAACTATATTTAATGAGTATAATAGATAACAGAGATTTGCATAATCATGGAAAATCTTAGTTAATCAGTGTGTCAGTGAAATATAAAACAAAGCCAGAAGGTTGACAATTGCCTGTGATTTATGTTGTCCAAATGCACTGTGGCACACAGTGAGAGACATTAAAAATTAGTAATGTTTGGCTGAAAAACAAAAAAAGAAAAATTGCAAATTCATTGACCACAGGCAAGACACATTAAGCCACATTCTGTCAGCAACAGAAGAGGTTAATTTGTGATGACTAATTAAGACACAAAAATCCTAAAGATCTAAACTACTATCTCATTAATAAAATTGTAGTAAAAACACTTACATGAATCAACAAACTCTATTATTATATATAACATTTTTTGTCATTTTCAAGACCAGACAGAAATGCTACACAGAGAACAAAAAGAAAGATCCAGGAAAACTCTCGCAGAGCAAAATGCTACTTAAAGTAAGAATTAATTTAAAAAAAAATAAAACCACATAACTAAAGGCTTGTCTTCTATCTGGACTACTTTCCTAATTACAAAACTCAAATGAATTCATAAGTTCCCCTAACTTTCTGCAATGCAAGAAAACCTTGTAAAGGCAATATACCATATAGCTAACATCATGCTTCTGTCTAGTGATAAATTACTTGGACTTCACAGCTTTCCACACCAAGCTTTTTTAGAACTGTTAAAGCCTACACTTACTTAGGGTGACACTTGAGAAAATTTTCTGCAGAAATATGGAGAAGGAAGATTATCTACCAAGGTTCTTATCTTATTCAACACCTGAATATTAAATCATGACATAAAAACCCAAGGCATTAAATTCAGCTATAACCTCCAACTCAAAGCTCAACTGAATCATAAAAAGCATTGGACAGATAACCATTAATAAAAAGGATGAGGTGACAGTGGCTCAAAAATATGTTTAAAGCAAGCATCTTACTTTAAAAAATATAGTATATGAAAGAAGCATAACCTACTTAGTTATATTTTAGGAAATGCTTGACATCTCTGAATTAGCCGAATAAACTAATGATTAGATATTTTCCCTAGTGTAAAGAACTACAGAATGGTTGCTCTGGACAGGGAATGCAATTGCACACTAGAGAAATTCCATGGACTGCCTTGCTCTAATTTTTTTATTAAAATCACCAGAAAAAAAGTGTGAAATTTTTCAGAAAGATTATTAACAAGTTTAGTTGATTATAGTTTGAAAGACAGAATATGCTGAAGAGAAGCATCAAAATTATTATTTTGATAGTTTTCTTCTTTTAAAATATTCAGAAAGTACAGTTTAAAATCCTATTAGATATTTAGTTAGATTTCTTTTTTAAGAAATCCTTAAAAGTGTATGCATATTATTGACCAAAAAATGAGGTGTCATGTATTAAAACAAATCTATGGAAGTCAATAAAGGTAAAGTGAATTTCTCAGTTAAGAGATTTCCTCTTTTTACAGAAGAAATGTACTCTGCAGTAAATGAGGCCAAAACTGTCAATTTACTGTGGAAAAAAATTGGCATATTAAGAGAGGGACAAGTCATGTCTTCTTCCATGAAAATTTACTAACAGCTTCTAAGGCCAGAGTGAACTAACTGGATAAAGGATACCTTTTATCAAGGAAAAAAAAAAAAGTTGACATCCAACACTTGTATCTACACCCTTGTCTATTTCAGGCTTAGAAAATTGTACTTCAAACAATAAAACCAAATTAACATCTGTCAGCGAAAGAATAGTTCTGAACAGATTTCCAAAACTAGTACCAGATCCATCTAGCCTCATGCTTGAGCTACAGAACTCATTTTAAAAAAAGACAACATTATAATTTAGAATTTTGTCTTTTGTCTGAAATATTCTGTACATAATTCTCACTGCACTTGATATGGAAATGAAATGGCAAATCTTTGTACATTGATTTTAAAATTGTTTTATGTCCTCATCTCTTACACTATTTTAGACTCAAAATAGTACAAGCAGATGTAACAGCCAATTAAAAACTTCTTATTCTCTATGTTAAATTTAAATCTAAGAAGTATACAAAAAAACCCCCCAAAAACCAAAACAAAACAAAAACTTAGTAATATTCCTTCTGAAGTTGCACCTTTTTTCAACAACACTATTTGTGACATACCCTTCATGACTTACATTTTCTATAATGACATGATTTAAAATACACAGTTCTAGTAACATAGGTGTATTTTCAGATAAGAAAGATGGACATGAATGGAACTTTCTATGGGAAGGAGATTGGAAAAGATGCAACACTACTGAAACAGCAGATTTATTTCACATATTATAACTCATTCTTCCAAAAGCAAACAAAACAGTCCACACATATATACTAAAAACTGTATTTTCTTTTCATCTGTGCAGGTAATAATCACCACTGATTAAAACAGTTGACAAAGTTATTTCAGGATGTCTAAGAGCATTTAACCATAATCTCATGACGTAACATGAAAAAGGTAGAATACTTTAATTCACAAATAAAGGAGAAAAAAAACAAAGGAGCTGAACATCGGGATGGAGAAGTATAAGAGATCTTTTAATAGAGCCTTCTTCTACAGCTGTATTCTCCTATCTGTGATAAAAATACATGAAGAAGGGCAATGCTAACGAAAAACCACAATACTTAAGGATTAGACCCATCTATTTTTTGTCCCATTTAAGTAACAACCATTATGCAGGATGATTGCACAGAAGAGTGCTCAGCTGGTATTCTGTGAAATGTGAGTAATTCACTCAGAAGTGAAATCTTCCCCAAAGGGAAGTTTAATACCTTCCAGTTATGATTTGTGGTCTTGTATAAGCAAAAAGCATGCTCACTGTATGGGGGTTTTTTTGCAAGCTACTAGACCTCTCACCTGTTTTACCTTAAGTGACTAACCCTCTATTTGCTGCAATGCAGTGTTCCTTTTGAATCTGCCAATTTGGAAGGAAGGATGCTTGAATCATGCAGAACAATTAGAGTATCACAGTATATCAGATGTTGGAAGGGACCTCAAGAGATCATCAGGTCCAACACCCCTGCCAGAGCAGGATCACTTAGGGTAGTCTGCACAGGAATGCATCCAGGTGGGTTTTGAAAGTCTCTAGAGAAGGAGACTCCACAACCTCCCTGGGGAGCCTGTTCCAGTGCTCTGTCACCCTTGCTATAAAGAAGTTTCTCCTCGTGTTGAGGTGAAATCTGTGTTCTAGTTTGAACCCATTGTTCCTTGTCTTATCACTGTGAACCACTGAAAAGAGCCTGACCCCCTCCTTCTGACACCCACCCCTCAGATATTTATAGACATTGATCATATCCCCTCTCAGTCTTCTCTTCTGCATACTAAACAGCCCCAGGGATCTCAGTTTCTCTTCATAGGGGAGATGCTCAAGTCCCCTAATCATCCTCATGGCATCATCTCTGAACGTTCATATCATAGTCTATGATGCATAATTGATTATGTTTTTAAACTTGCATAAAGTACATCTATGTTCAGCTGAGATTTTTCACATAAGAACACAAGCTGAGTTTGGAGTAATACCCAAAGTGCTTACATTACTGTAGCAACCTGAGTTAAGCTATGGTGTGTGTGCTGCAGAGGAACCCTCGTTGCTACAGAGAAACGTTTCGAGAAGAATCCTCTTCTGAGACATCTCAGAACATGTTTGGATGTTTATCTGTAGCTACTCAATTCAGTTATATCATCTAGGTAAAAGAAATTCCTTACACTAAATAGAAACAAAGCATTCAGTTAAAGACAGAAAGTATGTTTTACCAGTCTGATGATTTCTATGATGAGATTAATAACTTGGTATAGGAAGACAAGAGAACAGTGAATGTTCTCTGCAGATGTAAGACCTTAGCACTGGCTCCTATAGCACCATTATAATCAAAATGTACATATTTGATCTGAGTAGCTAGACAATATATAAATTTACCTGAATTGCCAGCCTCAAAATGTACAAGCAGGAAAACCCCTTGTCTGGCAGACAGTTACTACAGATGTCCAGACTGCATTCTCTAGTTAACAGTGCTAAACTGAAGTGGACCTTGACAGACTGAAGAAATAGGTTGAAAGAAGCCCGATGAAATAAGCAAAATGCTGCATCTGTAATGGAATACACTTATGCAACCATACAAACTGGGTGTCAACTGGATAGAAGTTAGTTTTGCCATTGACCTGGGGACCTAATGGAAAAGCTAAAAATAAACAAGTAGACTGCTTTGTAGCAAGGAAGGACATGGCCACACTGAACCAATGCCTCTGATACTAGAACAGTTGTAGCTAGCACATCCAGGGAATCAAAGTGATTCTGTTACCCTATTCAATCCTTGTGAAGCCACATTTGAAATACTGTGTCCACTTCTAGACTGGGAACCTGCAGCTAAAACCAATAATATACCAAGAAGAATTGCAGAGAACTCACAGGTCAGCAACCATTAGATCTATCATATGTTTGCCAAATTAACTTACAGTTTACAAGTAAACAAAATGTAAATTTATTGGCAAGCAATAAAAAAATGCCTAGGCTTACTGGGATGGTACTACAAGCATCACTACTCATTAGAGAAAGCAATCTCAACAATTATAAACATTTATGGATATTCATGGTAGAATATGCAAAACAAATTTAAATAAAAAGTAGGAAGCTATGAAAAAAAGCAGAGAGAAGACATTTACAATAAACTTAGAGCACTTGTGGTTACTGTCAAAAGTTAAGGGGGGAATTTATTTTTATTTTTTTCAATAAATACAATCAATCTTATTTACAGGTTCCTGTAATTTGTTTCGAACGATTCTAAGAAGCAATAATGCAATTAAGCATATGCTGTAAGGTTTTATGTTTTGTTTTGTTGGGGAGTTTTCTGGGTTTTGGGTTTTTTGTTTGTTTTGTTTTCCTATGTAGTAGTAAGAAGACAGTAAAATGAAGGCATTTAAATTTGCCAATAAAACTGTTATTCTCTTGCCTCTTTTCCTGCTATGAACTCTTACTTTGTTTTGTATTGCTTCAGTTCTAATCTCAACATAACATTCACTATTTCTCAAAGAATAGTCTTCTTTCTTGGAGCTTAACATATCTGTGGCCCAATTACCAAAATAAATGTTGAAGGATTCATATTTATGTCACCTGATAATTTTGTCTTCCCAATGGGAGGTTCAACTGTCATATATGCCTTGAAATAATGCACTTGGGAATGCCTTTCAGGAAACCAGTCCAATGAAATGAGAATGTTAGACACTCAATAATGTAAAAAAAAAATCTGTTGGGAAAGTCATTTTCATTCATACACAGAACTTGGAATTTCTCATTGCCAAGGGTACAAGATAGGCTTTGTAATACAACACATTGATACAAACCCAGAAATTATGCTGAAAAACATCCTTCAGAATAATGAAGACTTTTAAATAATTTACTGGTGAGAAAAGCTACCAAGAAAAAAAATGCTTGGAACAGGTACTAAACACTTTCAGCTCCTACTCATTTAGGTAATTTCTGAAAGTATAAATTAATAGAAGTTGGTATATTTTGAAAAGTAACATCCTATTTCATCATGGTGTCCCCACAATTTCTTTATACACTTGCCTGAACAAAGAATGAATAAAGGAAATTGAGAAATTTATTTTTAATATGGCAAAAATGAAAGTAATTTTTAAGGATATTAACACTTGAAAAAAACCAAACAAAAAAGTCTTAAATCAGAAAGGTTGTCGTGAGACATCAGAAAGAGTTGCCTGTGCTTTCTTACTCATTTTATACTCTGTCAAACATCACTATACTGAAACTTTAACTAGATTAAAATTGCAACTTGGAGAAAACAACAAAAAAAAAAATTGAAGATACCAAATTATATGCTCCCTTCACTTCCAATCTTGACCAACCTTTTGTTTCAGTTAGAGTCATGGCATTTTCCTGTCACCTTCTTGTCTTCTACTCTGAAAAAAGGGAACAATTATTACTCTGTGTGATGACACTAATCAAATTGGAACTGAGATGAGGAGAATCACTGAGATGTTATTTGTCTTAAAGCCCAAATATATTACCTCTCACAAAACACAACCTAAGGAGCAAAGATCCTTAACCTCAATGTCCCCCACTGCCACCACAATGGCTAATGGCAAGTTTTTAACACAAACTCAATTTCTTACAAACCAAATTTAAATGCCATTCAATTTTCTTATCAGTAGCCATATGCTTTAAAAATAATTACTCCGTTAGCATTTTTTATTAAAATGATGCTATCTGTGGTTCTAGATGCATTAAGTACACCACCAATCTCAGATACTAGGTAAAATTTCAATAGATGCCATGTCATGCATTTTCCTGCTTTGCAACTTACATTGTAACTGGTAATATAAAACACAGAATGAATAGTTATTCATAAAATTCTCTCGTATCTGACTGCTAGACACAGAAAAGTATGCTTGTTTCTTTTATTTGTTTTCCTAATAAATAACAACATAAATAACAAGATTGATGGGTTGTAAGCTGATGCCTGATGTTAAATTCTTTCCCCAGCCATAAGTGTCAGCTGTATATTTCTACAAGCCATGTGTGCCCACTATAGAAAGTCTGTGATAAGAAGTCAAGATTCTAATAAAATTTGGATTTTCACATTTTTTTAATCACCACTTGAGTCAACAGTTCAGCCCAAGTTCATTGATTCTGTCCCTTATTTATGCAAAATGTGACGTTTTGTTGTCTTCTTAATAAGTAAATAATTACAGTCATCAATAACAAAATTTCTAATGAATGTATTGGCATTCCAAAATGAAATTTGACATTTTTAATTCCTTATTTGCCACAGGCTGGTTCTACCGAGTGTTTAGATCTGTAGTTATTACGAGATCAACACCCAGTACTGCATTTTTCAAGAACTGGTGCATAACATGATTGATTCGAGTTCAGTGATAGCAAGCATCATTTTGAATCTGTGTCCCAGTTTGAGCTGGTTGCCCTTAAGAAAGCCACAAAGCTGCAGTCGTCCAGAAGGTACAGAGTGTCCAGGGGGTGTAACCTTTGTATTTCATCCCATAAATCATGTATCTCTATCAATTTAGCTGCAAAGTTGCTGTCTGTCTTCTCTTTCTCCTCCCTGGAGGCAGTGAGCTACCTTATCTGGTGTGGAGGAAAGATGGTTCCAGTTTTATCCGTGGTCTTGAAGGCCAAACTAATTTTTACTGTTCAATCTTGGCCTGTTTAGGACTAATGCCAGGGACTAAGGGAAGGCAGTTTCAGGACTGGCCAGCTTGAATCCAGCCTAGAGATAGGGGGAGGAGATGGGGAGAAGAGGGGGAGGAGAAAGAAAGAGCCCTTGGGCATCTGAGGAGAAAATGAGCAGCTGGGGATTTTACGGTGTAGTCTGGTTGTGCGGAAGGTTATTGGGGAATTTTCATGTATCCTCTATATGCATTAGGTGTTAAGGATTCATGTATTCTGTATTTTCCTGTATATTTTTTTGTACAATATCTATATTTCTCTCCAATTCAGAGTGTATTTATTTTACTTCTTTTGGGAGTAAAACAATTTCTGCCCACTCTTTAAAATAAGACAATCTGCTAAATAATCATCTGCAAAGGGATGCATCTACACTGTGCATTCAGTATCATGAGAACTAGAAAAAAATGTCATTATATCAATTTATGGATTTTTTCCCTAAAACAATGAAAAACAATCAGTGATGTGATTCTCAGTGGTGTAAATCTTGTTGTAACTCAAAACATTACCAAACACAATCCCCAAAATTAAAAAAAAAAATGCCAAGGAGAATAAATATTAAATTAAAAGAACCCAACAATGTAACTTCATTAATTTAATTAATAGTGATGGAATTTTATCATCCAAAACCTAAACTAGACTTACTGCTTTTTGTTATATTCAAGAAGCTTCATAAATTAAAAAGGTTTTAGTGCAGTCAGTTTGAATTATGCCTCCTGTCATTATGAACTGTCTTCAGAAAAGGTACTGTTACTGTAATTAAAGCTTACATAGCTAAAATAACTGCCAGTATACTACACTAGCTGACAGCATACTCATGTTTTCTAATCTCTATACTCTCACAGATTCATTTCATGACTTAAAATGTATATTTTATCAAATTTTATATTAGATGATATTTTCATCAAACATTCCCTAAATGTGGCAATATCTTAAAGCCAGTGCAGCAGGCTGCTGTGGCGATAAACTTCTTCCCTCTAAATGATCCAAGACAACAACCTTGCAGTAGAGGCCCATTTCTAAACTCCATTGAAATCAATGTTAATTTTCTGGCTTGCTCTTCTACGTTTTGAATTAACTCAGTACTCTGATATGAATGTGGGCAGTCACAAGCTCATGCTTTGTCATTGCGAATTTTCTAGTACAGGTCGCTGTTTCAGTCTAATTTTCAGTTCTCCAATCTCCAACAGAATCTGTTGCTCTGCATGTGAACAGTGATTCTGTGCATAACCATCACACATGTGAACTCCCAGCACTGCATCTCTGAATGAAGAGCAAATGCAAGCTAACACAAATAAAACAAAAGAATAAATTAGCATTAGTATTAGTACAAGCTAAAACTTAGCTTTTGGTTGGTTGGTTAGTTTTGGTGTTTTCTTTGTTTGTTTTGCTGGGCTGATTGTTTTGCTTCTTGTTTGGTTTTTTTAACATGTGTCTATATGCAAAATTTACATTGCTACAATGTAATAGGACGTAAAAAAAAGAAAATTTGCTCATAATGTTTATGCTAACATTTGAGGCAGATAAATGTCTTTGTAAACAAACTCTTAAATTAGGAATAGTTTTGATGCATAACCTTCCAGTTGTTTTCTATCTGTTCACTCTGCTTGAGCCACATTCATTTAATTTCCAAATCCCCATAGCTGCATCTAGAAATTATCTTTAATAAAGCCTCTTCATTTATATAGATTCCTATATTTAGTCAGTGGTTTCACTCAGCTTCATCTTATTAATTTGGATTACCCTCACACGTGGAATTGGAATTCTTTATCTTAATATAACATCTCATAACTAGAAACCTTGAGACCCACAAAGATAAAATATGCACATTTTTGTAATAGTAGCAAAGGTAAATTGAAAGACAGGATGCGCACAAAGATCATTTAAATTAGCAGAGAAAAAGTCTCCAGCAAAGTTATGAGCTAGAGTTAGTTATTTGTATGATATTTATATGTTAGCATGGCTTCTTTATATTATTTTGGCTTTGAGTCACTTTTTTTTTAATTTAAAAAATGGGAGGAATTTTTTAATTAATAGTAACTTAACATTTATATATGCAGTCTGATGTATAGTCTGTCCCATAAAAGGCTTGAAACCCTTTTATTGAGACAATAAAATGCCACACTACATTCTGGTAAATAAAACCTTTTTCTATTTTTTCTTTTTTTTTTTCCTTTTTTTTCCCCCCAGTTTATAAGTTAAGAAAGAGACTATCTGACGATGTCTCAAGGACAAGCTGCCACTGTTCTCAAATTCAATAAATACAGTGTTTCTCTGTTAGAGGATAAGTACTTGCTTTACTAAATTTTTAAAGCTCAAGTTTAATGTGTTTGGAGAAGAGTGAAAAACAAAACCAAAATGGCCATTTGCTACAGAGGATATATTTCCCTTAAAAACTCCCAATAAGGTTTTCGTATTTCCTGCTCCCCAGTGAGCAGCTTCAAAGAAGTAAAAGTGATTAATGCTACTCTCCTGAACTATCCACTTTTAAAGTGGGTGCAGAGAAAGTAAATAATAGCAGAAGGAAACAGCATATCTGAAATGGAAGCATGGATGTTACCACTGAGCTGTTAATTTAGATTTTTACTTAGACTGTAACTCTCCGGTTCCTAAACTCAAAATTGCTATGTAAAATCATTTGTTTGTTTCAAAATAAGCTGTGCTTTGAAAACAAAATCAGATATTACTCTTTTTCCTTCTATCTCTTCCTGACAAGTGTAGATCAGCATTATGTCTGGATGATGGATTTCTGAGGTACCAAAATGATCTCAGTCCCATGTTGGAATATGGACATTTTTCAGTAGTTACAGGAAACCCGTGTCAAAACAGTCCTACCTTTCCTTCCTTTATCTCTTTTCCCAGCATTAGAAAGATCTTGGGCCTATGAAAACTAAGTCAGCAACGAAGAGTGATTGTTTCAAAACAATTCTGACTCACGGACAGTCTCATAGCCTGTTTTGAGCATTAAAGATTGGGGGAGATCTCCTGAATACATACTGCTACGGCTCTAGGATCGTACACAGTTATGTATCACATTTTTTGCTGGTGAGTGACATGGGGAACATATAGGAAAAAACAGCATTCAATTTAAAGAGTCTTAGAGCACCATGTTTTTCCATTTTTCCATTTTCCTTTTTTAAGAAACTTTTATGAATGTGTGTGCCATTAAAAGAGAAAGAAAATGCATGCACAAAAGAACTTGTTGTCTCAACTTTTCCTTCTTGATTCCTGATAAGAAACTAATAAATCCAGAATGCATGGTTTAAATGTTTGCTCTGTGTGTCAGGCTTTGCACCTCATTTGACATTGAGAAAGTAAGAGTTGGGACATTGCACCTAGTGATTAAAATAAGTGTAAAATTCCCCTTCTCTCCTGGACTGTAAAAATGAAGGCAGTGAGGAGTGAAACAGATTTCCCTTAGAATCCTAAAATTGTTTAAGTTGGAAAAGAACTTTGAGATCACTGAGTCCAACTGTAAACCTAGCACAGCCATGTCCACCAGTAAAACGTGTCTACACATTTTTTAAACACATCCAAGAGTGGTGACTCAATCACTTCCCTGAGCAGCCTGTTCCAGTGCTTAACAAGACTTTTGGCGAAAAAAATTCACATACCATGCAATTTAAAACTCCCTTGGCACAACTTGATGCAGTTTTCGCTTGTCTTAGAGCTTGTTACACAAGAACTGGCAAAATCAGAGCTGTGAAGGTTGTGACCAGTGGTGCAGCATCTAGTCAGAAGCTTGTACCTAGTGGTATTGCCCAGGGGTTAGTACTGGGTCCAATCTTGTTCAACATCTTCGTCAATGATCAGAAGGAACTGGTATACTCTACCTTCAGCAAGTTTGATGACAAAACTAGGAGTGGCTGCTACATTAGAAGGCCATTCAGCAAGACCTTTGACAAGCTGGAGGGCTAGGTGGAGAAGAACATAATGAAGTTCACCAAGAACTTGCACCCAGAGAACAGTAACACCACCAGTACAAAATCACAGAATCACAGAATGGTCTGTATTGGAAGGAACCTCCAAAGGTTATCTAGTCCAACCCCCTCTGCAGTAAGCAGGGGCATCCTAAACTAGATCAGGTTGCCCAGAGCCCTGTTGAACCTCACCTTGAATACCTCCAGGGTTGGGGTTCAACTTGCTGGAACCAGCTCTGTGGAGAAGAACCTGTTGGACAAAAGGTTAACCATGAGCCAGCAGTGCACCTTTGTAGCCAAGAAGGCCAATGGTATCCTGGAGTGCATTAAGGGTGTAGCCAGCAGGTCAAGGGAAGCTATCCTTCTATTCTACTCTGCCCTAGTGAAGCCAGATATGAAACACTGTGTCCAGTTCTGGGCTTCCCAGCTCAAGAGAGACAAGGAACTACTGAAGAAAACACAGAGGAAGACTATGAAGATGATTAAGGGACTGAAGTATCTCTCAGTATGTGGAAAGGTGATAGATGTGGGGCTGTTTAGTCAAGAGAAGAGAAGACTGAGAGGGGATCTTATCAATGCTGAAGAATATAAATTACAGGAGTCAGGAGATGGGGCCAGACTCTTTTCAGTGGTTTCATGACAGAACAAGGAGTAACAGGCACAAACTGAAACACAGGAAGTTCCATCTGAACATAAGGAAAACCTTCTTTACTTTGAGAGTGATGGGGCACTGGAACAGGCTACCCAGAAAGACTGAGGAGTTGTCTTCTCCAGAAC
This sequence comes from Indicator maculatus, assembly GCA_013399975.1. NCBI lineage: Eukaryota > Metazoa > Chordata > Aves > Piciformes > Indicatoridae > Indicator > Indicator maculatus. The sequence goes on along the minus strand of VXBD01009908.1, from coordinate 280,722 downwards.
TAATGAAAACCCACCTGGACATGATCCTGTGCAACCTTCTTTGCATGAACCTGCTTTAGCAGGGAGTTTGGACTAGATGGTCTTGAGAGGTCACTTCAACCTCTACTTTTCTGTGAAAAGAGACCAGAGTTCACCTCGATACAATCTTCCTTCAGGCAGTTGTAGAGAGTAAAAAGATTTTCCCTGACTCTTCTTTAGACTAAATATCCACAGTTCTTTCAGATACTCCTCTTAAGATTTGTGCTCTAGACCTTTCACTAGTTTCATTGCCCTTCTTTGGACACGCTCCAGTACCTCAGTGTCTTTCTTGCAGTGAGAGCCCCAAAAGTGAGCACAGTATTCAATGCGTGGCCTCACCAGTGCCAACCACAGAGGGACAATCACTACTCTAGTCTTCCTAGCCACACTATTTCTGATACAAAGGGAAAAATTATATAAAAATTTCCTTCTTTGGGCACCAAGAGAAGGACTCAGCATTTTCACTTCAGATATCAATGCAAGCTTTACCAAGTTTTGCTGCTACATTCCTAAAATGAAACATTCGGGTAAAATTTTCTTTTAGATTCCTCAAATCTTTAATTTAGATTAAACCATACTTAAACAGTTTAGAATTATTTCTTTTAAGCATGCAATTTCTTGTGTATTTCTTGCATTTTAAAACAGACCACAAGGGAGATGGGGGGATTGGGGAGAATTTCTTTGCCTGACAGTTTTATAATTCTCACTCTGATTAATATTTTAGTAGCCTACTTTCATCTGAGAGAGATTTTAATTCTTTGCTCCTCTAATGTGCCTAATGTATTCCAAAACACAGTCCTGATTTCCAGTGGTTTTCCACATTTGAAATTCAAGCTCAAATCATGTAATTAGGACCAGTTCATCTGAGTTCAATAAATCACTTAAGTTCTTTATAGGACTTTCATAGCACTTTTCAGCAAATTATGTATTTTTTATGGCATTCCTTTCTTATATATAAAAAAACTAAAAGACAAACACTTCCTTCTATAAATGAGAGGGATTATTGTCAGTAGTACCTGATGTTCTGAAGAACTGCAACTGATTTTTTGTTTTGATCAGTCTTCCTTTCTTACATGTTTTGAAGGCATACATACGAAAACAGAGAGAATGACAACTCCATATGCAAAAGCTTAGACTTCATTTGCAGTATAGTATTAGATATAACACACACAAAGCAAGCAGCAAGGTTTTCTTTTTTAATTCTACTTACTTCTCAACTCCAGCCTATATCCATTGCAAAAAACATGACCATCAGACATTCCAATTTATGACAACCTAGTAACAGCTTTTAGGCTTCAGAGAAGACAGACAGCTAAATTACTGAAATCTCTAACGGAGGTTAAACAGGGCTGACAGGGTTGTTCAGTGGTTTTAGAACGCAGGATTTCTTGTTTGGATTTAAAAAAAAAAATCAGTGAAAACTGGTATTCTGCCAGTTGTTTGACTGACAAAGTAACACTTAGACTGTTTCTATAGGGAACACATGTAAGAGCTCCAGATGTGGTTTCTAGATGCCACTGTTATAAAAGATACATGGGAATTTGGCTTATATGGTCACAGGTATTGTCGAGCCTTCCATTCAAGTTTCACTTTGCTAGCATAGCTTTTTTCCAATACTCTGTTCATGCCATGTATTTGTTCTGTTCTGATCTGTTGCAAGGTCTGCACATTTATCTTTCTGTCTAATACTTCATGTACTACTTGATAGCGCAACAGATATTGTTCTTATATTCCCAGGCAGGAATTTTTAGGTTGCTACATTGGACAATAATGAACTGTGTGTAAAGTAGGCCAATTTTACACAAGCATAAAGCATCATATTTACCAATTGTTCACACATGCTGGGCTGAACAGTACCAAGCAGTTGAAATTGTTCTGCATAGAATCTGTCCAGGAAATGATATCTAGAAAAAATTTTCAGGTGACTGTCCAATATTTTCACATTGATCCAATGTTATAAGACAGCAAATGAGTGACAGTGCAATTTCCTATTCTTTCTTACCTGTTGCTGGGATGTCCTCTTCTATGGTTTTATTGGTATCACCATTACTGGCAAAAAGGAGTATGACTGGCATTTGTTTGAAACTTTTTGTTTGCCCCTAAGAAAGACAAATGTGTCATTATTTGTAGATTTAATATAACAAATGCTGAGCAATTTAAATTATAACTCTTAGAAGCATTTTAAATAGGGAGAAAAATGTAAGTCAAATGCAGAACTATTTCTCTATTTAAACTTCCATCTAATGGCACTTCTAATAAAGAACATAGATTTTTTTCTCTGAACAAAATTAAAAGACAAGCTAATATCATGACATATTCCCAAGACTTAACACCATTAGTAAGGAAGAGCAGCTTGGAGTTTGGAAAGGTTTTAAAAAAATCAGTATTTTTTCTCTTTTAAAAGACCTAACCTTTAATTGTCTAAGGTTAGGATCTTTTCTTAAGAGTAGAAGTCAAATAATCTGTCCATTATAAAAGTAGTTCAGTAATTAAAAAAAAAAAAATTCTACTCTTTCCCTTGCTTATCAAGTGTAAGCTGGAAAGTCAAGATGTGAAGTCGTAGCAACTTTAAAAATAATATAGATGATTTGGAATTACTATCAACAAAGAAATATTGGGAATTTTGTCCTTGAAACCTTAACAGTGGTGTTGAACATCTATACAGTTAATTTCACAATTCAGATATTTACTTCTCTACACTCGGAATTTTAATCGTAGAAGTCTTTCTGTATTGAGTTTGAAACCATCAGATCGGGCCCCTGGGACTATGCTTGGAAGGAGACCTTCCATAAGCAAATCTCTTTTGAGGGCAGCACACAGGATCATAGAATCATTGGGCTGTTTTAATTGGAAAAGACCTCTAATATCATTAAGTCCAACCATCCACCTAACACCACCATGGACACTAAACCATGTAGTGAAGTGTCATGTCTACAGATCTTTTGAACACCTCCAGGGATAGTGACTGCACCACCTCCTCAGCCTATTCCAATGCCTGTCCACTCCTTCAGCAAAGAAATTTTTCCTAATATCCAGTATGAGTCTACCCTAGCAACATTTGACACAATATTTTCTCATTCTATCACTTGACACCAGGGACAAGAGACCAAGACATACCCCACTACAAAATCCTTTCAGAATGTTATACAAGAAGCTAAAGAATAAACAACTCTTATGAGAAACAAGAACTATTCTGTCCAGTTGCATTTATGGAAGAACATAATATAGATAATGTATTAACACAACAGATGTCTCTCAGCTCTATATAAATAAGAGACTGAAGACTTATTTCTCTAATGAGCTGAAATGTCAGTACTGGGAAGTGTTGATACTAGATTTATACTACTCAGTGTGGGATAGCCAAATCACAAAACAGAAATGGAGCACCTGTACTCTGAGATCCACAGTAAATTTTAACACAAAATAAAAGAACAACTGCAAAAAAAAACAACCAAACAAAACCAAGATAAACATCTGAAACCTTGGGCCTTAAGAATTTTCAGACCATGTTCAGAACATGGAATAGGAAGTGACTTAAATTTTATATTTAAAAAAGCTTTTCTCTTACATGAGGGCTTAATGATTCCTGCTGGAAGTTAAAGTCTATATGTAGTAGTACTCTTCTACACCCACATCCAATCTACTTAGTGACACGCATTACAGGATTCATGATTTATTTTTTCTTCTCACATTAAATAAAGTTGCTACATCCAGATCTAAAGTAAATCATTTAACTGTTTCTAATTTTATCTTAGAAATATAGTCCTGCATACACAGGATACAAACTGCAAAAGAAGAAATATATCTTTATGAATTCAGAGCATTTTTAAACTGCCAGTGCTTCTATTTCTCTAATAGCTAAATGCAGTCTGGAATAGTTAAATGCTCAGCTTTATAGAATAACTAATATTTCTAGATTTATTAAAAGGTTTTATTTTACAAACCTGCCAACTTGCTAATTCCATTCTCAGAGCTACAGCACAAATCAATATAACTGTAACTATTTTCGATCACGCATTATTTTAACACAATTATTTCATTCTGAAATTTGGGAGCACTTAGTATTAATGCAACAGTGAAAATGCAATTTAAGAAAGAAGTATTGATTCAGTTAAGTCTGGATGGTGAGAGATAATGTCTACCTATAATCTTGATATTTCTTTTCACATTATTACAGCTACAAGCTAAAGCTGTGGTTACTTTGTTCAGGCTTAGATCAGGACTTCAAAAAACTTAGATTCAGACCTACATCTCCGTATCTCTAGCCAGCCTGATCTAGTGTGAGGTGTCCCTGCCCACAGCAGGGGGGTAGGAACTAGATGATCCTTTTGGTCCCTTCCAACCCTGACTGATTCTATGATTCGGTATCTGCACAGCTTTCTGGAATTTCTAATTCTTGCTGTCTTTCACAATTAGCAGCAATTTAGGTTTATTTTGGAGGTTTCTTAAAATCTAGTTTTGGCCCACACAATGGGATGGCAAGAAAACTGATAGCAGAAGTTTCCCTGCTTAAGAAATAGACTTTCACTAAAACTAGCTAGAAGGCTCAGGGGAGACCTCATTGCTGTCTACAACTACCTGAAGGGAGGTTGTAGCCAGGAGGGGTTTGGTCTCTTCTCCCAGGCAACCAGCACCAGAACAAGAGGACACAGTCTCAAGCTGCGCCAGGGGAGGTTTAGGCTGGAGGTGAGGAGAAAGTTCTTCACAGAGAGAGTGGTTGGCCATTGGAATGGGCTGCCCAGGGAGGTGGTGGAGTCACCATCCCTGGAGGTGTTCAAGAGGGGATTGGACGTGGCACTTGGTGCCATGGTTTAGATAGTCATGAGGTTTAGGGTGACAGGTTGGACTCGATGATCTTTGAGGTCTCTTCCAACCTTCTTGATTCTATGATTCTATGATTCTATACTGAAACATAATTCTTGAATCCAAGTCCTCATTCATATTCTAGATCAATGGAGAGCAGATTTGATAATATTTCACATTCCAGTAGTAATAATTCATCTCTAATCAAACTAAAATTTATGTAGAGGTAAATAAGATTTTTTTTCATAATTATTACTTAATTGAGTCAGGTCATATAAGTTATACATGGTCAAAACAAAGTGCTAGAGAAAACATTCAGGTTTTCTCATTAAAATTCAATCATCAAACTGATGGGTTGGTTTTCCAGGAGATATTCAGCCATTCTCTGGCTCTTGCTCAATCATCCTGTCACATATAATCTATCCTTGAGACTCATAACCAATTTTTACTGGGAGAACCCACCACTTCTGATTTGTAGCCCTGTCATATCTATAATGAAGGAATTTTAGTCTCATGACATCAATTAGACCATATTATCATATGTTACATATACACTGTGAATGGCTGGCTAAACATCTGCATCATCGATTTATGAGCAAATAACAGAAATACAAACAAGGTGATCTTTTCATTTGGTATGGTATTTATTAGATGGTGTGTTTATATATGTAAAGTCAGATTGTTAGAAGTATGAATTCAATAGTGAAGGGTAAGTCTAGACTAAAAGACCTTCTCTATAACCCAAAATTAATTTTCATATATATCATTTACTCTGAAGCTGTGTCTTGCAGTATTTCAACTCTGAAAAGCAAATACTGACCACTTGAAAACAGGGTATTCATCCTTCCTAATGAGCTTCATCATCAGGAACGTTACCCAGTAGTGTAGCAAAGATAGGGTACATATATAGGCATCTAAAAGAGAAAAAAAATTAAAAATAGGGAGAAGGAAGTGTCTGGATTGCACTGAAAACAACTTCCTAGTACATGTTCAGGGCGACGACAAAAGCAAGGGCTTTGTTGGGCCCAGTTCAGATCAACAAGGAGGAACTGGCTGAAGATGTGAAGGCTGAAATCAGCCTTGGCTGCAGTAATGATGTAATACAGGATCCTGAAAGGAGCAATTGAGGCAATTAAGTGTATTTCAGCCCTGGACTTCAGGAAAGCAGGCCTATTCAGGGCCTTGCTTTGAAGAATCCTATGAGATACAGCCTGGGGGGTCAAAAGGGAACAAGGTGATTTTCAAAGATCACCTGTTCTGAGATAAAGAACAGTCAATTCCAGAGTATGTCTGATGACAAGAGATAGGAGAGCTGGAATGGTTCAGCTTGGACCAGAGAACGCTTTCTGGAATCTCATTCATGTGTATAACTACCTGATTGTGGGAGCAAAGAAAAGGAAGCCAGATTGCTCTCTGTACCAATGTCAGGGGAAGAAGCAGTGAGCACAAACTGAGACATAGGAAATGCAATTTAAAAATAAGGAAGAAATTTATTCCTGAGAATGTGGTCAAACACTGGCACAGGCACTGCCCACAGAAGTTGTGGGGTCTCCATCCATGCAGCTATCTAAAGCCTGACTTGACACACCCTTAAAGCAACCTGCTCTAGCCAATCACTTCACCATCTGACTACTTTAACACATACATGACTATTTCTTCTTCTGTAGGCTACACTTGAAAATGAATGAACTAAACTTTCTGTGTATACTGGTTTAACACAGCCTGCTCCCACAAGCTGCCCCCCACCACACACAGACAGGACAGAAAGTAACACAGAAAAACCCCTGGGTTGAACCAAGGAGTTTAGTAATATCATACGGCGTATAAATACCTTAGTTTGTTTCACAGAAAGGCACAGCAGAGGCATCAGCAGAAGCCAGCAATAAAACAATTCCCCAACCCCCCAGCCTGCAGCCAGCTCAGCTGGACAACACCCCAATACCACAAAGAGGAGCTGGAAACAGGCAGCCTCTTCTGTTACAATATAAACTTCAAGCACCATGATCCTTTGCTCCAGCTAGCGCTTTGTTTTTGAAACTGGCATGTCAGCGTGGTATTGAATACTCATCTACAGATTCAACTCAACCCATACCACAAGTTGATGACTGGAAACGAAGGAACAGCCACCACAACAAACTAGTGAAAAAAATATACCAGATTGTGTAGTTTCTTAGAGATAGTACAAGGGTGTTAAGTAATGATTTGAATAAACTGTCACAATCTGGTGTGACTATGAACGTAATAGATAACATATTACAATCTCCTAGGACAAGACTATACATTGACCTAAAACCTTACTCAGAAATAAAGAAGTATTGGAGAAGTATTTAAAAGCATGCTAATTTGCTTCCTCAAAAAAGAATGAAACAAACCCCAAACAAAATAAAATAAAATAAAAAAATCAACAGAAAACAACAAACACCCTAAAGACAAACAAATAAACACCAAAAAAAGACAAAGGCTAAATTATAGATTCAGAACATAACTTTTTGTAATGCTACTATGACTACTGTATGCATTAAAAATGTTTTTTGATTTTGATTTTTCTGCTTAAGAAGGTGGTTAGCAATTAACAATACCTTCAATCTAGGACCACCGTTCTTTGTGAGATTCCTAACAAATTTCCCAGGACTTGATAATTTGTCAGAATGCTAGATTTTAGATTTATATTTCACGGTAAACATAGTATTTTAAAGACAATGTTTGTCTCAGTGTCTAGAGCTTTTTTTTCTTTTTTTTTTTTCACCTCTTCAATAGTCTCAGAATTTTTTAATATGATAAATTAGAAAAAAAAAATTCTGTTGCTTGATAAGAATGATGGAGACCCTTACTTTGATTTCATTTTAATTTCTGAGACGTACCAGGTTCTTACTTGATTGATGTGAGTGCTTCTTGATATACACTGAATGTTAGCAGGATAAAAATCAAGAGACGATTTTCTCTAGCCCTTGTTTGGGTAGATGAGGGAACAAAGGATATTAACTCAGAGCAATGACAGGCCAAACAATTATTAATAAAGGCTGATACTTCTCCTTGTGTCTGTAGGTCTAAAAGAGTTTAGCCATATGTTGGCATCACATTGTTCAAGTACTTTGAGTATTAAAAATACTTTAGGCTACTTAAGTTTTCTGAGAAGATATAAATTATCTTGTAACATTTTGTGTACATAACTTCTGAAAAGCAGAAATATGTGGGGTTTGAAGGCAGAAAAAGGTTGCTTGTTTGTAACACTGTGTCTGAGGATCTCATAGAGATAAGACATTAATAGTACTTCTTGTTCTAAGCCTGAAGAAAATCAGACACCATTTAACAAAAGAGAGAAAAAGTGTCAGTTACTAACCATCCATTGTCACGTAAAATATCCTTAAGTACTCACCTACTTAATGAGTGGTAATTAGTTGGTAATTTATTAGTAGACCTTAAACATCAGAGGAAAATTTTGGGGTTGATCCCTGCTTATAGAGTGATGCTGAGGACAAACAGTCTTTGTCCAATAATGTTTACTGAGCTTTTGCTTTGCTTTAAATACTTCTCCTTTGCTTTTTTTACTCGAACACTATCTGTGGTCTGTTGAAAAAATGTTTTCAAATTAATTTCACAATAATAGTATATCAGTAAATGATGATATTTAATACAAACAGTAGCATTGACTGTTGAAGTCAGATAGTCTAGCAAAAGAAACCATGCTCTGCATTTAACATCTTAATTTGACAGAAACAGGATTCATTTACTGAGAGTTTTTTTCCTCAGCCTAAAGAAAACTAATACTGGTGGGACTAATAAATTTAGTTACTGAGTACGGCTACATAGGAATCACAGACATTAGAATGAAACCAGGAAGGTTAACTCTGATTAAACAAGTTTATATGAATTGAAATTCAATGTTTTCGGATACTGGTTGTATATAAGGTCCTGCTGTCAATAAGACATAGTGTCAGGATCATTGCTCCCAAGTAAAAAATAGGGGGTGCATTATCTTCAAAAAAATATTAATAACCCCTAGCAAAAGAACATGAGATTAAACTACTGTACTTTTTATGAGTAAGTAAATTACTTGGAATCTGAAATAGTCCAGCACCTGAACTTCTACTAAATGAGTGAGTATCATCTTTTGAAGTCAGAAAACACAAGAAATAAAATAAATTCTTACTATAACAATACTGAGGACTGAAACACACACCTAGTCCTTGCTTTAGCAGCAAAATGGCCTTGTTGTAGTAACAGAATACAGGGACCAACCTACACTTGCATTCTGAAAATGCCAAACCATTTGCAAGTAGTAACTCAGAAGGAACTATTACTTGTTGTCCTCTCTTCAGTCACACTTTTGTCCCTTTTTCTGAGAAAGAAAAGCATTTATTTTTAGAAAGATTAATGTGTATTTTATGTCCTGCTAAAGCAGCCTGTGTGAGGCTGCAGCATTTCCTCAAGTATATTCTCAAATTTCCCCCAGATATATTCTCTTCCCATATTTTACTATGTGGATCATATGTAGGTAGGTAAAGAAATGTAAAAACAGAGCTGGGCATGAGTTATAGGAGACTGAAAATTTCAGTATCAGACCTGCTGTTAAGGTGCTAGACTAGAGCTACAGGGAATGCAGGCAGACTTTTAGTCCAAAGACTGCATTACCTTGAAATAAACAAAGAATAAGTATAATATAAAAATGCTAACTTCCTTTTGCCTTATTATCCTGCATCTAGCCATGCCATATATCTTCATGTAACACTAAATATTAATTAACCTAATTGATTCAAGCATTAGATTCTTTAGACATGAAGGAAAAGTGACTCTAAAAATGGAAATCGATATAGAAATAATTTACCATTATAGACTTCTTTCAACTTGTTCTGGAACATCTGTAATTTTAAGTTATCATTTCTGTTTTCAGGTATGAACTCACACACCAGAGAAACTAATTGTTCCATTGTTTGAAAACGTGTTTTAATCACGGAATCTTAGAATGATTTGATTTGGAAGGGACTTTAGTCCAACCTAGTTCCAAATCCCCATGGTCAGGGACATCTTCAACTAGATCAACTAGATCTAGCTCATAGCCCTGTGCAGCCTGGTCTTGAACACATGAAGAGAGGCCATCCACAACTCCTCTGGGCAACTTGTTTCAGCCTCACCACTGCCACAGTAAAGAACATCTTCACTAGAACTAATTCTAAATCTACTTGCTTTCAGTGTAAAACCTTTTTGTTACAACACTCCTCCTCATCTTTTCTGTAGATCTCTCTACAGAAGGCCTTTCTAAGTTTCTCTGTGGAGCTTTTTGTTCTTCAGGCTGACAACCCCAACTGTCTCATCCAGTTCTCATAGGGAAGATGCTCCAACCCTCTGACCATCCTCATGGCCTTCCTTCAGACCCAATCAAGCAAGTCCATGTCTTTCTTACACTGAGAGCCCCATATCTGAATGCAGTATTCCAGGTGGGGTCTGACAACAGCAAAATAGAGAGAGAGTATCACCCCCCTTGATCTGCCAGCCATTATTCTCTTGTTGCAGCCCAGGATGCCATAGGATTTCTGGGCTGCAAGTGCAAAGTGCTTGCTCGTATGCAATTTTTCACCCATCAGCAATACCAAGTCCTTCTCAGCAGGGCTGTTCTCAGTCCACTCATCACCCAGTCTGTATTTGTGCTTGAAAGTTCCCCAACTCATGTGCAGGATCTCACACTCAGTCTCACAGAAATTCCCAAGGTTTACAGGCCAACCTCTCATGGCATCCCTTCCCTCCAGTGTGTCAGCTGCATAACACAACTTGATGTCATCAGCAAACTTGATGAACACACAGTCAATTTCACTGTCTATGCTGCTGGCAAAGTTGTTAAACAGCACTGGTCCTAATATTGAACCCAAAGGAATAGAATAAAAATACACTTATTTTACAAAATCTGTTCCTAGTACTAATAATATAGTTTCAACTACTTCAGTCTGAAAAAACAGCTAAAATTCGGTTTGACTAAGTAAGTAAAAATACTTCTCATTGACTTCATCTGTCTGTAAGCCAAGAGTTGGCTCCCAAGAGATGATGTCCCCAATCAGAATGTAATATCTCTTGAATGTGGCATTCCATTAAGTTCTTAGAAGAACATCAGAATTTTAAACAGTTCTTAGCATTCATTTAAAATTCTAATTAAAGACTGGACATTGTGTAAACAATTGCTCTCAATTAAATGTATTTTTAAAACCTTTCTACTGATTTTGAAAGGCTAGTTCCCTGATGTTTCCATTTAGCCTGTATCTGGGGCTAAACTTTAGCAGTTGCTCTGTCACCCAGTGATCCCTCCCTAACAGAGAAGAGGAGTAAGGAAAAACACAGAACATCCACAAGCTGAAGTAAAACGGTTTTAACTAAATAGCAAAATTCATACTAATGTTAATACAGGATACATAAAGCCATATTCAGTCCAGCAAAACTATCACAATATACAAGAGTGCAATCCTCAAGAGCAGAAAAAAAAAGGAGGAAACCAAGCAGGAGGCTTTGAAAGAAGACTACAAAATATGAGTCAATCAGAAGACTTAGAAAATCAGTAAGAGAAGAATAAATTTAGTAAGACACTTGTGAACAACCTTTTGAAACTATTATAACAGTTATGCATAAAGTCAAAGAAATGCTGGCATTCAGAAGAAAAAGGAGACGGTATGCAGACAAAATAGCAGAGAAGCATATGCAAGTCATCTCCCTGAGGCAGACAGAACTCCCTCACTAAAGAAAATACATTTTCTCAAGGGAAATATTTAGCCTGATACAAGATAGCAACAGCTATCACATCAGTCAGGGAAGAAAGAAGCAGAAGCCAAATCCATCTGAGTTTTATTTCAAATCCCATGCTGGATATTAACACAGGAGAACTTCATAAAATTTTCAAAACTGAACTGTCTCTTTGTCAAGAAGTTCATTTACATTGGTGTTCTAAATGCAAACTATAGTTTTGTATTAATGGAGGTTGTCATTTTAGTCAAAGAGGAGATCAGTGACACACCAATTTCAAGTGTACTAATCATATATCAAAGTGAATCTGAAATTAAGTGTACTAAAGTGGTGTAACTAACAATAGTTACGTTACACAGCTATTTGCAATGCTGTGAAGGCATAGACAGAGAAAATTTTACAGTAGTATATGAGCAATGTGACCACGACAGTGGGGAGGAAGATAGTTACACCTCCAAGACATCTGTTGCCACATAGAAAAAAAGGGTGAAAATAGGCAGGATATCGTGGTGAAAGCACTATAAGGATGTTTGGCAAGGTGGAAGAAAATAAGATAAGCAGTACAGGGAGCAGAGGAGATTTTTACTTTTGGGGGGAAAGCAGGGCAATAGAATAAAAGCATCAGGCATCATGCAGAAAACTGAAAGAGAAACCTATTTTGCTTGACCAGTCTTATTGAGAAGCTCTCAAGGCTGATCACCTTGGTCTGGGTGAATTAAAACAAGTAAGCATTCCAGCCATCACTGCTGGCTCTAGAACATTATCCCTGTGGTACTCATGGGTAATTTAGAAAACGGTTGTCAAATACTAAGTTTTGTATAGGTGGTAGTCATATGTATGAATTAGAAACCAGCAAGAGGAATTCCTTTAATAAATTAATTTGGCAAAGGTGAGGTTTATAGCTTAGAATGATCATGTTTTGTCAGTTGTTTTAAACAGTGTCATCAGAGTAATCTCTGACAGACAGATTTAGTCTGTTAATCCTCAGAAGGAGATCCAAGGAGATGTTACAAATTGAGAGGAATGTCAGCATGGCTAACAAGTCATTAAACTTACTTAGTAATTAATATTAAACACAAAATTTAATTCAAATTCCTTCCTTATTCACATGCTAATAATTCCACAGTTTCAAATCAAATCTCTGGGAAATCTAGTTATGCTTTCTGCAAAATATAAGAGGTGGTTGGGTACAATCAGCATGGCTTCACCAGGGGCAAATCCTACCTAACAAACCTGGTGGCCTTCTATGGCAAGGTCACAACATTAATAGATGAAGACCAAGCAACTGACATCATTTACCTGGACCTCAGCGAAGCCTTCGACACTGTCCGGCACGACATCCTGGTCTCCAGGATTGTAAAGTCTGGGTTTGATGGATGGACCATTCGGTGGATAAAGAACTGGTTTGGTGGCAACACCCAAAGAGTGGATGTCAATGGTCCATGTCCAAGTGGAAGCCAGTGACAAGTGGAGTCCCTCAGGGATCAGTGCTGGGACCAGTCTTGTTCAACATCTTTGTTGGCAACATGGAGTGCACCATTGAGTGCACTGGCATTGAGTGCACCCTCAGCAAGTTTGCTGATGACACCAAGCTGTGTGGTGCAGCAGACATGCTGGAGGGAAGGGATGCCATCCAGAGGAACCTTGACAGGCTGGAGAGCTGGGTCCAAGCTAAAATCATGAGGTTCAACAAGACCAACTGCAAAGTCCCGCATCTGGGTCAGTGCGATCCAAAGCACCAATATAGGCTGGGCAGTGACTGGCTTGAGAACAGCCCTGAAAAAAAGGACTTGGGGGTGCTGGTGGATGAGTGTATAACTGAACAGTGACATTAGTGTACCTATGTGGAAGAGAAACATAATGAAAGAACTGGAATTTTGGGGGATAACTACCTTTCTATTGTGAAATCATATCAACATTCTGTTTTCATATCTCATTGTAGAGGAAAGGAATTTTCATCACTAGCTAGAATAAAATGTCAAATATAAATCACAATCTCTCTCTAATGCAGGTGCAGCATGTACCGTTTGTATGCTCACTAAACTCTGCATGTAATAAATCACTAGGTCAGTGAATTAAACATAGAGTCAGACAATACAAGCACTCCATTCCTGCATCTTTAAATGTGAATGCTTTGCTAAAAAGTCTATCACATCTTTCCTTTTCAAAGGAAGTTGTTTACTCATATGCTTATATAACAACTTGCCATTCAAATATTGTTCTTTAAGGTATTAAAACTTTCAGACTTCAAAAATACAAAGTAAAAGTAAAATGAGCTTAAAAATTAGATCAAATTTTCTTGTCAAGTTTTTCGCTGGCTCTATGTTGTTTAAAAAGGCATATGGGGTGATAAACTCTGAACAATGATATAAAGAGTTATATAATCTGCAGTGTCTGAGCTGTCTCTAAAGCTTTCATATGATTTTTAAAAAATGTGAAATTTGGTCTTAGAAGAGTTAGAAGACTTTATAGAAGATTTATTCAGCACACAGATGTTCTCTTTAAAATATGACAAATAAAACAATATGTATGGTATGGAAAGACAGTAAATGCAAGCAATGAATCTCAACATTCAGACTATAATGAGAGTAGATATTTTAATAGCAGCAGATTCACACTTCAAAAATTGGATGTCTAGCTTTATTTGAGTTTGATACAAAAAATATAACCCAAAAAAACCTTAATATAAAAATATATAGATTTAGATGCAGGGAGAACATATAAGCTTTTTTTTTTTCCTTTCAATATTTTACAGGAAGAGGAAAGTTTGGTGGCACTTTTCAGCAAAAGTATTACTCAGATTTCAAAACACCTGTTTACTCAGTTTCTCAGTACTCATATTATTTATAAAAGCAGAGAACAGCTAATGATGTATAACACTTAACTGCCTTCCCATTCCTGGAGCAGATCCAGAGGAGAGCGACAACACTGTCAAAGTGACTGGAGGGAAAATCTTATGAGGAGAGGCTGAGGGAGCTGGGGCTGTTCAGCCCAGAGGAGACTCAGGGGGGACCTTATCACACTCTACAACTGCCTGAAGGGAAGTCGTAGTAAGGTGGGGGTTGGACTCTTCTCCCAGGTAACTTGTGACAAGATGAGACGGCATGTGCTGGAGCTGCTGAAGCTGAAGAGGAGGTTTAGGTTGGCTGTTAGGAAGCACTTCCTCATGGAAAGGGTAATGAGGCTGGAATGGGCTGCCTAGGGAGGTGGTGGAGTCACCATCCTTGGAGGTGTTTAAGGAAAGATTGAATGTGGTGCTCAGTGACATGGTCCAATCAGTGTGGTAGCATTAGGTCATAGGGTGCACTTGATGATCTTGGAGGTCTATTCCAGCCTCAATAATTCTGTGATTCTGTGATTAGTTGCACTAACCTGTATCATTTCACTTTCTCTGGGGTTCTCTTTTATACATATTGATAAAAGAATGTTGCAACAATTCTCATTGTTTTCATAAAAGAGTTCTAAAGAACTGATTCTAAAGACTAGCTTTTCTTTCAGTAAGACACTGTCCTTTCCTCTCTTGTTGACATACTCTTTTCTCCTACTATTAATTATTTTGGTAACAGACAGTAAGTAATGAGCTACAAATTAAAAGAATTTTAAATTATTGACAATACACTGATTAAGCAGCAGAGACATACTTCAAAACATCAAGTAGAAGTGGACCAACACTGGTATGCTACTATTGCGCTGGTGTGCTACTATCCCATATTTCTTTGGTTTTCCTCTAATATTTTGTCTTCAACCTTCACCATCTTGAAGGTGGAACTGTAAAACAAAATTTCTTAACAATTATACTTGCAACTTTACCATGTAAAATTGTTTGAAAGGTTGTTTGTAAAAACAAATTTTATGTATCAACCTGGTCCTAGACCATCAAGAATATTTGTCATGTGGACAGAATTTACCATGTGGATAGAAAACACCCAGCACATGGAGAGTTAAACTAGGCTGCTACCTGTCATCTGAAGATCTTTTACGCAAATGTGCAGCACTTAAGCTCACAACTAATACCTAATCACACACATGCAGTTCTGTACAGACAATGCTTAAATTTACACCTATACCTTGCAAGTTATTTTACTGAAGCTGTCTGTAGATAATTTTTTAATGCTAGTAGCAATTCTGCATCTCATTGACATTTCCCGTTTTATGCTACATATACCTAATCAATGCTGTCTCTGCTGGGTAGCAGGGTAAAGAACTCCATGATTACTTTATATTGCTTGATTTCCTATCCATCTAATTAATTCTGAGAACTTTCTGATTAAATTTTCATAAACTGTACCTTGTTGCTATGTGTATTAGACTTCTTTTTTTGTGGGCAGTAATCACTGGAGATAAACAGATAAGCAGAGGGTGCATTAAAAAAAACAGTGCACTGAGGGTTGTATATGCCCAGTTTCTGCAGGTATCATCAGTAGATTTACCCATCATTTCAGTAACAGAAGACATAAATCTGCTATTTACCATCTCAAATCTTAAATATCCACCACGGGGAAAAAGTGGTTTATGTATAACATAACTACTGCATTTTCATTTCTGTTTTGTGAGCTAAGAAGAAAATGTTGCCAAGGGAAGAAAGGTCAGAAATAGACACGATGAACCAGGGAAGATGGACAAGTTTATCTTTCAAGAAGGCTTTTATGTGAATGGCATAATTAGGAGACAGTGGTTCTCAGTATTTTAGATCTGACTGCATAACTCTCTCCAGATTATCTTGGCAGCATAATACAATGTTCTAAGGACAATCAAGGATCCTCTTGGATAGAACTCTGAATTGTAATACTAAACAAGATTATTAAAAGCAAAGAAAAAGGATTTAAATGTGATCCTCAATCATACCTACTTTTAAAAGGAGGTGGTTTATGATATTTAAAGGTCTTTCTCCTAGTTTATTGTTGCCAATATATATCACTATGGCAATCTAGTTAAACAGTTTGGATATGATACAAGGAGCCTTCTAGAAGCAATGTGATAGGCCTCTAACATAGGTATATCTGTGCAGAAAATTGCAGATATATCAGAGCTTGGCCTTCCCAAACTTAATTGGGAATCTCTCAGCCATGTCAGCACACTGTTGAGCTCTGGCTGGTAAGTCCTCTTAGAAATATTTCCAGATGAAAAAGAATGTAAATATTTCCTTGTACTTTCTATGTACAGCACTTATGTAGGTTTTCATCACTCTATTAAAATAAACATTTTTAATTGTTTCTGTTTCAGGCTCTGTGTACAGTTTACCAATATCTTCCATGACAGGAAGAATACTGCAGCAAGTCATATTGATTGATTATGAGATTTAAGTTTGCAAATATTGTCAATACAGCCTTAAAAACCTGATAGAACTTGAGGTGCCATAGTACTGTTTTCAGAGGGAGTGGGATTAAAACTAAATGCACATTGATGTGAAACCTTATAAGTGTAAATACCTCGTAGGATAATGGAATGAGTAGCAAATACAGTTTGGGAATATTAGTTTACAAATGTTGGTTGCTTTTAAAGTTTGTGACTGGCAACATTATCAGCACTTTTAGATTATTTGGCAATAGTGGACATTCTGATACGAAGATAGTGAAAGGTGTTTTGATGTCTTTAAAACTTCTATATTTTCTTCATCTCCTCATGAGAAAAATAAATGTGTATCACAATTAGGAACACTGCTCCTTTCTTCTGATAGCAATTTTTTCATAAAAATTTTAATAAATATCTTTGTCCTCTATTTAACAGTCAAAACAATGAAAATAATTAATTAATTTAAAAAAACACCCACAATTTCTGAAATTAATGGTTGTGAAAAGAATAGATATAAAATATATAGCAGGATTTTATTTTCTCCATAATTTTAAATTTTAAATAGAATTTTAATTTACTATTTTCATTTACTGTTTTCATTTACTATTCTAATTCATGGCTGTTTCACTGAACTTCCTTGCTGCATATCTAGGAAAGACCATCTTTCCTTGCTGTGTCTAGACCAGTACTTTTATTTTCTGTGGCATACTATAATACTGGCACATTTTCTGCACAAGCAAGATAATTTTCTATCATTTAGCAGCTGTTATTTATGACTTTCCAACCTAGCTAAGCCTTATGTAAATCAACCTTACTGCCAGAAATCTTCTTTAATTAAGTTGTACTTCTATAGATTAACTCAAGTTCCTCAGGCAAATAATACTATTTTCTCAGTCATTTATTTACTGAAGAAGAGAATACAAACCCCCCTGTAAATACTTGTTAGATACCAGCCTTTTTGAACACCTCTGTTTTGAGCCAGTCATTGGCAATGCCACAAATCTGACACAAATCTAATAATTGCCTTTGGTAAGAATACTCAGTTACTTAAATTTACTTAGTTTCCCTGATGAAGCTTTTGTCCAGCAGAAGAAAAGATCCCTGGATTTGCATATTTATGTGTTCTCATATATTGAATACTCATTTACTTCTGAACTTAAGTTCAGAAGGCATAATACTAGACTGACATTACACTGAATAAATATTTTAGATGCATCTTAATGTGTAATAATTGCATTATTTGAAAATAGCATATTTTTTAGCATTTTTAAATCCATATTATGCAAGTTTCAACTTCAAAAGAAATACCACCTGGATCTTTACAATGTTAATTTTCCAGATAAAATATGGCTCTACATAGTAACTGATCTGATTTATGTTACTTCCATGCTTTTAATTTTTCATGACAATAGTTCACAGATTTCAGTTTTCCCTAATTCCTTATGGCCCTATGGCTTATCTATAATTTTGTTTATTTTGTGAATAATCTTCCCATTTCTTTTTCTTAATTATACAAGACAACAATAATATTTTATTCTTTTCAGTCTTTTACTGACTTTCACTTTTTAGAGGTGAAACCTATTTTGTCCCATTGTAGGTTAGTTATATGTAAAAGACTGTAAACATTAAGAAAAATATGTCCCAAATTTACCTAGATAAATGCACAAAGAACTTCCCAAGAGAGCAGACATCTGAGTTGTTAAGGATATCTATCACTGGTACTTGGTTTGGTATCTTACTGCCCATGGCAATTAGACCCAGGGTTTGATTTCTCCTTCTAAAGAAGGTATATTAAGATTAATTTCTACACTGTTTACAACGTCTATTAGAAATCTCTGTTGTGTGTAGTAGTGTCCCTGGTAGAGTTAGATAATGGTTGGGTTTGGTGATCTTAAAGCCTTTTCCAACCACAGTGATTCTGTGCCAGTTTTGAGATTGCTTACAAAATGTAATCATCTATAAACTTTTGCTAATGAAGTCAGATCATTGAATCATAGAACAGATTGATTTGGAAGGGACCTTAAAGATCATCTAGTTGCAATCCCTCTACCATAGGCAGAGACACCTTCCACTAGATCAGATTGTTCTATGTCTTATCCAGCCCTGTCTTAAATACTTCCAGGGATGAGGCATCCACACCTAGGCAACCCATTCCATTATCTCATCACCCTCATAGCAAAGACCATCTTCCTAATGTCTCATCTAAATGCATAAGTTACATAAATTACATAAAATCCTAATATTGAACATGATTGGCAAAAAGAAAAATATTAGCATCTTTCAATGTGAAAAACTATATCAAATTATTAAAACTGCAGATAAGGCCTTTTTATGGGTTTTGTTTTTTATAAAATAAGAAACTACAGGGTGTATCTTTTATTGGTTTTGTAATTATATTAGATAATTAAGAAGGCATTCTTTTGAAAGAATAAACTCCAGCTATGCCTTGGATTACATCTCTCCTTTATTGCAACTGCAATTATGGCTATAATTTTACAACACTATAATTGAAATATCCATCAATGATATATAAAGACATGATACTTTCAAAAAACCCACATCTGTTCAAAGGCAGAATGAAACAAAATCTAAACAAACAACTTTGTAAAATATTGCCAACTGAAACAACTAAGCTCCTATCAGAAAACTGATTATAGTCTGACACAGCTTCTACATTAATGTAATTATATTAATTTTAATAAATATGCTATTGACTCACTTGGTATTGGTATCTTATAGCTTCTACTAGTGTAATATTATTACTTATGTGGAGACTTATCAGCAACATTTATTATGAATAAGAAATTATTAGAAATTACAATATAAGAAGAAAATTAACATAGCTATGTAAACTAATATCTGAAAACATTTTAAAAGGCATGACACTATGAAAACAGTTTTTTAAGAGAAGAAAATGGAACATTTTTAGAACATTTCATACCCAGTTGAGAACGAGAGCCTTTATTTCTTTTAAATATTTGCAAAGTTTAAAGGTTTTCTGCTTCTTCCAACATTTTCTTCTCTATTTAAGTGAACAGTTTTAAGAAAATCTGTGGGCACAGTGTTAGATGAAACATAAATATTCAAATACCTCATTTAAATTATCCTAGTTTTAGATATAATTCATTCTTCCTTTATTATGCAGGAAAAAATGTTTGGGGAATCTTAAACAGTTTATAAAAAATTGAAACTCTACTATTTGTGCACAACTACTTCACCAAAAGAAGTCAAGTAAAACCTTTGAAAAGAGTTTTTAAAAAATAACAACAAGAACTATACACATGCAATATATATCACAGGAAGTACAAAATAACAAATACCATATTATTGGTATTATTTCAAAACTTATTTGTGAAAAGTATTAAGTAGACTTCGATGACTTCATTTCAAGTATTCTGTTTTCTAGATAAGTGAAATCAGGGATTAAAAAAAACCAACTATCAACAATTGTTCCAATAAATCCATTTTCTTGGATAAAATATACATATTCAGGTTCATTCATATATGAAGTTATTAATGGTTTCCATGCTTATCCCTATATATTCAATTAAATTTTATTTCAGGGTTGTAAAATTTCAGTACTAATGTACTACATGAAAGTGAATCACTATATTTTGACTAGCAATACGTTAACAAGCCTTTTAAAAAGCTGAAAATAGGAGGTCAGATCACACCCATATAAAATACTTTCAGAAAAACACCAGATGCTGTAGTTAAGTGGTATGGTTATGAAAAACTTGGCTATTTTTTTTATCAGTCTAGTGCTCATGAAAACTAACATGTTAGTGACATTACTCTCTTACACTCTATTTCAGATGAGACATAAAAATTTAAATCCCACTGATTATGAATTTACTCTTTTGTTTAAATACTTAAAAAGATATCTTCTTTCCAGAAGATTGTGTTTTCATATTATTCATTAAAAGCTTCCACATTATAAAACAGGATAATATTCCTTACAGAAGGGCATCTATAGTGCTTTGTGTGCTGTTAATGTTTGTTTGTCATCTCATAGATGTTGCATTACG
The DNA here is from genome assembly GCA_013399975.1 of Indicator maculatus. Classification (NCBI taxonomy): domain Eukaryota; kingdom Metazoa; phylum Chordata; class Aves; order Piciformes; family Indicatoridae; genus Indicator; species Indicator maculatus. The sequence goes on along the minus strand of VXBD01009908.1, from coordinate 259,858 downwards.
TGGAGAACACTCACTATATGTTCGCACAAATGCTTCCTCTTATATTACTTTTCTAAATCCTGGGTATGTCAAAATCTTTGTCATCGCTGAAGAATCTACACTCCTTTCATAGTATTGTGGCACACAGAGCTTTAACCATGATGTAATATAATAATATCCATACACTGATGTCTCTGAATGGATGAATCTGTCATTTCTTTGCTCAACCAGCTTTGAAAAAGCACGAAGTTTATCAGCTCAGATTCCTTCTTGACTTTAATTATCTCAAGAGAGATGAAAAGGAAAACACTGACAACAAAAATTTAGAACTTAATCATAAGATGTACCTTATGTTTTTAAATGGCTTTCTCCATTGGAAAAACACACATGCAAATAGGTTATGCTAATGAATAAAAACTTTTACATTGCCTTACATTTAAAACACTAATTTTGTGTTAAACATTACAGATGACCTCAAAATAAATTCTCTTCAGATATTTTAATAAAATGTTAGGCTCACAATTTCACACTGACAAAAAGATAAATAATATTTATATATACTTTTTATATATTTACATATATTTATATTATATTTATTCAGGTATAGAAATATGATTTATTATAACTATGATTTAGAAAAAAAGAAGAAAAAATGCAAGAAAGAAGAAAAATATTCTGTCTTTAGAGAAATATACAAAGTTATATTTCGGTCTTCATGAAGTACCTATGAATAAAATAATATTTCGGGTTTAGAATTAATGCTTTCAAAAATTCTTATTTAAAATATCAGCTTTATACCATTAACAAAACATGCTAACAATCATAGAGTCATAGAATCAGTCAGGGTTGGAAGGGACCCCAAGGATCATCTAGTTCCAACCCCCCTGCCATGGGCAGGGAGACCTCATATAAAGGAGATGTGTTTAAAGAATGATATTCTTTGCATCTTTACGTTAAATGAACATAAAGGTTCCTGAGGGCAATAATGGATTTACTGTACCTTCTGAGCTCCCATTGCCTCACCCCATTTCAACCCAGTCAAGGACTGTACCTTCCCTGCCTGTCCTGTTCCCTGGCTGGGAACAATGTTAACAGCCCTGGGATGGGGGAAAGCACTTCCCTCCTTTCATTCTCACAATAAATTTCTTAAAAAACATTCATGCAAACTATAGTATTGAGCAAAAAATGTATCAAATTGTAATACATATATATATATGTACAGTAACTTTGAATGTTATTTCTGTTTTCTAATAGGCTTCCATGGATTTATGCAGAAGTTTTCTTTTCTGCATATGTCAAAGCAATGATCTCACACCCTAAAACAAAAAGGCATAATGAAAGGCGTACAAGAATGAACCAAATATTTGTTGGACCTATTTTTGAGACATTATTGACAATATACAAATTCAACTTCTTACATTTAAAACTCATGTTGTGTATGCAAATACAGAAATTCAAAATTTTGAATCATTATAGTTTGTAGAAATAAGAATCGTAAAGATATTATTTATCATACGTGCTCTAATGTTGAAATACTACCAGCACAGTATTGTGCTACTGCTTAGAGACATATCAGTCTAGGTTTTGCAGAATCATTTTCACAGCTGTCTACAAGTCATACATGATCTACAACTGTTTAGCACTATAGAAGCATTTTGGCAAGAGGAGAAAATTCTGCTAGAAACAGAAACTTTTCAGGGTCAAGCTGCAATTTAAGGAACTCAGGAAAAAAATTGTATTTGTGCTAAAGTACTTTCCTAAATTCAGATGCAAGCAAACTAAAGAAAGTGTGGGAGAAAAGGCAGTTGAGAAAGTAGTATATATATTAAGATTCAGACTGGGAAAATTAAAATGCCTGAAATAATAGCTAAAATTTGTTTGGTTGGGTTTTTTACATTTTTGGCATTAAAAAAAGGGTGCAGTTGAAAGACGTAACTCTTTTGAACAAATACATCCCATGAAACCACTTAAAACATGGAAGTGTTTGTATTTAATGTTGTTGACTTCCTAGAGATCAATTGAATTTTCAAGAGCAAATATTCCTTGGCCCCACATTTCAAGAACGTGTCATAATTTCTAAGTGTAGTTATTTTTCAATCTCTCTTCTTGTTGAAATAATCTTTAAATGCTGTCCAATATATAACAAAAAAGACATTTATTAAATGCTTCCAAGTTCCTCACAATTGAATTGTCAGTGTATTTTCCTGTGGTATGTATCCCAGTCTCCACTTCAGTGAAAATTCAGATGGCAGCATACAAAGCACTGATGAAATCACATTGCTATAAAAAGAAATTATGACAAAGTTGCTGTTAGTATGAAGCTGTCCACCCATCTAGGACCACCACTTCAAGTCATTCTGTGGTTGTTAGATGAAATCTAGCAGATGTTAAATGTGTTAAAATCTGTGATTAAACAATCACCTAAGTTTTAATTTTACGAGCTCTGTCTTGTTTTGTCCCCAGCATTCACTGACTCCAGCAACCAGCAAACTAAATGCATGAAATTATCTTAGGAAAAATTAAACTGTACTGAAGCATCTCTTATGCTTTGTGTCTCTGATGATATCAGTGTTTAAAGATTTTAGGAGGATGTAAAAAAAAAAAACCTCGTAAAATCACAATCATTATAGTCTGGGGGACAGTTGTGTGTTTTTCAAGCACAGAACTAAGTTTCTATATTTGAATGTTGGCCTTTTTTTTTTTTTTTTAAGCCTTGTGCTACTTATAGAAGTCCCATTACTTTAGTGAGGAGGAGATGGAAAATAGAGTGCTCAGCCAAGGGACCTGCAAGAGCCACTTTAGCAGGCATACATCACTCGACCAGGAGCACTAAAGGGATTAAGAAGGCAGGTTTGTATTGTCTCAGAGGTAGAGTAACATAAGCATCACACTGGATTGTATGACAGTTACCATGGTAACTGCTCCTTCTTTTCCTACCACTAAATTACAAATTTGCTGGCAAAATAAACCAAGTAATTCAAAAGCATGTGAGACAAAGGTTATGACAGAGTACTTTCAGCCTGACAATGTTTTCAATTTTCTAAATCTAAAGATTGTCTAATTTGAATGTTGAATTCTCTAAACTGGGTTATTTTAAGCCCTGGTATTTAAAAGAATTATACCAGGTTTTATGGGAGATCTCATGCAAGTAGAGACACTTCCTAAGAAGAGTACCATGAGCAAGTCAGGAAAAAAAAAAAAAGAACAAAATAATAGGACAAAAGGGAATGGCAGAATAGTGCAAGACAAAGATCTTGATAGAATTATCCTTATCTAATAGGGATATCTAATAACCCTTAACTAGAATAGAAGTGTATGAACACTGTAAAGTGTCAGGGATGAAGGCTAAGGGAATACTGGTTCAAAAACCTAGGCACAATTGTTAGAATGAACATATGTCTGAGGTGACAATTAGAGATTACACAAATTCCACCCAAATGGAGCAATCATCTGGCTGGGTTACAGATATAAAGTCACACAGGAATAAGAACAACAACAAGTAAAGACAGGCAAACATATTGTGCTTATAGTTTATATAACAATAGTGAGGGGCAGGGGGAGAACAAGTCAGAGAGTCTCGCTTGAAAAAGGAATGAGACAGGAGGTTAGAACCATATTTTTTGAGAACCATAATTTCACAAAGAACTAGGAATCAGTGAGAATCCTAAATTTACCTCCTTTGGCATAAAAAAACTTCCACTCCAAGCATTCAATTTCAAAGCAGAAAATTGATACATGCCTGACCAAAACTACAACTGTCTAGAGGGAAAGTAAAGGTACAACTTGGAAGGTAAAATATAATAGAAATTTTTTTCAGGTGCTTTGTTTAGTTCTTTTCCCCAGAAAAAATATTTTGGTAAATTGCTCTAAGTTTCAGTGAATTTTCGTCAAATACTCAGAGGAGAAAAAACAAAGGAAGAGAGGAACTCTCCCTTAATTGATTTATTTTGTTAATACTTTGATTTATGACATAAGTTCTATGTACTAGTAGAGAAGCACATAGAACTATTCATTCATATTATGGCATATTATGTTTGTACTAAAATCCATTCTCTAAGCAACATTACATTTGAAGCATCTCTCAAGCAGCACGAGCTTGAAGTGTTAGCATGGCACTGTAGAAAGGCTGGTAAGTCCCAACAATCAGGTAGCCAGCATATATTCCTGATAGGGAGAGGAATAAAAAGAATTAAAAGAACCAATAATATTCCAGTGCCATTCAAAGTGGAAAGGTCTTAAGGATCTGCACCATGCATGTATATGAAATAATTTAGAAAGAAAATGAGTCTGACTGGAAAAAGAAAGAATGAAACCAACAGAACATGAAAATCTTAGTCAGGACTAAGTCATTTATCTCTTTTGAAATGCCTGTGGCATTTTGTCAAGAGAGAGCCTGCAAACCACACAAGAAACAGTGTAACCTTGTTATAAACAGGAGCTTCAAACCCAAAGCATAACCTTGAAGACTACTCTATACTTGGTGGAACTTACTGAAGGAAAAAGCTCCTAAAATGAAAGATGAATTATGTAACGGTGACAAAAACATTAGTTCCATTTTATTTCATCACTGTTTATATTACCAGACATGAGAACAACAGAGATTAATGAACATATATGTATGAAATATGAACGGACATTGTACATTTGATTAGCATGCTTAAAAAAAAAAAAGAAAATATTGACTGTACATGAGAATTAGAAAATGTATTAATCTTATTCTTGAAGGCTATATCTGAGCTATGCCTTAAAATCTAGATATCTTTTAAAGCATTTTACAGACACACAGAAGTGCTGGGAAAAAAGGAGAAGAGTAAAAAAGTAAAAAACCCAAAGGAAAACAAAAAACAGAAGGAAGATTGGAAGATTGTGAGTCAAAGGACTTCTGTCAATGTTCTTTTCCCTACCTTGTGGATGAGCCTTTTAAAAAATGGGTATTTTCCCAAGAGTAGTTTAGAAATTTTAATCTATGGTTACTGATCATAAGCCAATTTAGGCACTTACGGCTTTTACTGAGAACAGAAAATTTACTTTTTTTTTTTAAGGAAGAAATACATATTTTAATAAAAGTTCTAATCAGGATATTTTTCAAAAATGCAGAATACATTTGATAAGAAAGAAATATTCTGATCCCACAAAATTTTGTATAAAAGACTCTTCTTAATTTGGAATATGAAAGTTAGTTTTTCTTCAGCAGAAAGAACATTCTAACTACAGAACTATCAATAACAGCATGTACAGTTTCAAAACTGAGAACCAAGGTATTTAATACCAGAATTCAAATTGCTTTCTCAGCCCTGTTATATGTTCTGCCTTCCTAGCTGGCTACACCGAGAAGGGAGTGTCTAGAAGTATTCCTCAGTCTTTTCTTCACATACCTTACTTTGTAAACAAGGCAATTTGAGATCCTATAAAACTGCACTGAAAGAAAAAAATATTTTTTAAGCTTATTTTAGTTTTAGCACTGACTAAAACTCTCTTTTCAGTTGTAAAACTGCTTACCTAACACAGGTCCAGTAGCCTTAGAGTTAACACCTAGATCCTTTAAACCTATTTACTATACAGAGTAAGTTTTCAGCATTTGGAAATCTGTAATTTAAATTGCACCTAAACATACTTACACATGTTAACTATGTAAGACTGCTATTTAAAGAATGCTTAGGATTCCAAAAGAGACCAATTAATATTTTATTAGAAATTAGTAAACCAAACTGAACTAAGCAAAATCTAGACTTGGAAAAAAAGAGAGCCAGAATTAGAACTAATTATTTAATACTAAATACAACTTTTCAATTGAAAAAAAGAATAATAAAAATCCCTTAGGAAATATGTAATCCCAGCTACTTATCCTACTTCATACAAAAATATCAAATCAGGCAAGTTTGGGTATCCTCACAGCTGTGCTTATTGTTGATCTCAGATTTTCCCTTTAATTACTATTTTGACTAAAACAAAAAAAAAAGAAAAAGTAATAACATTTACTTTTTTATTTCAAAATGAAATTGCAAACGTGGACACCGGTACTCTTCTTAGATCTCTGAATTATTTAATACAAGTTAACATACATGTTCTAATATTTTTGGTGGTTAATCTGCTTTAAATGTAAATTTTGAAATTATTATCTTTGGGTTCAGACATAAGCAATCAAAGATAAAAGAATCAAAGATAAAAGTGTAAAAAGGACAAACCCACACAACAAAAACACATAGAGAGATGGGAAGAATATAGTGTGCAGTGCCTTTAACTCCCTCGGAAGGTACAAATGAAATGCTTGTCAGAAGAATTTTCAGATTTCTTCTAGAGCTGTCACTGCTGGCCATGAGGTTGCAAAGAAATGTATTCAAACTTATAGCCTGTAGCAACAATAAAGAAATAGTTTTCCATAAAGATTAAACATATCTTTTAAAAAATTATTGTGTGCTAGTCTGCAAAAATCCTCACATACCAATATCTTTCCTTCATTTTTTATGTTTTATTGAAATTATAGTTCTCAGAGTTTTTTTCATTGAAGGTGGAAAAGTGAAAAACATCTCTTGCAAAGTACAATCTCTGACCAATTGGCCACGAAGTATATATCGCTTATATAGAGGAAACAGCAAAATTCTCTTGCTTCTTAGTAGATGCTACATTTTGCCTTTCTCACATTCAAATCATCTTCCAATATAATTTAACAGACTTTCTTGATATTTAATTAATATTTTAAATTTTAAAAACTGTCACAAGACTCAAGATAGAGGTCTGTGGGCATCTATGTCTTTTCAAAGTAATTACAACAGATACTGTGAATAAGAAAATCAACCAGCAAGATTTTCTTGCCAAATTGTTTATAAGTGTATGAACAAAACAGCCCCCCTAGTTATTATACTTTGAAATTCAAGTAAAAGCTTCTGAAGATTTAAGATGGTGTTTTCCGCACTGACCAATGTCTTGGAGTACTATAAATAAATTGCTAATGACATTCTGTTCCTCATTCTCAATTAAGAATAGTCTTTTTTAAATGTCCAGATGTAACTCATCTCTTTTTTTTTTTTTTTCTCACAGTAACCATTTTGATTAGCCACCACTCAAAATTTTGAGTCATGAACTGTAATGGGAGTCTTACTGCTTTTAAAAAAGTAGTCTGTACTGTAGTCTGCCAATAGTGACATCTCAGTAGCAAATTAATATAACCTGTTTGTTTTGCGACCACTACTTTGTTCTTATCTTGATCACTTTCCTGTCATTGATACATTTTTAATGATAAGGTAAAGAACCCTTTAAAATTGGATGAAGAAATGATTCAAGCAATGACTCATCAAATGTCTTCCACATCTCCTGCAACTGTGAGAAATACAAGTCATCGGAGAAGACAGCACCAGTATTTTCTTAAATGAAAATTGCAAAGCTTAGCCAGAATCTCCCAATAACCATAATGCTCAGTCAAAAGCTCAAAATCATTGTTGATTATTTACTAGTTAGTTGCTAATACATACCTAAAAATCCCACAGAACATCTAGTAGTATCTCCCTGTTTAGTACTTTTGACTTTTGTCCCTTGATTTTTTTGGTTTATATAGATTGAGTATGTTAATTCAATTAACAAAGCATGAACAGAATAACCAAACTAAAAATGTACTAAAAATTACTAAGGGAGATTTGAGTATTTATGCCTCATTAAGCAAATCATCAATGTTTCTAACCTACATTCAGCCAAGTCAGAGATGCAACCCAAATATCCTTACTGACAGGGAAAAAGAAGTAGGATTCAGGGGTGTTACAGCCCCTTTCTCTTCAATCAGTGCTGTACCTTTAAATTTAAATGCTATGTTATACATGAAAAAAAACCATGCACTTTTGATTGACTAAAAATACCTTTGATGTTTTGGGTTTTGTTCTGCTGTCTGCATTTTGTTTCTACTAAAGGGTGACTGTTTAAAAATTGGTTAAAAAAAAAGTGTTTGGAGGTAAGGACACAGTAAGGATGAATGGAAGAAGAAAATGGGCTTCCCCTGCAAAAAAATGCCTCTGAGAGAATAGGTATAAACATTTATGGTGAAAAGAAAAAAGTATAAGTATACATATATATAATTTTTTAAAAAGGTAGTTGAAATAATTATATTAACTTATTCTAAATTTTAAGGAAAATATAATGAAAACTGTGACTAAAATTTTAAAGAAAGTATTGAAGGTATTAATATACTTAAAAATATGTAAATCTTTAAACAGTAGGATTAAAAGCAATCAAAATTCAGTGTAAATAATTCCCCCTTACAAAAGTGAGATTATGCATAAATTAGAATAGTTTCTGAGAAATAGCTGTTTGGAAACCCTTATAAAATGACATTAGCTTACCTTTTTTCATTAAAATCATAAATTAAAATAATATTTTGCTTTGATTATCTGGCACTTAATTGACATTCAAACTTTACTGACAGTGACGCAATTCCGCATAACTGAAAAACAAACAACAAAACCAGAAAAACAAACAAAAACTTTCCAGTGATAGAATGTAATAAAATGTATATTTTCATATATTTTATTACTTAGTATTTTGGGAGGTGGTACTTTTTCTGTGGCTCTGCTGGGATTCAGTTCTCTGGAAGCTTTCCCCTTTCTGCCTTGGTCCAGGTGCAAGGCCTGAGTGTAGTCGTTGCCTGTTAGGAAAAGTTTTTCAGCTGCTACTCTGACAGCATTTGGCTCTTCTTGCTGTCTGGGTGAGAACAAGGCAAGCTGCCTAACTTCTCAGCCTGTTCAAATTCTGTCCCAAGACAATTAATTCCCTTTGGTAACACAGAAACCTGATAACCGGACCTATAGGATGGGACATATCTAAACATGGCCAGGGGCACTCACAGTTCACAGCTGTGTCACAGATTTAATTACATGTGCTATACATTTATCTGGATCCCAGGAAGTGTCCAGGTTTGCACATTCACGGTGCTTACAAGGTTAATTACACGTGCTATATATTTGCCATGACCATCTGTATCTCAGGATCTGACCTGGTTAGCACATTCACAGCTGCTTAGTCCATTGTCTGGGCTAGGGCATGTTTTGGGGTTTGACCCTTCAGGGTACAGAGTAGCTATTGGATTTCATTCTGTTAGAATCCAATATCTCCTAGAATCCTAGGAGTTGCACCTAGTGTAAGAATTAGCACTTCTGAAAATGGTACAAATAGTTTGATGCTTTGGGATTTGCTAAATAGGGCTAATGAAGGACTCATTGCTCAAGAAGTGGTGTATAGGGAATAGACTACAGTGAAGATTTAAAAAATCCCACAACAATGATTATAAAAATATTTTGGAACAGAGCCCTCAGACAATCAATTTGGGTTAGAGCACATATTTAATTTTGTTCAATAACAAAACCCAAAGCAGTAAATCAATGCTCACCAGTCCCCAAACACATTTTCACTATCTAGCCAAAGTCACCCTGAAAGACGATGCAAGCAAATCAACTCATTTATAGTGAATGAGAGTTCAGTAGTTGCAGTGTATAATCCTATTTTGTTAGCTCTACTCCTGCTTCTAAACTGCACTTCCTTACAGCAAAAGCTTTATTTTTGCAAATGTTATTGTTCAGCCAGCTCTAAAATTAAATTTGTAGTAGTAACATCTGGTTCTCAGTTTGGCACTTCCTCTGCTCTGTTCTTATCCTCTTATGGGGCCGCACATTTTAACTCTTCTGCCAGTCAAAAAAACATAAATAGCAAACAAACAAAAAAAATCCCCAGACAACACCCAAACATCTCCATTCCCCCCCCCCAAAAAAAAAAAATTAGTAAAGAAGGCATGAAAATCTGATACTATGATTGCAAAAAAAATGTTGCTTCCACAGTCCAAACACTTCTTTCTTCACCTTCTGTGCTTAGCAGTGAGGGACAGGAACACCTCTGTGCTACACTAGTGCCTGGCTGCCATGGTACGCCACAGGGACTAGAAAAAGCTGGGTATAGAATTAATCTCTATGAGTTTTTTCCAGCCAAAGCTCTGGTGAAGAATACCTGTTCCTTGTGTTGTCTGGTGTGCTCTTTCTCCTCAAAGTGCAGTAACATTCCAGAAAAAAAAATACAGAATTCTGGAACAGCACGTAAAAAAAGCATCACATATACAAGAAGACATACCAGAGGCAAGATACTGTATAAACAACTCTTCAGAGAAGTAACGAAATTATGTGGAGTTGATATGTGTAATTTCTCCTGCTTTATGCTTGGATGCACCAATGGGAAGTGAATAGCTCCAGAATGCCTATTGATGAATGATTTAGTAGGAAAAAAACAACACACAGACTCATCTGAATATGTTCCTGTGTGACCTATGCTAGATTATATGGTCCTGCTCTGGCAGGGAAGTTGGAGTCAAAGATCTCCAGGGGTCCCTTCCAACCCCTAACATCCTGTGATCCTGTGAACTTCCTCAAGATCCAACACTGTGTTTCAGAATATAGTAGCACTTAGCACTGGTTTAAGCCTCAAGCGTCCAATTACAAAAATAGTGTCATCGTTTTTGAAGATTTGATTGGAATTAATAAAATTTATCAGTATTTGCAGCCTTATCATCAAAGTCTGACTACCCCTGCCCATCCCCCTGGGACTTTTCCTACCTGCCCATTGCTGAGGACTCATCTTCCACCCCACAGAACAGCTCACAGCCTGCCCACTACCCAGGACTCCATATCAGCCCCCTGGGACCACAAATCCCTGCCCTGGTGATGCCAGAGTAAGTCCATTCTCCAACTCCCTACAGGCCTGCCTAGCCCTGAACCTAGCTGAACCTCGCCCACCCCAGGCTGGCTTTGGCCTGTCCCCAGGGAGGTGTCTGATGCCTGGAGCTCAAGCTACCCTGGTACCTCCTGCTTGCCAGACCTTAGCACACTACTTCCCACAGGGAATCCACTTGGATTCCTGCCTCCCCATCCTTAAATGGGCAGTCATCCCTTATTGCTCCCGCACATGTACGTTGTATGTATGCCACTTTTCCTTTCTACCATTGACATTTCTTAAATCCCTTCAATGTACTGAAGCAGGGCTGCTGGTATCCTCCTCTCTTTTTGAACTTGTGAGAATTTGTATTTACTTCCTCCTTCCTCTTACTCTGTCAGAGCAATTACAGGTTACTCTAGACAGCAGGCATGCATGACCAAGTGCAGTACATGTGTGGGTACTCCACAGCTCCCTAGGCACTCAAGTAATAGTCAAGTGCAAGGGCCACAAGTTCTGTGCTCAATGCAACTGCTTTTGTGGCTGAATGTTATGAGGCCATATATGAGAATTAATTTGAACATTGACTAAAACAGTTATGAGCTTGAATTACTATTTAAACTAATTACTTATCTGTAGAGTTCTATTAGTTATCCGTAGGTATGCAATTTGGTTAATTGTAAAGGCAGATTTATAAATGCAGGTTTGTAAAAGATGATTCCCATTAGTGTCAATATACATTTAGTGAGCTTACAGTGATTGCCAAAATTTCTTACCTATTTTGTGACAAAAAACCCCACAAAAAATTAGCTCATGAAAAAGTAATTTTTATTTTCTTTTCATCCTGTTCTTCAGCAATAACTCTAGCATACTCCTTAGACTTCTGCCTTCAATTCCTCAAGCAGACAAAGCTTTATGGTGCTTTTCACCCTTTCTTTCAAGGCCAACTGTGGAAGCAGTGACTAATACTATGCCTTTGCTATATTCAAGCTGTATGACAAAACTTTCACAACTCCGTTGAATTATTTCTTATAATTTTCTCCTAGCAGTTGTTTCCAAAATTCCAGTTAAGGTCTATCATTTGGGTCTACATTTTAACTGTATATTGGATTTATATTCCTCTAAACAAGCCCTTTCTCAAAATTGTTGTTCTATTCTAATAATTCAGAATATTTCTTCCAAAGTCTGTGACTCAGTTTATAGTTCTTTACAAGTATCAGCTTCCAGGTTATTACCAAGCCATAAAGAAATCATTGTTAATTTTAATGACAAATGCACAGGAAAAAAATGTTTTGAATGTTGATCATTTGAGGCTTTTTTTAAGTTCTAGTTTCCTTGCAATTTCCAATGGTCTCACCTATTCTTATTCTTTTGCCATGCCAAAAACTCTCTTGTATAACTCAGGTCTAAAAGACAAAAATGCTTCTTTAAGAAAGTTGCATCAAGTTAGCCTTAAAGTGCCCAACACATGTTCTCTGTTTGTACATACACGTGAATGTGTAGATACACCAGTATTTTGGTATGTATTAATGAAGTGTTGAAGTTTCCTAATGAAGACAATGAATTCTACTAAATGTTTTCTCAAAACAAAGTAATATTTGCTTTCAGACAAGTGGAATTTTAAAGCTCCAGTGATTTTTCTATAACTGAGTATATTCATTAACTTAAAAATTAATCATACTGTGCCACTGTTAAAATGAGCTATGCCATGGTGTCTGGAAACCTCATCTGTATGTGTATTTATTTTCTAGCACCAAGATGGAATAAAGTGCTCAGAATATATGCTATAAATCCCAGTGCTGTTTACTGTTCTTTTAAGAATAGATCCCACAGAATGTCTCCATATTTTGAATACAAGAGGTATGAAATGTATTAAAAAGCCAACCAAACAAACACCTTTCTTGCCTACAAAGTACAGAGCAATCATACCAGTACAACTTAAACTATGCTGATACTTTTTTTTTGGGGGGGGGGAAACGACATTTTTATCTTTTGTTCAGTCACTGCTTGGACCATTGGAGCTTTTTTCATAGCATCTCATTCAGATTCATAAGTATCAGGTCGATGTTAACAGATATATTTGTACAATATTTAACATATAAACCAGATGTGCCATATTGTTTAAGTGTTAGGGTGTATATAGGTGAAACTCAAGCATTTGAATTCTCTCAGAATTTTTGGTTTGTTTTTTTCTGATTAAGTATACCTTAAGTATAAGTATATACTTAAGTATATTGTGTATAAAGTAAGCTTACTTAAAATCAATATTCTTTTTGAAGAAACCTGAATAGCTATAGTTTTCTATTAATATACACATGAATAGATATTAAAGTAGCTTGAAATTTTAATGTAATTGCACCTATAGGAGGGCAGAATTTGACCTCTAGAGTAATAAAAGAACGTTTTAATTAGCTTATTTCATGTATCTGAAAATGATCCAGTACCTTGAAAGCCATTTATATAAGAAATAACAAATATAAACAACTATTCTTTATCTTTGTGAAAGAAAATCTCAAAATACATAATAAAAATGAAATCATGCCAAGGAAATATTATGATTCTGGACAAAACAAAGTTCATATCCAAATCAAGTGTGGGTATAAATAGCAATAGACAGGCTGAGCATTGGAGGGTTTCACTACCTCTGGTCAGATGGAAAGTGAAATAGAACACAAGGGAATCAGGCTGAATTAGAGTACTAACAGTTGAGCATATGGTGTTTAAGAGACAATATTCAATTTTTGTTTAAAAAATGAAAAAACAACAACGCATTAAGGAAGGTGTTATTTGTAGGGTTGAAGGGGATTGTTGTTTTTGTGGGGTTTTTGTTTGTGGGGGTCTTTTTTCAGGGGGGGTGGTGTTTCTTCATCTACTGCTTCAGTATGTAATCTCAAGATTACTGGAACTACAAGAAATCAGGGCACCAAAATGTATTTTCTTCCTTCCTTTTCACATTTTGTTGTTGTAGGTTAAGGGAAATCAAGAGTTAATTTGTATAACCACAATGAAAAGTCCTCCAAAGGCTAGAGAGCCCCAGGGGGACGGGCAGTTTGTCCCAGGATATTGGGAGTGGGGTGGATGCTTCTGGAAGGCTCTGGAAGGTTTTGGCCTGGTAGGTCTAAATGTATTCTTTTTGCTGGAATGCCTTTTCATGTATTTGTAAACAGAATTTCTATTTAAACTTCCAAACCAGTGTGGAGCACTTTTCTATTTTAGTCCTTGGAAGGAGTAAATCTTTTCTGTCCTTTTTCCCTGGGCAGCTTGTGCTCAAAACTAGGGCATTTGTTAATACCTCATGATTGACAACATTTGTAACTGCCTAGCAGAATTGTTGTCACAGTTAGAATTGATGAAGCACACTGTCTTCTTTGGTCACACAGAGAAGTTGAATGTTAGGTGGCAACTGCTGTCTAAAGTGTGTATAGATAAGCTGTGACATTCAAAATCTTGTTAAGAGCAGACAGGAACACACAAAAAGTACCAAGAATTTACTCTTGGCCTGATTAAATTGGTCTGACATTGAATTCAAATGTTCTAATACCAAAACTTTTTGCTGGTGTTACGTGCCCCACTGAAGACCCTCTGGGTCCTGCAGTTGGCATTTTCAGTTTCCTCTAGGAACAGAAGGGTAAAGGGATGTTTTAGTAGACCATCATTGTCTCAAAATTTTTCAGCAGGTGGTTTTGCTTCCTTCTCACCCTTGGGTTAGCTTGAGACTGTTGTAATGTTTTGCTATTACCACTTGCTCTTTTTTCCCTACTCTCTGGGAAGGGGTGAAATCTTCCCACATTGTCCATGACTATAACAGAAAATTTGTTCCACAGGGATAGTCCAGGACTGTCAGTCCCCTTGTCCCTGACACCACCTTCAGAGATGAAGCTCAAAAGGACTTCCATATATGTCCAGGTTTGTAGGCAGAGATGTCATGCAGATGTGTTAAACTGAGGCCAACAGATGTCTATGAGCATCCACTTCAGACTCTGAATTTTGCAGCAAGAAACATGAATATATTGATATAGGAGAAGTCCTTGAGTGAACAGGGTGACAGCAAAAGCCCCGAAGAGTATGAATGTAGACTTTAAAGGTTGGTTATGGGTCAGGAAAATAAAATAAATAAATAACAAAACAAACAAACCCACAAACAAAAAACCCTTGAGAAGTGAGTAGAAACTAACTGTAGACACAGTGAAGAGAACAAAGTATAATATGCAACATAAGTATCCCATATACACAAAGGAGATAAGAAGCTATGTGTAGGTAAACCAGCTACAAATGTCATTCCTGATCAGCTGTTACTAAAAAAAAAAATAAAAACAAACAAACAAACAAAAAAACAGAGACATCTCTGTGGCCAAGAAAGAAGACTAATTCTTCCTTTTCTACTAATCATGTTGACTACTTCAGAATGTTTTTCTCCTTATAACTGATTTAAATAAATTACAAATTTAAAAAGAGGGTGCTTCTGTCTGTGTTCTACTCCAAACATCACACACAAAAAGGTGGTTGATACTGCATCATAAAGTCAGAAAAATTCTCTTGCTGAAATGGGGTATAGGTAATATCTTCTCTATGTGAAGCTAACACATTTTAGAGTGGATTGATTTAAGAATGAGAACTCACAGCCTATGAAAAGGAGGATGATATACAAGGAAGACTGGCACAAGCAGAGGTTAGTGAAACTGACAGATATATTACTAGGGTAAGTTTTAGCCTGGAAAACAAAACACCTAAAACAGAGAAAAAATCCTCAGGCAGCCTAAAGGCTTGAGTGAGAAAAACTGTTCGTATTTTGAACATTTTCAAAGAGAAAAGGTCTTAGAACAGGGCAAGAATACATGAAAGTACAATCCCAGCTGCTTATCATCTCTTTGTGTATGAAGTGGTTAAAACTAAACTAATTCTATATGGTTCCTTTACTGCAAACTCCTATCAAGTCACTCTGTAAAACCTTTGCTGCTTTAACTTTACTGCAAAACACCTATTGTTGAAAGAGGTAAGCCTGTCTAAGATTTTTTTGTTTGTTTCAAGAGGAAAACTAAGGGAGATGAAGGTCATCCAAAGGTAATGACATCCCTCAGAGGTTTAATATGAAGGCATTAGACTTATTATACCATGAAATATGACAACTGCCTAAATCAGCAAACTCCAACAATGATGATACTCTGATACATTCTGTAGAAAAAATGTATTGTGAGTTCAGTTAAAAATGGGGGATAAAATATCAAGATCATATCTAACAAAATGGTAGCAAGAATGCCTGAATTCAAGGTTTCTCACACAGAGGAAGAACTTACAGGAGATAAGCTATTTTTTACTGCAGTTATATAACACTACATATGACTCATTTCTCTCAGCTTTTTGAATCAGAAAAAGTAAAGCAAAAGTTTTTACATGAGGCTATCTAGCAGACAAGTTCTTCAGGGTGTTCTTTTATTACGAAATTATATGACTGTTATAGAAAAAGATTGCCTTACTGATTGGCACTTCATTCAGAGGTAAATATTTTAATGAACAAATTAAATTTTAAATTTTCTGGTTCTCTTGTTATCAGAGCATATGTATTTGATGTATTCAGCTAAATGAAAGTTTAGTGAGAATTTTCTTTTTTTGATAATCCTCACAATGGTAAAATACTCATAAAGGAGTTTTAGCCTGTAACTATAAATGTGAAAAAGGGGAAAGAGAACTAATTATTCTTTCCCTACATTGGGCAGTTACTTTAATACTCTTACCTAAAGCTACTGTACTAATTTCATTTTCCATCTTACTGTACAGATGTTGGAAAAGTATTGCTAGTGAAAATGAGATTCTGGATCTCTTTTCAGTGAAGAACCTGCTTAACCAGCTAGATATGAAATTGGAAGTGGTGATAAGATGGCCATGTGATAGAGGCATTCAGATCAAATTCAAAATCAGCAGCTCAGAAAATTTTGTTTTGGAAAGAAAGCTAGTTGCATCCTCATTTTGTACTAAAATGTGAGGTCCTGCTTTTCAGTACAAAATACTTCTTGAAAATTACTTTTCAATCTGATGTTAGAAATAAGTTTTATCCTTACCAAAGAGAAAAATGTGCATGAAATTACTTAATCACCATAACTGAGAAAAATGAAAATCCCACTAAACTAAGTCAGCTACGTAAGAAACTAGCAAGCTACAACAATTCTTCCAGTTCTTTTTATAAGCGCTTAAATGCTCATTTAGATTAGAAAACAGTTCAAATGAAAAGATGTTTTAATATAAATTTATTTATATTGTAGTACTGTACCTAATCTATCTGGGAATATTGAAGCAGTTATCCATGAGACAAATCCACTCTGGCATCATGGCTAAGTATGACTCTTAAAACAAACAGAAACAATGATATTGTAAAGCCAACAGACAAATGAAAGAAATGACAAATTTATAAAATTCAGAGATTTCAAACATAGTGTTAGAGGTTTGAGGAATGGAAGGGGTAGTTTTGTGACGCTACTGTCAACAGCAGATATAAAGTCT
This sequence comes from Indicator maculatus, assembly GCA_013399975.1. Lineage (NCBI taxonomy): Eukaryota > Metazoa > Chordata > Aves > Piciformes > Indicatoridae > Indicator > Indicator maculatus. The sequence continues at coordinate 242,707 of VXBD01009908.1, read as the reverse complement.
AACTGAAGAAGGATGGGAAGATATATTGATTTTACTACTGCTCAGTGCAAAGATGATACAATAAGTTTATTTAAAAGAAAGAGGTGAATAATACAAAGTAGATTTCTCATTCTGCTGGGAAGCACTTGGGACAGCACAGATAGCAGACAAGGGTCTTTCTTTCTGGAAATGTGATGCTAAACCTTCAACACTTCTCTTCAAATACTTTCCAAACTTCAGAGTGTGATAAAAAATCTTCCAAGTTTGATTTAAACTCTTCAGAAGGGGTATTCCAGGAAGGAGAGGAGGTGGAGTAGCCCTTGGTTAGGAAGTATTTTGATTTTCTAGAGCTTAATGATGGTGACAATAGGGTTGAGTGTTTATTGGTAAGAATGAGAGAAAAGGCCAACAAGGCACATATCATGGTGGTAGTCTATTATAGACCATCCGTTCAGGATGAAGAGACAGATCAAATATTCTATAAGCAGCTGGGAGAAGTCTCACAATTACTACCACTTGTTCAAATGGAAAGCTTTAACTTACCAGATGTCTGCTCTAAATAGAGTGCAGCAGAGAGGAAATAGTCCAGTAATTTCCTGGAGTGTGTGGAAGAAAGCTTCCTGACACAGCTGGTAAGTGATACAGCTAGGGAAGTCTCCCTGATAGGCCTGTTTGTGAACAAAGATGGACTCGTGGGTAATGTGATGGCTGGGGATGACAATCCTGAAATGACAGAGGCTTCAGTTCTTGGAGAAGTAAGGGGGAGGGTCAGTAGAACTGCCATGTTGGATGTTCAGAAGGCAGACTTTGACCTGCTTAGGTGACTGGTTGTGGCAGTTTAGGCTGGGTGCCTCCTGTTACTACACATAAGTTCCGGTGTCCTGAATGTCCACCCAATAAGGTGGATACAGGAGGCAGCATATTTCTACCCATAAATCCTGCACCCTATCAATCCATCTGCAAAGTTATTCTCTTCCTCTTTCTTCCGTCTCTGCTCCCGTGGGAGATGCTCCCTATTGGATAACAGTGGGTTACCCTCAGGTGGGAAGAAGGGAAGAGTTGGGAGGCCTTTGGGTGTTGTAGAAGGAACTCTGTACACTTTGGGATTCTTTGCCACTATGCTTGTTGTTTCCTGTAAATCACCAATTGTTTTTTTCCGTTTAAATTTTCCATCACTCTCCAAACCATTTGTGTGAGTGTTATTCTTTTGTCCCTCTTGGGGCAATAGAGGATCTGCCCAGCTCTAACCCAGGACACTGGTTGACAGAGTCCCTTAGGATGCATTCCTGAAGTGACAGAAAGTCAAGAAAGGCTGATCATTCTTAGGGAAGGAAATGTTAGAGGCATAGGAGCAGGCTGTGCCAATGTGGCAGAAAAGGTGGTGGGGAAGAAGTCAGGCCAGCTGAATAGAGAGCTTTGGCTGGGCCTAGGGGGAGAAGGAGGGTTTATGACCCCTTTGGAAGAAGAGGGAACTAACTCAGGACTACAGGAATGTTCTGAGGTTCTGCAGGGGGAAAATTAGATGGGTTAAAGCCCAACTAGCACCTAATGTGTCTATGGATGTAAAAGATGATTAAAAAGTTTCTACTAACATATTAGCAGCAAAAAAAGGGCTAAGGAGAACTTCCATTCGTTACTGGGTACAGAGAGAAACAGTGACAAAAGATGAGGATAAGGCTGATGTGCTCAATGCTTTCTTTGTCTCAGACCTTAATAGTAAGACCAGTAGTTCTAGGGGTACTCTGCCCTCTGAGTTAGCATGATGGGGATGGTGAGCAGAATGAAGACACCATACTCCAAGAGGAAATGGACAGTGATCTAGTACACTAAAATGCATACAGTTATACAGATTTGGATGATATCCACCCAAGGGTGCTGAGGTAGCTGGCAGAAGTGCTCTCTAATCCCCCTTCCATTATTTATCGGTAGAGGCAGCCTGACAGAGAGATCCCAGTTTACTGGAAGTTAGCAAATGCAATACCTATTTACAAAAAGGGCCAGAAGAAGGATCCGGGGAATGAGCCTGGACTCAGTGCCAGGGAATGTTATTGAGCAGATCATCCTGAGTGCTGTCATGTGGCACATGCAAGACAACAAAGTGATCAGGTGCAGCCAGAATGGGTTTATGAAAAGTAGGTCCTTCTTGACTAACCTGGTCTTCTTCTATGACAGAATACATGGGGTTGGAAGAGACCTCAAAGATCATTCAGTCCAACCCTTGACCTAGCACTGGTGTCAGTAAGTGCCACAAGGCACTTGAGCACCCCCAGAGACAGTGACTCTACCACCACCCTGGGCAGACCATTCCAAAGTTCAATAATCTTTTCAGTGAAGAAATATTCCCTAATATCCAGCCTAAACCTCCCCTTTTAACCATTTTCTCTAGTCCTGTCGCTTGTCATCAAGGAAAAGAGGCTGACCCCTTTCTCACTCCAACCTTCTTTCAGGTAGTTGTAGAGACTGATAAAGTCTCTCAGCTTCGTCTTCTCCATATTCTCCATATTGCTCAGATTGTGGTGTGTCCTTCACTGGAGACTTTTGAAATTCACCCAGACACGTTCCTGTGCAACCTGATCTAGGCAAATTTGCTTTGTCATGGGAGTTGGACTAAATGATCCCCAGAGGTCACTTCCAACCCCTGTGATTCTATGAATCATTCTGTGGTTTTGTGACAAAAGAAAACAGCCACAGCTTGTGCCCGGGGAGGTTTATATTGGATATAATTAAAAAAAAAAACAACAAAAAAAACCTTCCCCAAGTGAGTTGTAAGGAACAGGCTGCTCAGGCAAATGGAGTCACTATTATTGGAGATATTTAAAAGACATGTAGATGTGATACTGAGGGACATGGTTTAGTGGTGTCTTGGCAGTGTTAAGCTAACTGTTGGACTTGATCTTAAAGATCTCTTACAACCAAAATTATTTTGTGAATGTATGTTTTGTCCCCTTCTACAAAGAAATAAATCAACCTCCAGATATGGCAAAAGAATTTTTTTCAGGAAGGAAGAGAAAGACAAATTTTGTTATCCATAATCTTTTTGGTATCTTTTGAGATGGTCAAAAAAATAAGCTTATATTTAAATACATCCAAACTGAAGCAAATTATCACTGTTACTAGGAAAAAAAAAAAAAAAGGAAAAAAGAAGAATTGTTACATCTGGAATAGCAGAGTAACGCAAATAATAAAGTGTAATATATTGTGCACTAATAGAGAAATTCATATGAATGACCAAGAAAAAAAAAGGGTCTTAAAGAGGAGTAAAACTGTATCTGTAAAACAGATTAAAACAAGAAAATTAAACATGTTTAGATATAGGCAATTCTCACTCTGCATATATTAAAATATTACTACACTCTGTTATGTATCATTACATTAGTCAGGAGCTCACTTTCCTGATTTTAACAATACTTATCATTATTATAAATAATTTTATTTTGTAAATCCAGTCAGAAAAAGTTCCATATTTAAGGACATGATGTTTTGTTTATACAAAGAATACAAAAGATGGGGAAAAAAGATTTCTATCGCCATTTAGAAAATTACTCTTTTTTTTTCCTATTTTAATTCCTACTGGAAGTGAATACTATAAATTGAAATCAGATGCGAGATATAGGGCAGAAGTGCAGAAATACATGATTAAAAGCAGTCTTTTTCTCTTAGACAAGTGTATTCAAGTGTATAGATACTATAAAAAACCAGCATACAGAAAAAGGATGCATTTTAGCAGTGACAATTATATAGCGAAAGGCACTCAAACAAAGCACAATACACTTCACTCACAAACAGGTGTTACAAAGTTATAATTGTTTGTGTAAAATCCTGTGAAGATAGAGGTATGAAATTTACTTCCCTTCTCATCAGTAAAGTTCTCTTCAAAACATGCACTTATGTACATTAAAAATAAATAAGAATACTCCAAGCAATAAACATAAAAGTGCATCATTTTCAAAATAATGAAGTGTTATCTTCTAAAATCACAAAATAAATTCCGCATAGCTGACTGCTTGTCACTTAAACACAGACCTAGTGAATTTATGATGTAAACTAGAAGCCATGAGCTGTAAAATTAGCCAGCGAAATCAAGGTATTCCTCAGGCATATTAGGCTCTCAGGATTTGGGGTTTACATAGGAATATTCAAGGTTTTTCCTGACTCCTAAAGGATAGAAATCACTACAGAATTGAATGATCCCTTCCGCAGCTACTTTTATCATGTACTTTAGAGGTGGAAGTACTTAATGCTGTAGATTTTATCCAATTTAAGTGGGGTATAATTATGAACTTCTGTAAGCTGTAGCTCAGCTTGAGAAGTACATTTGCTCTGCCTGTCACATGCAGCAGCCATCCTGACCCCTAGCACAGCACTACTTACCATACCACAATGACCCTTTCCAGGGTTTACTACTGTCATTTCCTTAGCAGTGAGATTCTTCTGGAGCCTAGTGCTTTGTGTTTTCTTAGCATCATACACAAAAAGCTTTCTCAAACCAGTCACTAATAAGACCCACAAGACTAATAGAGAAATACAAGTGAAACACTTCGAAGGAAACAACTTTTCTTCAATATTTTTCCTTTACAAAAGCAAAGTACTATTTTAAGAAAAAAAAAGTTCACATATATTTAATGATAATTCTCCTTTATCAAAATTACTACAGTGAATTTAAAAAGCCTGTAATTCTAGATTCTGTGTGATTCCATTTCTCATGTTGCATGGCTTCTAGTTACAGTGATGAACTGTCATTCTTCAAACATGTTTCTACAAGTCTTAACAAGTCTTTGTTAAGAAGATTAATTTGACAGTAAAGAATTTTTCTGCATTTTCATTATTTGGAATGGTTTGAGATATTTGACCAATGAAAGTATAAACCACTGAGACTTCCATTCACCTTGATTTTCCACTTCCTAATTAAATATTTTTAAGTGGAAAATGTAGACACTTCCTTATATCTGATAAATTACCAGATATAAGCATTAGTATTTTCCTACTCTCCAGAACTATTGAGTCTTAAATGCAGTGGAGAGAATATTTTTTAAGGCAATGTATTTGTAGAAAAAAAATGCAATTTAAGTGGTATGGAATATGGATTTAGACAATTCATTAGTAATGAAATTTGTTTTTGTGTAATTTTTTAACTCAGACGTTTCTGAGAAAATCTACTTCAAAGAAGAAACTCAAAGTGAAATTGTATTTTTCTAAGCTTCTGTGTCTCCTGATCCTCCTCTAACCACAGGATATCATATAGTACATACAAATTGCAAGATTAAATCTCCTGGAAAGCTCGCTTTGAGACACAAGAATACATTCTGAAAGAGATGCAGGAATAATGGCAAGAAGGAGGGTGAAAAAAATTGTTAAAGAGAGTTTTTTTGGCAGTCATGATGAAAATAGACAAACAAACAAACAAACAAACCCAAAATGTGATCAACAACCAGTGTAAGGGAGTGCATGAAAATAGAAAACTGCCATATCCCACCAGGTTTCTCTTCAGAAGAGAGATTGGTCTCCTTTGAATATTGAAAATAAAGCAAAGCTTTTGGAACTGAAGCAAGGTAGACTGTTTTTAGCAAGTAATTTTATTTAAACAAATACATGAACATGAACTTCAATGTTTGGTTTTTAATCTCATTAGAGAAAGTGATTAAATTATCCTATTCCTCTTGTTCTAAATTGTATGGTTTTATTGTACCCATGACATCATAGTTTTTTTCTTGTGTATTAAGTGAATCAACATCTTTCTTTATTAATATACGAGTAATTAGTTAATTGACTGTCAAACATACTTAGGTTGAGCAGTGCTCTGTAGGTTCTGGAACCACTTGCACTGTGCAAAGGCTATATGCCGGTATGTGCATCAACAGATCTGAATTGAGCTTCACATTTCAAAATTATTTTGAACGGTGCTTAGTTGTGAGATTAAGCAAACTGAAACCATGTCTTGAATGTAAGAGTAGAGCTGCTAAGATTCCTGTAAAAGCAATTAAAGTTCCCATAGGAAAAATATAATCTGTAGATCACTTTGCATTGCCAAGCAACAGACAAAAACTTAATTCTTATTTCAGTAATAATTCTGAAGTACCTCATGAAATATATTTCAACAGATTTAAGTTATTTCTACTAAAGGAATCTTAAGAATGAAGCTGTGTTGAAGAGCACTGCACACCATGTAAATATAAAGCATATAATTTATATACTTTTAAAGAATAGAGAGCATAAAAGTGAAAACTATGTAACTGATTGAATTAAGGCTGAAAAATGTCATACAAATTCTGGAGCAATAGCTGGGTTTGTTTTAAGAAGCAATTGCATCTTAGTTTATTGGGGAAGCATAAGAAGCAGTTTAGGTCTTGAAAACCTTCCTAACACATTTTGCACTCAGCAACAACTACAACTCAGCAACTAGTTAGGTTAAAAAGTGAATTTTGCTCAAGCCCTTTTTTTTTTCTTTTAATGTTAACATCTCTAATTGCAAAGATTCCTTTGTTTAAAAGGAAAGACAGCTCTAAGGAGAATAGTCCCAAGAAGCATTAGCAGAATAAGACTGCCATTTAGGCATAACAATTTTTGTTGCATGCCATATGCAAGATGGTAATGGACCACATCAGAGTCTACATTTAGGCTGTATCTGGAGTTAAACCACAGCAGGAAGCAGGAAAAGGAGAGAAGACCCACAGTTTAAAATAAAAACCGATGTAATGAAATATCCATATTCATACTAAAGACAATACAAGACATAAAAAATTATAATCAGACAAGCAAAAGCACAGCAGTCACAACACCCAGGAAGGCAATCCTCAAGAACAGGGTAAGGAAGAGCCCAAGCAGGGGGTTCTAACAAGAGACTTTCTTTACAAAGTTATTTCTCTATACTGAGTGTGATGGTATGAGATGCATCTATGAGCCAAATCAAGTCAGCTGTCCTGGCTGACTCAGAACTACTAATGGACTGCAGCCTGTGGCTGGTCTGTGATTCTGTCCCTGAAAAACTGGGACACATTGTAAAATAGTTTCTGTACGCTTCATAAATGCAGTGTGGTATTCATCTAGCCAGAGTAATGGTCTTTATAACAGGTATTTTCATCTGAGCAAGTCACTACATATTTCATTTATGATTTTTCCCGAATTACACATGGGATAGAGTAGTAGATAATGAGCTAATTTTTGCAAAATAGCCTTCTCTATAGACATTGCTTTGTAGTATAACAGTTTTATGATAGATCCAAGAGATATTCTTCTAAGCATTACACACAAATGTTATTTATAAGGTTGTTTTCAGTTGAAAGAGACTGAAATATAAGGAATTTCACATCCCACGACAAATAATTGTATTACCTCATACTGTGAGGCTGTATGAAGCTGTGGGCATTTGAGAGTCAATGACCTCCTTAAACAATAGCGAAGAATGATGTTGGATTGAGACATCTATGCTTTGTATACATCCATACTGTCTGCTTGAAGCCAGATTTTTTTAAAAGTGCCTAGATCTCTTTCTAAGGTAATTATTTTATTATCTCCAGAAGAAAACCTGTGAGTAAATTAGTTTGGCTCAGAGTGAAGTAATAATAAAATAATAAGAATAAAATAAGGCAGTGTTAATTGAAAGAAGTATAAATTTAGGTAAGTTCCTAATATCAGATGATATCCTAATATATTCCCTGAAATGTCAGATGAACTGTTCTCCAGAAATGGCTATTTGCTTCCTTAACTGTGCTTTGAGTCCACGATGAGCAGCTCAAATGTACTAACACTAAATAAGCCAAATCTTTTCCGTTGTTTTTACCCCCCAATACTATCTTAATCAATAAATTGATGATAGAGAAATCACTATTCCCTGAAAATAAGACACTGATATCAGGATTTATTCCACATGGATTCTATTTAAATGAAAGAACAAAATCAATAATCTCTACTTTGTCATCCTTTAAAATTTGTTAAACCTTACTGTAGATGAGACTGTACTGATTTTACTTACACTAGTTATTTTGGTTTTTTTAAGAAACACCAGAAAACTTTCATTGTAATCCTGAATACTGGACACTGACAGCAAGCAAGTAATTGCACTCTGTCCCTTAATGAGAAATAACGGTCACAGCCAGTTCTGCCAACACAAATGGCAAATTTGGAACCACACAATTTTTTTCAGCTCAACTAAATGAATAACCTGAGGGGAATCTTAGTGTTTCCTTCAAACTACAGGGGGAAGTGAGTTAAGATAGACACTAATATAGCCTTTTTACCAGCAAAGCTCACAGACACGTGCAAATCACAGCAGGCTAAGTCTGAGCTCAAGCATTTGTTGTTGTCAGAACTGATGGGATTACCGACACCAGTATGTTATGATTTGGAAGGATAACTACAAGGCCATATGATAACAGACAGTGTCTGAGGCAAAAACATGTCTGAGTCACACAGAATCACAGAATGCCAGGTTGGAAGGGACCCTAAGGATCACCTGGTCAAACCTTTCTAGGTAATAGTGTAGTTTAAATGAGATGGCCTAGCACCTTGTCAAGCTGTCTTAAAACTGTCCAATATAGGGAAATTCACTACTTCTCTTCAGAGATTATTCTGAAGTCTAACTCTTCCTGTGGTGAAAAATTTTATTCTGGAGTCCAACTGGAATCTCTCTAGGAATAACTTGTACCTTCTGTCCATTCCATGCAACTCTGTATAAAAAGGAAGATTTTCAGTAATATTGTTGTAAGTATTTGCAGCTTTTTATTACATAAAAATTTACTGCATAAGAATTTACACCTTGTAGCTGTGGTGCATTGTTAGGAATGAGATGCATCTCTGTGCAGTCCTCCTAGATTCCTTAAAGCACAGAAATTTACAAATCTTGGTAAGGTATGTGTTGTGGGAAGGACAGATATATTCTTTACAGATTTGTTAATGTTACTGAAAGCAACAAAAATTATGAACTTTACTTTAGATGCTCCATATCAGGCTATTAAAATGAATAACAAAGCCTCATGCAGCACGACAAATTTTCTCACAATTTAGAAATATTTTTTATGTCCTTAATGAGAAGTCTGAGGAGGGTGTTTTCTTCCACTTCTAGCTTTTTTAAAAAGTGCATTGAAAGTTTGCTTATACTGCTTATATGGCAAAATAAATTGCTACCTTGTAGATGCTCTAAAGGTATATTTTGGAAAACTAGAAATTTGTAAAAATGCCTCAGGATTGCAGGTTTTTTGAGCAACTTCACTTTCAGATATGAAAGTATTTTATGTCAGTTCTTTAGTTAACTTCATAAATAAATTTAAAGATTAAAAGAACACATTTCAATGAAACAATAGAGAATAAAAATTTTGAAAGGCTAGTATATTCTACAGCACATTCTCCAAAATTATAACTAACAAAAAAATATTTCCTACCTGTTTCAGTATCTGGACTTCAATCTCTAGGATATCATCTGTTACTTCAGAGAACATTCCTAAGTCTGGAATATGGGGGAAAAAATGTTATAGGAAATTAACCTACCCTATATTTACTTCTTTGTTGGATAAATGTTTCTACTTTCTTCCTGTGAAAAAGTAGTTGAAATCGCAGCCAACCTTGTTTCAAGATCAGGAAAAGGTCTTCTCTCCTTCGTCTTTAGTACTTTGAGATGAATCCCATCAGGCCTCATGGATTTATGAGCACTTAACTGACAAAAATATTCCTTTACAATTTCAGTCCCTTACAGTTTTCTTGCTGTGAACTCTGAGAGGTGATAAAATCATCAGAACTAATTCTGTTCGGTGATTTTACTTTTCAGCTCAATCTCTTGTAAGTAATTGCACTTTCTGAACTTAACAGCATACATTTTCAGCTCCTGCCCACAGCATCAGTGGTAACACAGCCCACCAGGGGTGTTGGGTTCAAGACCAGTTTTGTATATATTTATATATGTTTCATTCTATTCTTATTATTTTCATTAAATCTCTTTTCATTTTCCAATCCATAATTTTCTTTCTCTCTCTTACTCCCTTTATCTTCCCTATGTAGAAGTGTTGTAGTTTCAAAGAGCAGACAGAAATAATATTTCACCCCCAAAATAAAATAAAATAAAAACTCTCTCACACGGGATTGGAAAGGTTTGGAAGTAAAATGTGCTATTCACAAGTATATACAGAAAGTACAAAATAGCCAAATTCACATTCAGCCTCAACCCTGTCCTTTGACCTGGGCTCACAACAACCTCTTTGAGCTAACAATCTTTTCAAAACCTCCCCCACTCAGGCCAAAATTCCAGACATCAAATGCTTCCCCCTTCTCCCTCCAATTACTATGCTTTTCTGCATCCCCCATACCAAACCAAGGTGACGAAGAAAAAAAATTTAGCTTGGCAACTCCAGGTCCCAGTTAGGCTGCTCCAGGCCCTAGTTAGGAGCACTGCCAAGGCCAAACTCCAGGCCAGACTCTCCCGAAAGGAGATAACAGCCTGAATGTCTTCCCGGGAGCACAGAGGGAACAAAGGACAGAACAAAGAGAAATGCTTGTTTTTATAGAGATGGAAGGCTTATGGGAATGAAATACAAAAGACCACACTTTCTGGTCCACCTCCTGGACCATCTTGACCTCCTGGATGTCTTCTCTATGGTTTCTTAAAACCCCCCAGACTCAAAACCACAAGAAGAAGGAAGAAGGGTTAATAAAGTGTGTATGGCAGTTGTCTAGTGGGCAGCCAGGATCTTATTGGCCTTCTTGGCTACCTGAGCACACTGCCAGCTCATATTCAGATGACTGCTGACCAACACCTCCAGGTCCTTTTCTGCCAGGAAGTTTTCCAGGCACTCTGCCCCAGGCCAGTAGAATTGCATGGGATTTTTGTGACCCAAGTGCAAGACCCAGCACTTGGTTTTATTGAATCTCATAAAATTGGCCACAGCCTGTCCTGGGATAGAGGGGAAGATACCTCCCCCTCTCCCAGGGCTGTGGATCATTGGATTCACTTTGGCCCTACCCCCAAGCCACATGTCACTCACAGACCCTGTGATGTGATGAGTCTGGGCATGTTTGGGCAGAGAATAGATGGTGATCTGTTGCTGGCCTTTTGTGTGGTTTTTGGATGTGCTTTCTGGTGATGTATGACAAAGTTAGCAAGGCATTATGAAAACAGGTGAGCTGCAAAGCACGTGAGCTCTTTTTCTCTTGGGTTTTTGCCCCCCACACATGTGGAATAAGCAGCAGTAGCAGTTCAGAAGGATATTCCAGTCAAAAGAGACAATAAGAGGAATTCCCATAATCAACAACCAGCATTGTATTTGATATATTCCTAAAGTCTCTGGGAATTTCCTTCCATTTATTAGTGGAGTAATAGTGGGGCTTTTGGATTTATCTTTTTTCAAATACTATTCTCAAACTATTTGTAAGCATTCCTATTCTGAATATATTCTCAACTGAGCTACTAAACCTTTATAACCTTTGTATTATGTTATGCAGGAGGAGGCGCCAAATTAACAAATAATTAATAGGTTATTACTAATTTCTCACTTTATTCCCTCCTTATTTGTAATGCATGCCCAGTGGCATGTTTTTTCCATAAATGTTTAAGATGCTGGAAATATTACTCTGATCAAGTTCTTGTTTTACCTGGTCATTTTTAATTTTTTTTTTTAACTTTGGTTGCCACTTTATTCTAAAATAGATTAATTTTTCTGTTTAAGGAGGATCATTTAAGAAATGGTTTCACCTTGTGCATACAAGATATATGTGACACTAAGGTGGATGCATCTCATAATTTAAATCTCAGTAATTTTAAATCTCAATGACATTTTCTGCCTGAAAAAAAAATGTAAGAAAGGTGTTTAGAAGTATACAGTTTTTAAGAGCTGTAGACATCACTATGCTGCAGAACATATATAAAATAAGCCAGAAAAGCATATAAAGAAAATCTCTACCTTTATGCAAAATTATTAAATGGATTCGGTTTCTATTTGTTTGATATTATCTATTTCAATTACTATCTATTTCAAGTTTCATTATCATCAAGAACATATTCAGACTAAACTTTCTGTTACCTACACACCAACAGAATGACAAACTAAAATCGTAGTTGTTCAGTCAAACCTGTTTATCGTTCTTCATTAAAGTAACATTGCACAAGTGAAAATGATCACACACATGGGATAGTGGTCAGCAACTTGATGTCCAGAAGTGACAAGTGGTGTCCTCAGGGGTCTCTATTTGGGCCCGTCTATATTGACATATAGACACCTGTCTATATCTCAATCATACAGACAGTGGGATTGAGTGCACTCTCATCAAGTTTGCAGATAATACCAAGCTGAGTAGTGTGATTGATAAGACAAAAGGACTGGATGCCACTCAGAGGGATGTGGACAGGAGAGGTGAGCTAAGGAGAATCTCAGGAGGTTCAATGAGTCAAAGCGCATGGTCCCTCACCTAGGCCAGGCCAACCGTTGATAGGAATACAGGCTGGGGGATGATGAAATTAAGAGCCCTGAAAAAAAAAGGACTTGGGGCTACTGGTGCATGAGAACCTGGACATGAGCCAACAATTCACACTTGCTGCCCAGAGAGCAAATTGCATCCTGGGCTGCATTAAAAGTACAGCTATCAGGTACAGAGAGGTGATTCTGCCACCTTACTCTGCTCTGGTGAGACCTCAGCCGGAGTACGTGTCCCACTCTGGGGCTCCCAACAAAAGAGAGTCATGGATCTTCTGGAGAGGGCCCAGAGGAGGGCCATGAAGATGATCATAGGCCTGAAACTCCTCTGCTATGAAGACAGCTGAAAGAGTTGGGGCTGTTCAGCCTGAAGAAGAGAAATCTCTGGGGATACCTGTTTTAGAAGAGGTACTAACAAGTTTTGCCACTATCCCCTATTTCCCTTCCCCATTGCAGAGTCCAGGGTGAGGTGGAGGCGCAGACAATAGGCAGACGCCATCAAGTCTGGCGGGGGGAGGATGAGAGCTAGGCCCCATGCTTCATGTGTTTCACATAGCCTGTAACATGTGCAACTGCCTGCTTGAGAATGTGTGTGCAGTTTGCATGCTGTACAGCATTTTCAATTGATTGGCTAAATTTGAATTGGTAATTTGCCATTAGGCAGTTCCGTTTTCAAAAGGGGAGTGATGGAAAGTTTAAATGGAAAAGCAATTGGTGAAACTACAAAAAACAACAAGCATAGGGGCAAAGATATCCCAAGGAGTCCAGAGTCCCTTACACAACATCCAAAGACCTCCCAACTCTTCCCTTCTCCCCATCTGAGGGTATACCCAAAACACCCAGGGCTCTTTCTGCTCCCCCTACTGCTAGGCTAGTCTCAGGCTGGCCAGGTCTGAGACTGCCCCCCCCCACCCCTTCTCCTCCTGGCATTAGGTCTAGACAGGCCTAAGAGGCCTTGAGATACTCCCCCACCGTTACCCGATAGGGAAGCATCCCCCATGGGAGCAGAGAGGGAAGAAAGAGGAAGAGAACAACTTTACAGATGGATTTATAGGGTGCAGGTTTTTTGGGTAGAAATACGCTGTTTCCTGTGTCCACCTTATTGGGTTGGCACTCAGGACACTGGAGGTGTAACTTATGTGGCAGTTACAGGAGGCACCCAGCCTAAACTGCCACACAGGGGATGATTTGAAAAGTCCGTGCCTGTTGTTAGTAGACTCTGGACCATGGTGAGTGTGTGTATTCCTGTCTTGGCTTCAGGGCGAATAGCACTTTGTTCCAGTGGCAACACATTCCAGCTACAAAGCTCTTCTCCATAGCAGCTCACTCTCTCACATTTCCTCCATTTTGGGATTTACCTTTTTGGATCTAATTGCCTTTTGGATTACAAATCAGAACTCTGGGTAGAGCCTTATCCAGAAAAAGTTCTGCTGAATGACAGCCCAGTGGTTTTGTGAGTAATTTCGGCTAATTTTCCTAATTGTTTCTAAAGATTTTAAAGCTTAGTTTTACTTATTACTTGGCTCCATTTCTAACCTCCATATCACAACTTAAGTTGGCATTGCAGCTTGCTATTGCATATAAAAGATTTTTCAATCTTAATTTCCGAGTCTCTGATCTTCCTAGACTGTTTCCTACAGTGTTATTAATACCTTTTGTGTGCAAATACCTGCCATTGAGTGGGCAAAGGAGCCTAATTAAGTAGTTTGGGATAATTTTTGGATATTTAATAAATCATAATTCATATTTTATAATATTCCTGGCTTGTTAATTTTCATAAAGTATAGCAGTACCTTATAGCTATGTTTCACTCTGAAGGGGACCTACAGAAAGGACTGTTTAGAAGGACTTGGAGCAACAGGATGAGGGGCAATGATTTTAAGCTGGAGTAGGGTAGATTTGGGTTAGGCATAAGGAGGAATTTCTTTACAATGAAAGTGGTAAAATGCTAGAACAGGCTGCTCAGGGATGTGGTTGAGGCCTTTCCCCTGGACACATTCAAGACTGGACTCTATGTGGCTCTGGGCAGCCTGATCTAGTTGGAGATATACCTTCCAGCTTCAGAGGGGTTGGACAAGATGACTTTCGAGGGTCCCTTCCAACCCAATGCAATCTGTGAAAAGAAATAAGGAATTATGTCAGAAGTTTTTCTATTCTGTGTTCTACAGTCTTGCCTAGTGTAATCCACTAAACTGACAGCACTACAGTACCTGTGTTCCCTCACTATTTGTCTGTAATTATGTTCTGTTCAAAAGGAAGATGAAAGTTCTTTTTTTACCTTTGGCATCCTGTGACTTATTCAGGCTTTATGCTTCCCTCTTCAATTAGATAGTTTTGGAAAATATCTTCTGATTTCTCAGAGCAAGATTTTTATTTGTCACTATTAGGGCTATTCCTGTGTTCCTAGGGCTTGACATTAACAGGAGTTGTGTATAAATGCTTCTTGATTTATTTCATAGCACTTCAGTTTTAAGTGCTTTAAAGACAGGTGAAACACTGTGCTATTTTCTACTTTAAACCATTGAATACTTTTTAAAATCTGAGTCTAAATTATTTAAAAAGGAAAGAAAGTCTGGAGCTATTAACACTTTACAGAGCTTCCAAGGTCTCAAGGATACATTTCATGCTTATTTTTCAAAAAACAGTTACTTATCAGATTGTCTGTATAACCCATGCCAGAGGTAGCCCTTCATCCTGCCTCCAAAGCACCCAAAAAAAAGATGCATTCAAAAAAGTTTTGGACGGGCTACCAGAAGTCTGAGATCTGTCATGGCTATTTGCTGCTGCTCTTCCCTGAGCCCAAAAAAGAAATCCAGCAAGGGAAAAGTCTATACAATTTTATAAGCACTGTCAACACAGAAGCTTTAAGTCTACAGACATTTCTGTCACTGACAGTGCTAACTTAAGCATGTCTTGCTTTCCTGATTTCTTCTTTATGTCTTTATGTCTTCCTATCACTGTTAATGACAAATCACATTTCAGCCTAGCATAGTGATATATCTTGTGCACTGTTATTTTTTTCTCTTGTCCTAATGAAGGAATAGAGGAATCTCATTCCAATTATGTCAGTAGGCAAGTTTTTGTCTGTCCAATATTCTGCAACATCAAATGAAGGTACTGCTTCCTTTTTTTTTCTTAATTAGATCAATAATGGGATGATAGTGACCTCCAGAAATCATCCTCTTTGTCTGAGAAATACTCAAGAAGGTGGAAAATAATGTGTTTTTTTTTTTTTTTAATTCTGCCTTGAGACGCTATGATAGAATGTGTGAATGTATGATCTGAAGACATTAATGTGCCTGTATCAACTATATTATTTTTTTTTCTCCTTGGATATTTTTTACATTATACTTTCTGTAGCTCATCATGTGTCTCATTTTGCAGTGTGCAGACACTCTACGTCAATGAGGAATAAAGAGACTTTGCCCAGATCTTGCTTCTAGAAAGACCTATCTCCAGGTGATATAAGTGCTGGCATCTATGATATCTTGCTTATATATCTGTGCTCATGGTTTTCCAAGTAGCCAGTTTCTCAAGTAGCCACCCTTACATCTGTCAGGTGTAAGTAATTTTGAAATGTTTATCCTCTTTACAATATTCTTTTCCTCTTTCCAAAATCCATCCTGCACTGTGTTTTGCCTCATGTTAGAATTACAGCTTGGATATAGCATGATTCATTTGACATTATCTTTCTGCACTTGGTACCTTTGGGCACATATGCACACATGGCAGTAATGCTGAGCTTGGAGGATTTGTAATGGAGAAACACATTAGAAATCTCAGTCGGTTGATGCAATGAAGAATTTCACACAAACATCTATGGAAATATTCAATATGAATGCACAAGTGGTAAAGGTTGGTTGTGAAGCCCTAGGAAACAGTCATAATAAAGTATCACCACATAAGCATCTTGTGCTGGTGCAGTGGGGGAAGCAGGGATCATACCAACTTTATGGACCTATTTAAATGTACACAGGATTGTACTCCACAAACTTAAAACCAAATTTAGGAGTTACCTTAATCATAAAAGCAGGCAAAACTGATGTCAAAACATAGACAGAAAGCCAATATTATAGCTTACATCTACTCTTTTCACTACTTATTTTGTGCAGCAGAACATACTTTGAACTCAGATCAGTTTCTATTTTTTTGGCGTTATGCAAGATTCTCCATTTTATTCCATTAAATGTTTATATAGGATACAAATGGTTCTAATAATGTATCACAGAAATCATGTGCTTTTGGATATTTGATATCTTTCATGTAGTAACTATTCCATGGAAAAATACTGTGGCTATTTCACTAATACCCTTCACATTTTGACATCACAGTGAATGAGTTAAAAATTATTTTTTAACTTCTCCTTCCATGGATATAGTTGAGAGAACAACTCAATAACACAGATTTTAAAATAGAAAAAACCACAGTCCAAGCCATGATCATTCCCTAATGAGAACAGACTTGTGTGCTTTCTGTGGGAAGGAAGAATCCCTATGTAAAATTGCAGAGGGACCTCTAAGAAAATCTGAAGTGCTATGTGTCATTATGACTTAAAATTCTTTACATAGAAAAGTGTTCCTCTACGGGAAAGGACGGCAGTGACATAAGGGTGTCAGCTTGATAAATTGAGTCCATAGTATTTTTAACTTAAACCAACTATGGTAAAGAAATTTCCCTTAGGTACAGCTATGCAGTGATTCCACTTCTGCAGTCTGTTACATTGTGATATTCTTTCGGTTGCCAAGCAGCCACGAATAAGTGTAAAAATAAAACCTTCAGACAAAAAAAAAAATCTAACTAAAAAAAAAAAAAAAGAATAACAAATGAAAGAAGGTAAAAGAGATAAAATAAGTATCAAAAGAGGCATAGACCTCTCCAGTCAGTACTTTTTTTACGTCAGCATCATCTCCCACTTCATTTATTAGAAACCAAAGTGACTCTTTAGATATACTTAGTATGGTGAAATAATATTTAGGTGTTAAAAAAAAGTTTTGTTTTGTTTTGTTTTTCTCCTTTTCAATGTGATAAACATAAATCTTATACAAGAAAATAAAAATATTCTTTTCATTGCCTTGACTATGTTGACAATCCAATCTTAGTCTTCATATTCTTTATAGATTTGTTGGTTTTTCTTCTTCTCCCAAACCCAGCAATTTGCAATATATTTGTCTATTCCTACTTTCTTTTCTCTTAAGTTTTTTTTTTGGGGGGGGGGGTTGTTTGTTTTTTTCTCCTATGGAAAGTTATATTCTAGAACAAAAATACTAGTCTTTATTTTGAAGTTAAAAAAAAAGAGTAAAATTGTTTACATCTTGTCTTCAGTGTACAGTCAAGAAATTAGTTAATTTAATCCTTCTTTTTTAAAATTCCAGTTTCTATGACAAATAGCAGAGTTCAAGTATATCTGCCCAGCTTACAATTACAATACTAGGTTATTTGGTAGTACTGTTTCAAGTGCTCTTGTGGAATCTACTTTATTTGGAAGAGAAAGAAATTATATAAATGACATACAGATAAAATTTAGATAACCACTCTTATGGCTGTGCAACAACAGGAAAGGAATCAAGCTTACAGCAGGAAAGGTGTGATATAACTGCTGTGATAGAATAAAAGAAAGTAATAAATTAATTTTATGTGGCAAGAATGTTTTGTTTATTTTGTGTTCATTTACTGTGAATTTATTATACATATCACAGAAATTCAGAAGACCTCCAAACAATAGCAAGATCCTGCTAGGTGCTTCACATTCACAGAATAGAATAAATTCTCTTATCAACAGCTTGTACTCTAGACTGACAAACAAATGCAAGTCATTAGGACATTTCAGAGAAACCCAGCTTAGATGGGAAAGAGCTTACTTCCAACTAACCCTATGACACCAGAATTTGCTACCTTCTCAGCTGTCAAAGTATATATATATGAATGCAGGCAATGCTAACCCAGTTCTCTCAGAGAGTTAAGTCCCATCATACTATCACTAAAACTTGGACTGAATTTTAACAGAAGTGATACAGGAATGTCTACATTTGTATGCTCTAAGGGGGGCAGGTATCTTTCAGACAGAAGGTGATGAATAGTATCAGAGAAGAACAATCTCTTCAAATGGCTTATCTGCACCTGGAAAAGCCATGACTGCATTTGTAATGAAGAAATGTGATGAACTGCAATTTTCTGAACCCTAAAGTAGTAACCAAGAGGTAAAACTACTTTGTTTTTTACACTGTGTTGGAACATGTTAATATATATCTAGGTACTAATAGCACCTTCATCTTTCTGAACAAGGAATAGTTTTAAAGCAATTTGTCCCTCTGGAATTTATTCCCTGATTTGTTTAGCAAATAAAGAATGCTATAGGTTGTGACTACAGGATCCTTTGCTTTCCTGGCAAAGTAATGCTCATGCTAAATCTGACATAATATTTATTACATGCAATTTTAAAGATCCTTATTAGAAAATTTGTGCATGTGTTGTATGTATAGGAACTTCTTGATAGTTTGTAGCCCAGTGTGGCAAACAGGTATTTGATTCCCATCCCCCAAATTAGGTGTAAACATATTCTGATTTTTCTTATTTCAAGTAGTCCTTTCTCAAACTTAATTTATGATTTTATTCTGATTTTGACTTTGTTGATTATATTAGCCATTTTTTTATTTATTTGTGAGTGCATCGTGTTACATAAGGCAGATACTTAGCACTGCTCAGAATTTGAGTGTGAAATAGCTAGGTCAGTGCATCAGTCATGAGAACATATTGTTGGGTTTGGGTTTTGTTTGTTTATTTGGTTGGTTGGTTTTTGTTTGTGGCTTTTTGTTGTTGGTGGTTGGATTTTGGTTTGGTTTCTTAAAATAAATCTTAATAATATTTTTCTTATTCATCCAATCTTTTTCTATTTGTGTCAAAGGCACCAAGGTAAGAGAGAAAATACGCTGTCCCAGGTAAGTGCAGTAAAGTGCAGGAAATTATGTTCTGTTCTGAAATACTTTAATTACCAGTTGTACTTGCAAAATATGATATTAAGCAATATCAGTATGTGTGAATAGTAAAATTCAATTTAAGAAGACAGTAAAGAAATAAAAGCCATACTCAGAAATAACTGAAGTACAATGAATGATCAGAAGTTATTTTATGCTGAACATGATGACATTAAACACCATTTTGGAACTACTGTTGTTCCAAACTATGTTTTATAAAAATACACACATGCATCAGAAAAAAAGCACAGAGATCTTCAAACTGAAGGCTTACTTACAAGTTTCTACCTCACAGGGTTGTATGAGGTTTTTTAAGTGTTAACTTCTAGAAAATTTAATTTATGTATAAGAGTGCTGATTTAAGAAAATACCCGTGAAATGGAGGGACGACATAAAGGGCATAAGAAACTTTTAATCACAGTTAAAGCTGAAAAAGAAAAGATTTGAATTTTGAATGGTACAAAACTGCTTTTGTGCAAACTTGAATATGAGTTTTGTTTCCTTGAAAATTAACAAAATGGGTAAAAAAGAAATTGAATATATGTTGCACTGCTGTTATCACCAGCTGCACAGTTTATTGTTTGTGATGGAAGTTAGGACTTCAACAGTGAAGTGGCAATGATTGTATCTTGCCATACTGGACTATCAAGAATTTTTTTATAGCAAGGGATCAGTCCTCAGCTCAGCTTCTGTGAACATCAAGAGAATATAAATAGCTTATGTGAGGACAGCTCATCCTGAAATTGTGATATAAAAGCTGACAGAGGATATCTTGACTTAATTCAAGGAAGTTAGATTCACAGTTATGTACTTATGTATACACAGGTGTCCAATTTCACCACATATTCTTCTGCAAAGATTAGTTTCCGGACCTCTGTTTAAACACTTTGCCATAGAGTCTCAGGGGATACCTTAATCTGTAGGCTGCAGAAATCTTTGGCCTTTTGTATTTGAATAGTATGAGGTAAGGATGCTGCATGAGCATCTTATTTACTAGTTTTGCTTGGGGATAAAAACTATTCTATCTGTATGTTTGACTCCCTGCTTGAAATTTAATTTGTTTGAAATCAACAGAATAACTCAAACACCCAAATTAGAGTTGAACGTTCATTACGAAACACTGAGGGTTTCTTTCATTTATCTATTATCTATTATTTATCTCTTTGATAAACATTTTGATTCATTTTATTTCTACTAAATAAAATTTTTAAAAAATACTATTCAAAGTTACAAAGTATATTGCAGTTGTATTGCTGAAAGTAGAATTCACCACAAATGTGCAACTACTTCTGGTCCATCTTAAACTGTGTGATTAAGAAAATAGATTATACACCCAAGAAAGGCTTCTTCTAATCTGTAGTGAGGATATGTTTGGAATCAGAGAATCCAGAAAAGATGCCAAAATATTCTCCATATTAGCCTTCAAGGAAGGACACATTCAACAGTTGAGACAACAACCTTGTTTATGATCTGGCACTCTGTTTTTCTTGACATCTGCAGTGATATATCTGCCTCAGACATCTGAAACAGATACCCACTCTTAGCTTTTGACTATATAAGAAATACATTGTGAAACCTGAGTATTTGCTAAAGTACCTTAGGTGTTGTAACCCCTGCTCTGTATTTCAATAGCAAATGCTTTGGTTTTATCCCATTACCTTGCAAACATACTTAAGCTGGATCAAAGAATGATGCAGATGAAAATACTTATGTCAATAATGGAGAAAGTGACCAAAGATATAAGTGAAATTAAGTACATAAATTATATATTGTAAAGTAAAACCAGGAAGATATCTCTTCCCCGTGGCTGATTGAGTTGCTATCCACTTTGACCACACTGAGATTTTAGTTTTTGTCTGTGCCTTGCCTCTTCATATGCTCGGTAATGCTGGCAGAATTGTTATCTTTAGATTGTATTGCATTTTGTGCAATCTCAAGAAGCTTCTTTACAAATATCTAATCAGGTGCACCTATAAAGCAAGAGGATCATAGAAAAGTCAGAATAGATAATTTGAAGGCATTCTTATTGTAGAGGTGTAAATAAGGCCAGAAGCTGTCATGCTCAATCTTTTTATCTTGGCAGATGTGGCAGGTACAAAAGCCCTCAAATGCACAGAAAAACCTAATAGTTTTCTGGACAAAGGGCAGAGGTTTGCTAGGAGCCTGTAAAGACCAGTTTGATGCCTCCAGACATTAATTGGCACCTCTGGACCCAGAAGTTCTGACCTTGCTTTTGTATGCTTGGAGGACTCAGCTCTCCAGCTAATTAAGAAATTGACCATAAGGCACCCTCGACAGAGTATAAGTGTGGTGCTGCCATGAAGAGAGTTGATTCTCCGCAGCAAGCATCCTGAAGTCCAGATGGAGAGCACTGACAAGTGATGTCCCTCAGGGGTCTGTACTGGGACCTGTACAGTTTAATATTTTATCTCAATGATGTAGAGAGATTGAGTGCACCCTCAGCAAGTTTACAGGTCACACCAAGCTGAGTGGTATTGCTGATATGCCAGAGGGATCTCAACAGGCTGGAGAGGTGGGCCCAGGTGAACCTCATGAGGTTCAACAAGAGCAAGTGCAGGGTTCTGCATCTGGGCTGGAACAATCCTCACTACCAATACAGACTGAGAGATGGTTGGTTGCCCATTGGAATGGGCTGCCCAGGGAGGTGGTGGAGTCGCCATCCCTGGAGGTGTTCAAGAGGGGACTGGACGTGGCATTTGGTGCCATGGTTTAGATAGTCATGAGGTTTAGGGTGACAGACTGGACTCGATGATCTTTGAGGTCTCTTCCAACCTTCTTGATTCTATTCTATTCTAATTCTATTCTATTCTATTCTATTCTATTCTATTCTATTCTATTCTATTCTATTCTATTCTATTCTATTCTATGAGGTGGTAGAAATCAGCCCTATGGAAAAAGACTTAGGGGTGCTGACAGATGAGAAGCTGGACGTAAACAGACAGTGTGTGCTTGCAGCCCAGAAGGCCAGTTGCATCCTGGGCTTCAAAATAAGCTTGGCCAGCAGATCAAGTGAAATGATTCTGCCACCTTGCTCTGGTGAGACCTCACCTGGAGTACTGTGTCCAGGTGTGGAGCTCTCAATACAGGAAGGACATAGACTTGATGGAGTGGATCCAGAGGAGGGCCATGAAAATGATCAGGGGGATGGAACACCTCTGCTGCAAAAACAGGCTGAAGAATCTGGGGTTTGCAGCCTGGAGAAGAGAAAGTTCCAGGGAAATGTAATGATGACCTTCCAGTACCTGAAGGGGGACTACAAGAAGGATGGAGAGTGTTTAAAAAGGTCTGTAGTGATAGGATGAGAGGCAATGGCTTCAAACTAAAGAAGAACAGATTTGTATTAGGTGTTACGAACTAGTTCTTTACCGTGAGTGTAGTGGAACACTGAAACATGTTGCCCAGGGAGGTGTTTGGGGCCCCATCTCTAGAGATATTCAAAGTGAGGCTTGACAGGGTTCTGGGCTACCTGATCTAGTTGAGGATGCCCTTTTTTACTGCAGAGGGGGTTGGACTAGATGACCTTTGGAGGTCCCTTGCAACATAGACCATTCTATGATTCTATGGACTTGAATCTTCTCCCCTTAGACAGGGACCTCATCTAAGGAGTCCTTGCCCCACTTTGGTGAAATTTTTCCCTGAGTGAGTGCATATTTTGATTCATCTCTCTCTAGATAGCTTAATTGGTTGTCCAGGAGTATATTCCTAACTGACATCCAAACCTGTAATTTTATTGTGTCAGAAAGTTTTCAGGTAGTGGTTGCTATCTGTCTTGTGGGTACCTCCACCACGGCACAAATTGGTTAAAGAAAATTTAAGTTTGATTTTCAGATTTTAAGGTTGAATTAACAGGGTGAGCAGAAGGAAAGCACACTCAATCAAGTGCCAGTAAACATAACATATTGTATTTAATGTTGATCTAGCCTTAATAAAGTGTTACAAATTTTTCCTTAGAAGGTGTAGTGTATTTCAGGAAATCAGTGTTAAATTTGACTAATTTTAGATTCATTAACCAGGATTCAGAATATACAACTTTTCAGTTGTTACAGTACCAGTTTCAAACGAGCAATCAATACTTATTGCCTCTTCTAGGTTGTGTCTGTCTTTGGGTTTCCACTCAGCAATTTCCACTTTACCTCAGGTAACACAGGATTCATAGATAACATTATCTATGGAGCTGACTTTCTAAGCAATTATGAAGTTGTTTTATAATTTTCCTTATTAAAACATGTTATTAGACAAAAAAGTAAAAGATACAATGTTCCTTCCTGCTCACATATTTGTTCACAGTCATAGAAGGATTTAGTTTGATTTGATATTTGCTTCTGACAAATTCAAAACATCTGTTATTAATCCCCTCATCTCACAGATGCTCGCAGAAATTTAGGTTGGTTCTATGTTTTTGAAAGAGCTACACCACTGAACAATAATTACCTGTTCTCCTACTATATTTTTTAAGGTATAACCTAAATGTGTTTTTCTGCAATATCATGGAAGCCTATATTTTTCATATGGTTTTAAAAGGCTGCTTCAGTAACAGCAAATACAAAATGCTCTACATTGTCAGTTACAGGCAATATTGTGTAATAGGATTGAATCTTCTGAAACAATTGAATCTGATGAACTAATTCTCACAATATAAATGTTACAAGCCTTGGCAATATTTGGACTATCTTCTTGATCTGTAATCTGCCTAGTAGGACATCAAGAACAATTACAGAATATACTTTTCCTCTTACTTCTGTCTAAAATGAATCCGTTTCAACTGCTCTAAGATCATTACACTGTCTCAGCCAAAGTACAGCTAACAACTGATTGAGGCATTTAGTTCAAAAGCTCTTTTCTCATCTGAAGTTACGTAGATGCAATCACCCTAGAAATATCCTCTTTAACCTGGCTCATTTATTAATTGATCTTTTCTGCCTTCCTTGGTGTAAAAAAATAAAGATGCATTGAGAGTTTCTATAAATAAAAGTTTTATACATTCAGTAAGCTCTAAAAACCTATGGTATTCCTAGCATGTAGTTATACTTACATACAGCAGAAGGTAGCAGCGCAGCATAACGGAGCAGGTAAGTATTGTACATTTTAGATATGTATTTAGTTCCTTCTTAACCTGTTAACTGACATTCATGTCATGCCTAAACAGATTAAATGGATGTCCCAGCATTTTGATTGCAGATTGTACTTTTTTTACTGAGAACATGCCAGAATTTAACCCTAACGCATGCACAGCAGCTGAGCTTCTTTGGCATCACTCTTGTGCTGTGTATCTCTCCCAAAAATAAGTAATGCATGAAGTACATATTGTTCTTGCTCTGCATTTTCATTTTATGCCCTGTTAGTCACGAATCCCAAAACAGCTTCAGAAATCACTAGATTTACAGACAAAGTGATGCAAATCCTCAACTACTATCTTCAGTGGAAAAGTTTGATTGTCATAATGACACTTAATTTCTCTGTGTTGTTTTTACAGAACTAGAAAAAATGGTGTCAATCAAACTCTCTTTCTTATAAAATACCTCAACTAAATGCAGCGCTGAACAGAACGTGTTCTACTTTTACAATCAAGTATCTATTATGAGTGAATCCAAAA
This sequence comes from Indicator maculatus, assembly GCA_013399975.1. NCBI lineage: Eukaryota > Metazoa > Chordata > Aves > Piciformes > Indicatoridae > Indicator > Indicator maculatus. The sequence goes on along the minus strand of VXBD01009908.1, from coordinate 217,751 downwards.
GCAATAAGCATAGTTTAGGAATTAATCACTCCTTATCAACCAATGTTACATTTAATATCCAAGATCAGCACAGTACATGGATTTTATTTGGCAGTTTTTCCTTACTGAACAAAAGAGTGGACTCAATATAAGTAACAGCTTCTTAGCAAAATGTCCCCACAGAACACTTTATTTTAGTATTATATTTGCAGCTCCCTTTCACTGCACATGCAGTGTGTTCTGGCATCAAAATTATCTACATCAGACGCAAATCTCTCACCAAGACTTGTGTAAAACATGTAGTATTTTTTAAGTCAAGAGCCTTTTAACTGATGGTCTACACAATTTTCAGTCTTCTTGGTCCTGATAAGAAACAATTTTTAAACACACTGCACATCTAGATGTTTGAAAACAGATTCTGCATCATGAAACGGCTGTCCCTGAAGAAACCTGAGTAGAAGATGAATCCAAATAAAACAGTAAACAAACATATTCCTTCTTTTACTATCAAACTACTAAAAAAATAAAGTTATAGATATGGTATGCATGTCTGTGAGACAGGCTGTATATGCAATTGTTTCAAAAGTCGCCTATCGAAAGAAAATAAATAATCGAGCACTGGAAACAAAAAGAAAATGTGCAACAACTTCTACTTTCTGTAATAAGTGCTTCTTGATAATCTGCAGACAGATCTTTAAGAGAATCAACAATACCTCTAGATGAATCATTAGCATACATCTCTTTCATTTTGTTAGGTTGCATATTAGAAATGCATCTTGGAGATTCATCACACGCAAAATCTTCAAGGTGTAAGCCAGATTATTTCCTTAATGAATAGGATGTTTCTTTGCTTGCAGATTCTCAGTGTTCAAAATCTCAAAATATTCTGACAGTGAAGAAGACAATCTGTGTGACACACAGGTAAAAATAATTGTTTCTTTTAATGATGTTTTATCTTCTTAGAGATGCTACATTGTTTTTTTTAGGTAGACATTTTTTGGGATGCTAGAAGAAAATCAAACGTTTTCAATACTCAGCATGAATTTATACAGAGACAGTGAGGCATTTCCAAATATGGACAAATCCTCTTAATCACTGTAGATATTCACTAATATGGATCCCATTCATGTTCTGTTACTCATTCAGTCAATATAACTTTTACAGTTATTAAAGTATCAGAATAAGTGCAAGTACTTTCAAAATTCCAACGACAGCACAAAAAAGTGGTAAATCCACATGAGAGTGTCTAGTCAAATGCTATTTAAAAACTTACCTCTAGTTAATGTTTTAATTTTCAGTGAGTTTTCCTCGTACTCTTTTTTTAACATACAGTTGAAAAACATATTTAAATAAAGTGTAATCTTTCAGTTTCTACAGTATTAGTAATGGATTTAATTTGAAAATACATGAAAACAGAAAACCTGTATCTGCTACAACAAAATATAGCTTGGGCTGCTGTGGTCAAAGATGATATAGTCTGGTAACAGCCATGAGAAGTCTAATTGCCCTCAAGCTACATATCAGGTAGTGATTTTATAAGAATTTAGTTCAAATTTTTCCGAATAACAGAAACAAGTCTGATGTAGAACTGAATACATATATATTCAGGTAAAGACTAATGTGAAATAAAATTTGAAGTTGTGAAGCCCATTTAAAAATTTGCAAAGTTTCTTCTTGCCAATTTTCCTCATTTCAACAGAAGCTTAGTTCACAAAGCAAATTAGCTGAAGCTACATAAGAGTTGATTAAATATCCAACTCAAATGCCCTACCCTGCTTGCACGAGGGAAAAAGATTCTCAGTTTTCTAGCATGCTAGGGAAATACATCATAAGATATTCAAAATCGTATTCATCTGATTCATTCCACTAAAATAACTTTCTTAATAGCTAGCAAGAGTACAGCATGATACAGACCTGACTAGAAGAACGGCTCACTGAGAACCTCACAGACTTTGTTAGATTATGCTTCAAATCCTATGCAGAAAGGATGATTTTTTTCACTGATTTTACCATATTGAGGTCATAACTAACATAGTAAATAATAGCCACAGAAGACTATGTTATCCACATTTATGTGGATAACAGTTATTGCTATACCACAGTGAAAAATAGCAATAAATTATTAATAATAGATGTAACAAAACGATTCTGCTCTTCTTGGTCTTTAATTGCAAAGCTATGGGATGCACAGTGTAACTGATATATAGTATTTATAATTTTGAACAGAATACATGGGAGTGGAGGTGACCAGAGAAATTGAATGAAGGATTCACTATTCAGAGCACTGCAAAAGAGAAAATGCAAAGTTGTATTCAGTTCACTTAGAATGAACATGTATGTATTTATATTAATCTGCAAGATAATTAGTTTAATATTTTTCATGATGTGTGGTCCATGTATTTGATGAAAATCAGACCATTTAGAGCATGTTCTTCGGTGTCTAATCCCTCAGGGTACAATTACAGGGATTCTGCTCTATGCAAAAGTATGAACTGTCAATATCTGGATCCCCTTTCTTTGGTGAGCTGATAGAAGTTATTTCTATGCAATTTTGTTTAAAGGATATTGTACTTGCCATGACTACAGACTATTTTTACCACTACACTGTTCTTTCTGAATTATTAAAGAGACAGCATAACAATCAAAGGAATATCCATTTAGGAGTAGTGGTGAATACGGAAAAGATCTACTTCAGCCTAACCTGAAATTCCATGTCCATGGCTTTCAATAATATTCTAAATGAGTATCTCTTTAATGTCTACAAAATTAGGCAAGGAGGCAAACAAAACGGTGCAGAAAAGGATAGAACCATAGATCTATGTATGACAAACCAGTTAACTGACCCAGTTAACTGAAAATCAGGCTAGCAGAACATTACTGATTTTACTGACAAGGGAAAAAAGGCAGCCTGCAAATGAAATCTGTTGAAGGCACAAAGTCAACAGCACCAAAGCAAAAGAGGACTAGAATGCCATGCTAGCAAAACCTGAATACTTAAGGGATGGAAATGAAATAGATTTCATTAAATACAGTAGTACAAAGTACCATATTAAAGAGTATACTAAGATTTCTGAATTCAGGTTAAATCCTCCTCAACAGAAATAGTAGGAAGAGGAATGAGGCTTGCATACAAGGTTTGATGTTGTGTTATCAGAATGGGGCAATCATGAACTATTTATAAATGCACCACTGGCATTTTTCTATCTATTAAGACATTTCTAAGAATGAAGGGGTGTTCGTAGTACAAGACCTCTACAAAATGATAAAACATATTTCTGATCATCCACATGCAGGATGAATTGCCCCAGACCTGAACTTTTGCAGCTAACTGTAAAAATTTTATGATGAGAAGAAGGGGCATTCTACCATACTAGACAGTAGAATTTAACTTCTTGACAGTTAACTTCTAACAGTGCCAGAGAAGGAATGCAAACACAATTTTGAAACCAAGAAGGAGACAACACTGGAGAAGAAAGAGCTTATTAAACCAAAGGGCAAAAACAAGTTTTGAATTAATTTAAAATGAGACAGAAACTTTCAGCTACCAAGGAAAAAGTCTCTGATAGAGTATTTAAAAATAGTGATAGGGCAAGTATTTGCAAAATATATGAAATACAGTCTCTGACTTGATTGATTTGGATAATAAGAGATAGGAAAAACAGTCTCAAGCTTCCTCATGGCTATTAAATTATAGAATATGTGTTTTCCTCCTCTTTTACAGTTTCACGTTTTTCTGTTGTAATAGTGTTATGTCAAGTATTTAAGAAAAAAATCCTAAAGTAAATGTTTAAAATTATGCATGTTCAAATTATTTACAGAACAGACTTTTATAATCAGCTATTTATCCACTGAAGATATATCTAAGAATAGCAAAAAAAGTAAAGAGAATTCTTGAGGATACTGTTTCAAACTTTTGTATTTATGAGATTCTTTTTGCCACAGAGGATGATACAACCTGAAACTGCTTCTTCGACTATGATGTTTCTAGGGTCAGTTACCAAATGACACATTACAGTAACATATTTTTATTATCTTTTAGGAACTTATTTTTAGCAGTCTTGGTTTCTCATGTAATGAATCAACAGAGCTAGAGTTTTGCTCCTATATATATGCATTCCACCATCGTTCCTCATCAAAAACGTGAAGAATTATGTAACACATTTACAAGTATTTTCTTGGACCTCTACCTATGTGTATATATATATAAATATATAAAATATCTTTGTAGATGCCTATTTAAAGAGAGTAAAAAGGGATCATATTAAAAATATTATGATTTAGCAGATTTACATACTTCAGGTAGCAAATTAGTCTCCAGTGATCATAGATATAGCCTGTTTATACAAAGCGGATAATAATATGGATATTTCAGGCAACTTTTCTAAAGGCAGAAATAAATTTTGGATGATGTAGTTTCCATTGAATACTTATTATTATATTACAATCACTTACATACATTTTTTCCTTTAAAATCTCCAAATAAAAAAGGATTTCAACATTTCATTTTCTGAACTTTCAAACTGCTGTTTTCCAGGGATTTAACAAGAAAATATAAATGGCAACCTCTTAAAGGTAGAAGGTCATTTCCCATAAGAACCAGCTAGTTTATAGCTTCCTACACATCGATGACCCTTGCAATTTGGCATCTGTTTTGTTAATTCCTTTCCACATGTTTCATCTCTTTTGAGAAAAATAATAAATAGAAGGTGCAATTCACACAGATTTTACTCATTCCTGAAGGTATCAGAAATAATAATAAGAAAAAAGCTGTCTTACCACTTTCTGCCATAAATTGCAACTAAATGTGAGTGAAACAAAATTGAAAGTAGCATGGCAGATAGATTGATACTGCCAGTGGGTCACTAGCATGGAGAGAAAAATCTGAATTCTTCCCCGGTGTAATGCTACTGAAATTGATTTACACCAGGGATGCATTTAGCATGAAGACTTTGAAAGCATATCTTCAAAAAGGAAGTTCTATTTGCACTGTGGGATTTCCATTCTCATTTTATATATTCATCTCAGTCACTTCAAATAGCAGAGAGAATCCATTTAAAAAAATAAAGATGTAGAAATGTATTTTCAGTTTCTTCCTCCCTGAGCCAAAATGCTACATTTCACTGAAAGTGAATTAAAAAAATGAGTTTAGTGAAACAGACATCTTCTAACCTGTTTTCTTTATTAAAGTGCATCAAAGAGTAACACTTCTTTTAAATAACAAAAAGTTTGCCTTATAAAATTATTCATAATAAATTTGAATTTTCTTTTGCAAGATATTGAGTCCTCATTATATTTAGAATAAAACCATACATAGGTCATTACAACAGAGTTGCATTAAAAGTGTTTTCCTTAAAGTGAGAATATACATCCTGCATTTTTCCAAAATAAATCTCCCATAAAATGATTACATTTTTGGAAGAGACATTAAAGTGTTACATAATTTATTTCATTCTCCATGTGATGGAATTCTTAAATCAAATTTGAGTCCTCTATCGGCTCCTGATTTTTACAGTGCTCTTTGGGACACTGCATTTTTTTCTACAAGACACACTTCTACCTCTATTATTTTCTCTTTTTTTTTTCTTTTTTTATTCAGAAAGGCAATATTTTATGTGAATTTGGTATTGCATTTTATTTATTTTAAGGAACTTGTTCATTTACTCAAAAAAAAAAAAAATTCTGCTTGGGTAAGTTCTTTTCCAAGTTCTACAAATGAGCAAGTCTCATACAGTAGGATGTATAGAAGTTGCTTACCTGTCTGATTATTTTTGTATAATTTATTGTAGATACTGCATCAACATTTAATAATTTCAATTTAGAATTAGTTTAGTCATGATCCCTAGTAGGAAAGTAATGAAAACCTGGTAGGAAGCTTAAATTAAAAGCAGAAAAAAGAAAAAAAAAAAAAAAAGGTCTTTTTTTTTATATTCAAACTATTAGATTCCTCAGGAAATATATGAGTCAAATGCATTTCAAAGTATTTCAAAGTACTATTGATTCTGTCTCAAGATGATAACTTTGTATTCTGGCTCCACATCCATGCTATAGATTAAATATAAGAGAATGGTAATCCTAAAGCAACGGTTTGGAGAAAATTGATACAGCAAATGGCAAAATCCTCTTGAAAAGTAGTCTAAATTTTTTTTTGTCAGAGTACCATTTTAAATTAATTGATGATTCATTATTTATTATTAATATTAAATTTATTCAAAGGAGTAAGTGAATCTCACGAGTTTGATCTTTTATGAAACACTGTCAAATGTATTTTCCTCTCTCTGCCATAGCAAAATACTTTTCAATAGTTCCTGCCAGACTGCAGTAGGCTTTATTCTGAGCCCAATCATGGGCACAGTTAAGTCTGCCTGCTTATCTAAAATAGCTCCGCTGCTGGAATTTCTTTCTGTGATCCCAGCACCAAGTCCCACGCTATACGATACCCAGCTTGCAAGTCAGACGTTGTTTGCAAAGTTCCTTGGCAACTATAAAGTATAGATAATATTTACTAGTCAAATATAACTGGAAAAAATATTTCTCTGTCCTGTGGTACATCTCAACTACTGCCACTTTCTTTTTCATAACCACAGCTGGCATCTGTCAGCAGCAGCACAAGCTCGCTGACCACATGAACCCCCTCTGCCAGTAGGTCCACGATAATAGAATCTGGCACAAACACTAGTATAAATCGAACCCATTATTTTGAACTACTGCTGTATAGCTCTAATTGTCTCTATTGAAATACAGTAAAATGAAGGCATTATGTTCTTCCCCAGATTGTGTGTTCATAAATCAACCCAAGTCCAGCTTTGCTGATGTTTCTAGTTTTTCCAGTAGAAATTAGTCCTTTTCAACAAAATTCCAACAATAATATATCCTGAGTCTGCTCTTACTATTTTTGTCTGAATATAGAGAGAACAATTATAATTTGCAAGCTATGTTTCTAAGGTTTCTAAGTAACATTAAAGCAAAATTAAGTTTATAATATGCTCTTGCTTAGTCTCAAATGTTGACTAAATATCTAGCTTCAAAGAGCATGTTTTTATCTACGCTATGCACAAGTGAAACTTTTTTAACTATTCTGCTTATGAAATCAGAAACATTGCTGCTAGAAAAGTTTAATTTTCTTTGATTTCTAAAAAAGTTTCTTTTTAATGGTTTTCAAATAATGTTACCGTCTTAATAATAATGAATTATAGCTTAATCAAAAGGGAAAGTCGATGATAGTAAAGATGGGACTTCAAAGTGTTATATTGTTTATTTCAACTTCAGGAGCCAAAACAAGTTGGCAATGTTTTATCTGGTTTCCAGTCACTCCACCAGACCTCTTCTAGAAGGGAAAAAAATCTGAAATGATCAGTACAAAGGAGAATTACTGATGTGCACCTTCTAATGGTACTTAATTCCCAGCTGACTGTAGACTGCAGAGAACAGCTACTGAGATTGAGTCCCTAAACTGGTTAGAAGAGAAAAACCCCACTCTTGCTCATTAAATACTTAACTTGGGATTTACTCTCTACTGAATTTTGAATTTTAAGAGAAATTATGTGAATTATGCGAGAACCAATTCCAATTTTCATAAGGTAACTTTTTAAGCATGGAACAGATACATAATATTCAAGAGAAAGTACTGCCAAGAACCTGCTTTTTTGCAGAATCATGACCTAAAGAATAATTCTTTCAAACTGGGTGAATGATGATGGATCTGATAATTAACTGATAAATTAATAGATAAAGAATATTGACAGAATGTCTCCTGCCAGAATATGAAAGGATTCCACAAAATGGAATCATCTTGTCAGGAAAACATCTTGATGGACTTTGTCAAAAGTCTGTAATGCTTGTAATTTTATAGACATCTATCACCATTTGGAAAAGCTATAAAATGTACACCATTGTGATGTTCATTAAAGTCCTCTTTTCTTGTCCATTAACACCAAACTCCTGTAACCAAACCAAGAGAGCCTGTTAAAGACAGACTACTAGCTTCAGACAAAAAAAAAAAAAAAAAAAAAAAGCTGATTCAGGAAGAATGTGAAGAGAACTCAGCTAAATATTGTTCAAAGTATTGCTCATGAACTAAGACAAACTTGGGAAAAAACCTGTAAGAGATGAGGCAATGATGTTTACCAGACTTTCTGGTGCTTGGGTTCTTGCCCTTTTCCCACGTTTCCCTGGACCCCTGCAGGAGGAAGGGGGAGAGGGGGATCATGCCTGGACATGTCAGGACTTGTTCTGGGTTTGTATTGGGGCTGTTTGGCCTCATCACCACAGTTATTGGATGATTTTCTACAGATGCCACACTGTGGATTCCATAAGTCACTCAAAAGCACTATCTGAAAGTGTCTTAACACTAGATAGGTTTTGGAGTGTTCAAGTCATATTTTCTCATGCATATTTTCTCTTAATGCAATGCAAAATTATATAAAAAATAATCAGGGACTTTTTAGTAATATCAGACTTGTTTTCCTTTAATTACACTTGTTCAATCATTACTAAATTTAGCCCATGAATGTAAGTAAAAGTGAACTGTAATATCAATCTTACAATATCAGTCATTGCATAGATGAAAGTGTAGTGAGAAGAAATGGCTAAAAATATGCTTAAAATGGAGGGATTTTATTAGAATTCCTCTTGATTTTCATTGCAACAAAACAAAGAGTATCCTTGTTTCAAGAATATAGCTCTGTCATTTTCACCTATTTTGTGACCTATTTCCAGATGGTGCACCTTGAAACTAGCAGATCTATACACACATGCCCACGCACTTGCACAAATACACCCACTTGTATAATCTGATGAATTGATTTTAAAACAACATTTCTCTTTAAAAGGTCTTGTTTTTTGACGATCTCACCTATCCACCATCAAATGTCTCTACTACAGGGAAAATCCTTTATGTCTACTTTACTCACATGGATATTTTTACGCAGTCAGTTCAACTACTTTTACGAGCATGGTGCAGATGATGCTTTTATGCTCCTGTAAAGCTCTGATATGCAAAGAGTAAGTTGTATTATATTTCTGATGTCCAACCATAAATAACTACTTTATTTAATAAATTCTATCTAAAATATTGATATGATGGGTGGAATTGATAATAAAGTGTGGTGTGATATCTCTTTTTACTATAAATAAAGAATTCAATATTTGTTTTCCTTCTTAAATCCCTTTATTGGAGTGTTTGTTTCCACATAGTATCTGGGATTTATATAATTTTTCCCTCAGTGCCTTTTGGCATAGAGTGCTTTAATATAAAAGACTTAATATGAAAGAAATCCATTTCAAAACACATGGAATAAGTCACAATTCATGTATTCATAAATGCAAATCTAATAAATTTGTTAGGTAAATTCCCCAGAAAAAATATTATTGCAGCATCTAATGGCTTAATTAAATCTAGCAATTTTCAGGATAAGTATTTCTTACCTCTTTAAAGGATTAAAACTACTCTAACGTTGTAGGATTGTATTATTCTTTACTCAGAATGTCAGAGATGAATAACTAGAATTCTCCTAACTTTCCACAGTAAGCAGTGATTAAAAGGTTTTCAGTTTCTAGTGCCTTTTATATCTCAAAGACCAAGAGCAGTGGTGTACTTAATGTACATCACTGCTTTGATGTTTGGGCACTCCATATTGGAAGTACTCAGGAGCTCTCATTACGGTCAGTGGTATTACCAGTTGGAAAACATGAGAGCTGTTTGCAGGTCTTTGCGTCAGTGTGGAATTTATTAACCATAATTTAAACAGAGTGAGTAATAGAAATTCGTCTACACCCTATTTCCTTCCTTTGCAGTATGAGACTATAACTCTGATATTCAAAAGTCTTGAACATGTAATTTTTCTGAGACCTGCTCAGGCACTGAACTTTTGAATAGCGGACCTTAGATATAGAAGGCAAAAAGACAAAATTTCCAGAAGTTTTGTAGGCCTACATGAACTTACTGAACACCTAGTAGTTACAGAGACAATAAGTATAGTACAGTCACAACAGTTATCTTTCTGATTTTTGAAAAATATCTAGTGGTAATAGGTAATAGGGCCGGATGATAATATGTGGGAAAGGCTCATCTGGCAGGAGGAAAAGGGTTCTAGGACAAGAATTAGCAGATGATGGGGTTGTAGCTGGGCTTGCACCACTGGGCGAGAGTTCTAGTGTTAATGGCAATCAGAAGACCTCAGACACCCCTAGGGTAGAATCAGTATGCTCAGCTTGCTCCCTGAAGCATCTGCACAGCAGTGCATGCAACGTGGGAATAAAGAGGAGGAGGTAGAAATCAAGGGTTTATGATCTAGCAGAAATTATACAGACATGGTGGGACAGCTCACATGACTGGAATGTGGTCATGGATAGCTACATCCTTTTCAGGAAAGACAGGTCATCAAGGCAAGGTGGTGTCGTTGCTCATTATGTGAGAGAGCAGCTAGAATGTATTGAGTTCCACCCAGGGGTGGATGAGAAGCAAGCTGAGAGTTTGGGGGTGTGAATTAAGGGGCAGACTAGCAAGGGTGATACTGTGGTGGGTGTCTATAACAGACCACCTGATCAGGATGAGGAAGTTGATGAAGCCTTCTACAAGCTGATAGCAGCCTCGCAGTCACAGGCCCTGGTTCTCATGGGGGATTTTAACTACCCAGATATTTGCTGGAAGGTCTACTCAGCTAGCCATTCACAGTCAAGGAAGTTCCTCCAGTGCATTCATGATAACTTCTTAATGCAAATGGTGGATGATCCAACTGGGAGAGGAACACTGCTGGATCTTATACTCACTGAAAAAGAAGGTCTGGTTGAAGCAGTGAAGGTTGAGGGCAGCCTTGGAGTTCAGGATCTTGCGCAGCAGGAATATGATACGAAGCAGGTTCACAACCGTGGACTGCAGCAAGGCCAACTTTGACCTTTTCAAGCAATTGCTAGGGGAAATCCCATGGGACAGGGAACTAGAAGGCTAAAGGGGCCCAAGAGGGTTGGTTAAAATTGAAGGGCCACTTCTTCCAAGCTCAAGATCAGAGCATCTCTGCAGGTAGGAAATCAAAACAGGGAGCCAGGAGACCTGTATGGTTAAACAGGGAACTGCTCGACAAGCTCAATTGCAAGAAGAGACCTACAGATTATGAAAGGGGGGACTGGCCACTTGGGAAGAATATGACTGCTGTATGAGGATATAAGCAGGCAACTATGAAAGCTAAGACTTCCTTGGGATTAAACCTCACAAGAGAGGCGAAAGACAACAGAAAGGGCTTCTTCAAATACATTGCAGACAAAACACCAGAGGCAATATAGGCTCCCTGCTGAAAGAGGTAGGTGCCTTTTTGACAGAGGATAAAAAGAAGGCAAAGCTACTGAATTCCTTATTTGTCTCTGTCTATAGTACTAGAGATTGCCCTCAGAAGCCCCAGACCACTGAGGCTCCAGAGGAAGACATAACAAAGGAGAAGTTTTCCTTGGTTGATGAGGATGGGGTGAGGGATCAATTAATCAATCTGGACCACCACGAGTGCTGAGGGAGCTGGCAGAATTCATTCCCAAGCCATTCCCCATCATCTTTGGTAAGTCATGGCAGACAGAAGAGGTACCTGACGACTGCAGGGAGCAAATGTCACTCCAGTCTTCAAAAAGGGCTAGAAAGAGGACCTTGGTAACTATAGACTGGTCAGCCTCACCTCCATCCCTGGAAAGGATAGAACAGCTTACCTTTGGTGTTGTCTCTAGGCATATCAAGGATAAGAGGGTCATTAGGAGCAGTGAACATGGTTTTACAAAGAGGAAGTCACGTTTAACCAACCTGATAGCCTTTTATGAGGACAGAACTAAGTGAATGGATGATGGTAGTGCAGCAGATGTGTTTTTTCTTGATCTCATGAAAGCATTTGACACTGTCTCCCACAGCATTCTTGCAACTAAACTGAGGAAGTGTGGTCTGGATGATAGGGTAGGGAGGTGGATTTTGAACTGGTTGAAGGGAAAAAGTCAGAGAGTTGTGGCCAATGGGACAGTTGTCTTAGTCCAGAAGTTCCAAAGGAGACACGGTTCTTTCGAACATTCCCTTGAGTGAAATTAAGACAGAAACAACATCATATATCAAGATGGGAGTATTTATTTCTTGTCAACAAAACAGAGAAATAAGGAAAATAAAAGGGAAAGAGAAAGAGAGAATGGAGAAAGAGAGAACATTGTCCTTCTTGGCGGGGACGGGGGACGGGGGTGAAAGGGGGGAGGAGGAGGGGAGAGACATCCTGGGCTGCTGCCTCCTGCCTGAGATATCCCCAGTGATGTTTCCCCACAGTAAGATGGCACAGCCCTGGGCTTTTATACTGTTAGCTCCACCTGGCCTGCATTAACAATGAAATATGTGGACTTTCAGGGGGTCTTCCTGCAGGGGTTGGCACTGAGTGGCCTCCACCCCTCTTTGCCATCCGCTGTCCACCACACTCCCTGGGCAGTTGCTGTCTCAGTGGGCAGAGCTGACACATCAGGTGAGTTGTTCAGGATGATCTTATCTTTGTTGAAGCACTTCTNGGTAGGTGCCTTTTTGACAGAGGATAAAAAGAAGGCAAAGCTACTGAATTCCTTATTTGTCTCTGTCTATAGTACTAGAGATTGCCCTCAGAAGCCCCAGACCACTGAGGCTCCAGAGGAAGACATAACAAAGGAGAAGTTTTCCTTGGTTGATGAGGATGGGGTGAGGGATCAATTAATCAATCTGGACCACCACGAGTGCTGAGGGAGCTGGCAGAATTCATTCCCAAGCCATTCCCCATCATCTTTGGTAAGTCATGGCAGACAGAAGAGGTACCTGACGACTGCAGGGAGCAAATGTCACTCCAGTCTTCAAAAAGGGCTAGAAAGAGGACCTTGGTAACTATAGACTGGTCAGCCTCACCTCCATCCCTGGAAAGGATAGAACAGCTTACCTTTGGTGTTGTCTCTAGGCATATCAAGGATAAGAGGGTCATTAGGAGCAGTGAACATGGTTTTACAAAGAGGAAGTCACGTTTAACCAACCTGATAGCCTTTTATGAGGACAGAACTAAGTGAATGGATGATGGTAGTGCAGCAGATGTGTTTTTTCTTGATCTCATGAAAGCATTTGACACTGTCTCCCACAGCATTCTTGCAACTAAACTGAGGAAGTGTGGTCTGGATGATAGGGTAGGGAGGTGGATTTTGAACTGGTTGAAGGGAAAAAGTCAGAGAGTTGTGGCCAATGGGACAGTTGTCTTAGTCCAGAAGTTCCAAAGGAGACACGGTTCTTTCGAACATTCCCTTGAGTGAAATTAAGACAGAAACAACATCATATATCAAGATGGGAGTATTTATTTCTTGTCAACAAAACAGAGAAATAAGGAAAATAAAAGGGAAAGAGAAAGAGAGAATGGAGAAAGAGAGAACATTGTCCTTCTTGGCGGGGACGGGGGACGGGGGTGAAAGGGGGGAGGAGGAGGGGAGAGACATCCTGGGCTGCTGCCTCCTGCCTGAGATATCCCCAGTGATGTTTCCCCACAGTAAGATGGCACAGCCCTGGGCTTTTATACTGTTAGCTCCACCTGGCCTGCATTAACAATGAAATATGTGGACTTTCAGGGGGTCTTCCTGCAGGGGTTGGCACTGAGTGGCCTCCACCCCTCTTTGCCATCCGCTGTCCACCACACTCCCTGGGCAGTTGCTGTCTCAGTGGGCAGAGCTGACACATCAGGTGAGTTGTTCAGGATGATCTTATCTTTGTTGAAGCACTTCTCAGGTGATTTAGATGTTCAAGAGAGGATTCCCTCAAAAGTCCAGTTGCAGGCCTGTATCTAGTGGAGTCCTCAGAGATCAGAACTGGGACCACTACTATTCAATGATGACCTGGTTGAGGGAACAGGTTCAGCAAGTTTGCTGATGACACAAGACACAGAGGAGTGGCTGACATACCTGAAGGCTGTGCTGCCATTCAGTGAGACCTACACAGGCTGAAGAGCTCTACAGGGAGAAATTTAGTGAAATTCAACAAGAGCTAGTGAAGTCTTGCATCTGGGAAGAAAACACCCCATGTACCAGTATAGGTTAGGGACTGACTCGTTGGAGAGCAGTGTATGAGAAAAGAGACCTGGGAGTCCTGGTGGACAGAAGGATGACCATGAGCCAGCAATGTGCCCTTGTGGCCAAGAAAGCCAATGGCATCCTGGGGTGTATTTTAAAAGGGTGTGTTTAGTAGGTCAAAAGAGGTACTCCTCCCCCTCTACTCTGGCCTGGTGAGGCTGCATCTGAAATATTGTGTCCAGCTCTGGGCCCCTCAGTTCAGGAAGAACAGGGAACTGCTTCAAAGAGTCCAGTGCAGATCCACAAAGATGATTAAGGGAATGGAACACCTCCTTTATGAGGAAAGGTTGAAGGAACTGGATCTCTTTAGGTTGGAGAAGAGGAAACTGAGGGGTGACCTTATCAATGTTTATAAATATGCTAAGGGTGAGTATCAGGAGGACGGAACTAGGGTCTTCTTATTGATGTCCAGTGATAGGACAAGGGGCAATGGGTGCAAGCTAGACCACAAGACGTTCCATGTAAACATAAGGAAAATCTTTTTCACAGTGAGGGTGGCAAAGCACTGGAAGAGGCTGCCCAGAGATGTTATGAAGTCTCCTTCTCTGGAGACATTCAAGACCTGCCTGGATGTGTTCCTCTGTGACCTGTTCTGGGTGATCCTTCTCTGGTGGGGGAATCTGGAAGAGATGATGTTTCAAGGTCGCTTCCAACCCCTAACATTCTATAATTCTGTGATTCTGCGAAAAATAAATGCGTTAATAAATGAGTTAAACTTCAGCTACTATATAATAAAATTTGCTGGGTTTGACTATGTAATCACTTGAGTCTTGATTAATTTTTTTATAGAGATATTGTACTAATCAGAATGAGCCTGTTTGGAAAAGAATTAGACTGTTAATGTTAGAAATCAGATATTCCTCATGGTTCAATATACATAAAGATCATCACTGCATACTAAAACTCTCAAAAATCAGGGAGTATATAATTAATCATTTTAAGAGTTTATATAAAGTTTTGAGAGAATTAATAGGAAAAGAAGTCTTTATTTAGCTGAAGAAGAAAAAGGATTTTTGGTGCCTATCACTGTCCAGGCACAACATGTCCCTTTTTTTTTTTTTTTCCTCCTCCATTGTTTCACAGTTTTTCTCTTATTGCAAGATCTTTCATAATACTAACTGCATCTGGAAACTGGTACTCTCTGTCTAGCAAAGGAAAGAAAGACAAAAACAAGACATGTGGATACAGTGAGTGAGAGTTTCTTGTACAGACATACTCAGGCTTTTATTCATGCCCATAAATTGTAATTTCTAAGTGATTCTTTCCATTGACAGGTTTGCTTAAGTTTTCCATACCTTGTAAAACAACCAACCATTACTTTCTCTGTACTTTGGAATGAAAAAGTTGATATATAAATACCTATTAGACTTTACAAGGTAAAGAAAGATTGTGGTTATTGTTGCTTATTTTCCTGTACAGTACCCGTTCTTAGAGGAGCAGGTTCTAAATGTATTGTCCTTCCATTAAAAGCAGATATATTTGTCTATGCATTGGAAAAAAAACCAAACATAAAACTTCCTAGGAGATGAGCCTGCTGCCAGCTATTTTAAATGCAAAACCAAAACCCTTCAATTAAAAGGCATCTTGAGGAATATATTGAGCCTAACCTGCTTGAGGCAAATACAGATTCAGAGAAATTGCTGCACTGATTAGTGGTACTGGAACTATTGGTAAAAAGATAATCACTAAGAGTGGGTCTTGACACCGGTCTTGACAACATGTGTTTGCCCTTATTGGTATGTAATCATTTGGAAGAGCTTTGTAGAAACTCAGGCTTATAAAACAGAAGGGAGCTTCAGTTTTGATGAGGAACATAAGTACCTGATACTAGAATCTGAAATCAGAATATTGGAACACAAAACGTTTTCTTTTCCTTCTATGCATATATAAAAGAGGAAAGGAAGTATGACATTATATAAGTTGTTACCTGCAAGTGATACAATGTGATAAAAAGAGGGCCGATAAGAACAAAATAAACTATTGGTTATGGCATATTTGCATTGGAAAATACAACAGTATTTGTCCAACAGTATTTGTCCAATTTGTCCAATGACAAATTAGCTAAAGAGCAAGCAAAGAAAAATAACCATACTGTAAATGTCTCTTGAATGACTGAAGAGTAGCGTACCAGGTTTGTGGTTTTATGCTTTTTCTTTTTTACTTTCTTGCATTTTGCTGCACTTTTTCTGCAGGTACGCTAAGCTAATTGTGCACTATGTTATCTTATTTTATATTAAACTTTTGTCTCAACTCTATCTTAACCCAGAGATTTTCTGTGTTACTTTTCCCTCGCTGCTGTAGCTTGTCTTGATCAAATATGCAAAGCCCATGAGAAAGAATACTGATGGAGTAAATTGCTGATTTGTGAAAGAAGCTTGCAGGAGCTTCCCATAGGTTTCTATAAAGATTCATATCTTGTATAGCAAAAATATTTCTAGTTTCTGGAAATTTCCACCTTATGCCACTTTTAAAATTAATTTGATATGTCAGAGAATTTTATAGAAACTGCTATACATTCAACCATGACTTACTTGGCCAAGCCTAGATTTCAGCATCATCACTCTGTCACTTCTGTTCACTTCTGTTTTTAGAGCATTACCTTGAAAACTCTTTGTAGTTGGGAGAAGTTGGTTAGTATGAACTAGATTTGCTAACCTTATTCATACTCACTATGACTATTTTTTTTAATTAAATGTTATTTAGAAGTCCAAGTGTCAATATGTATCATATTTACATTTTGAGGACACAGATCTAACTGACGTCAAATGCTTCCTGTGAATTTCAGATTTTTGAGAGCAAAGGGTGTACAAAATCTCTTAAAAGTTAATCCCAGATAACATAAATACGTTGCTGTATTTTGCAAAATAATGTGTCTGCATAGTCTGTACAAAGCTAACATAAAAAAAATAATTACCCTGTCCCTCAAAGCAGTCCTTTAGAAGTTATTCGCAATCAGGCAGATTCTACTTCCTGAACTCATAGTGAGATTATTTGAAACACTTTTGAAATAAATTTGATGTCATTTATTTATCAAATTGTTAAGATGACGATTTTATTTCATCCTTGACTTTTTTTAAGATTACTAATTCACATTATTCCGAGGATTATCTTTTGTTGTTGTTCTGTTTTATATCAAGAAATATGCTTTGTCTAGACTTCATTAAAAATACCTTGTGTGGTGTGCATCATATTTGTAACAGGAATGGAAATCCGAGATGATGATTACTGTTAAGACTAACTTAAAAGTTGTTTTATTAGTAATTTTAATGAACAACAACAACAACGAAAACCAGTACTGATTTTAAATGTTTAGCTCTAATGTGAGAAGAATTCAGAATGCTTGATCATTTTCCTGGTTTATCATAGTCCGCTCTAACAAGTTTTGTTAATTATAGTCAACAAACAATATCAATAAAGCATAACAATAACATTACAAAAAAATGATCAAACAACTACAGGGAGACACTGATGCTGCTATAGGTAGTTCCACTGGATGTTGTCTGAAGCATTCATATCAAGGTAAAAAAATGTATGTTATTTAAAGGAAGAGGAAATAGGAAAAACACAGTATAACTTCAGAGAATTTAGACTAAGTAAGAAATGTAAAACAAGGTGAAAATTACATGGTCAGAATCAAACTTACTTATTTGATTCATCTATTGTGACTCTACACTGTTTTAACAACTGTACACACTGCGCATTATAGGCAGCAGACAACAGAAACTACATATGCAACTGGGTAGAGCATTTGAGTCCTCTGAATCAAACATAGACCTCATAAATGGTTGCAGCCACTAGCTGAGAGAAGGATCATGAATATTTGAATAAGGAGAACTATGAGAGTGACAGTATATAGAAAGACATGGCCAGAAGGAAGATATTTATGAGGACACGAAAGTATTTGTAAAGCTCAACAGAAACAGGAACCTCTGGAAATCTGAGAGTAGGCTGCAACAACTCAGTTCCTGTCATCATTTTTTTTCTTGCCAAATGTTAACCTGTGAACAGAAATTAAAGAAAAATCCTTCTCTGCTCTTTCCCAAAATGTACGGTGGTTATCAAGCAGCACATTTCTGTGATACTGGTAACTCCTGTCACCATCAGTGGCATATGATCATACTTTAAAAAGGCTCTGATTTAATGAGTGATTTTATTTTCCTACATCTAAAATTGTCTTCATACGTGTCTATTTATTAAATACTGAAATTCTTCATTAAGCTCTGCCTAGCTGACAGACTTCAACTTTTTCTTTGCCTTGTCACCTTGTTCCAAGTTAAAAAGTCACATTTTATTCTTTTATTACTTTGCTCCATAAAACATACCTCTCCAGCCTTCTATTGCTCCTGTCAGAACTTCACTTAGTCTGTTCATTTTTCACTTTTCAGCAATGATCATAAACACACAGGTGTTGAGCTTTATCACAGTCATTTAAAAAGACCACTCACCCATTTCAGTGTTCAGTTTATCCAAAAATGCATATCACAACAGCTGGTCTCATCTCCTACCTCTCTTTTTTACCCCTGCTTGCTATATTGCTTTGCCTATGTTATGTGTTGTTAACTACAAGTTATTTTTGCTCCTTTAAAGGTTATGTTTTCACGAAATTAACTTGCTATTTTAAAATTGACTTTGTATGCCACAAAACAAACAAAGAAAATAACAGCAAGCTTTCTAAGCCTGACAAATTCTTTTGGTTTTCCTGTTTTACACAAAATAAAAGGAAATGCATATATCTGGAAACAGAAATTCACAACACTCTCACAGTGCTTAAAGTAGGTTTTCTGCTTCATTTACTTCTTTTGCTCAGGAATATTCTAGGGCACCAGCCCTCCTGTCCTGGTTTAAGACAGCCTGCTCTCATGAGCAAGCCACCCCACACAGAGGCAGGAGGGACAGTAACACAAGAAACACCCTTTGGGTTGAGATAAGGAGTTTAATGAGATGATACAATGTACAATTACCTTGGCCTGTTTCACAGAAAAGCACAGCAAAAGAAGAAGCAGCAGCAGAAGCCACTGACAAAACAACTCCCCCATCCTCCAAACCTAGAGCCAGCCCAATGAAAAAGACCAACACCCCAAAATCAGAAACTGGAAACAGCAATCAGAAGGCTTCAGCCTGTCATTTTACAGTCTGAACTACAAGCCCCATGATACTTTGCTCCAGCCATCATTTTCATTTTAAAGCTGGGTGATGTCATCATGGTACTGAATGCTCATTATCAGATTAAATTGGCTAGACCCATAACACTTCCCTTACACTGCAGAAGACAATGCCATTCTGGATTATGACATTATAGTGATTCAAAATAAATGCTTCTGCTTCAGTCGTAAAAAGCCACAGCAGGATGGTTGGAATAAATGTTCTTTAAAGTTCCTTCCAACTCAAACCACTCTATAATTCTGTGTTAGTGGAGAAATCAAATGCATGGAAAGGAAGGGATTAAGATAACTCGGGGGGAACAAGTGTGGGAAAATAGATGGATTAGGTTATGAAAGGCAAATGAGTAAACAGGTTAATTCACTCCTCTGTCCATGCCCTCTGTCTGATCAGTTGAATCTGTCCTATCCTGGTGTCCTGTCCTAGCATTAGACTCAATTTCTAATTATTTCCCTGAGTGAGAAGCTTCCTTTCTTTGTGTACATGTTTGAGTGTCAGCAACCAGAGCTGGACTGTAGGTCATTGGATCCCATATGTATTTGGTACTGTCATCTGGTATGAGTAAAGATATTCATCTCTGTGTTTTCCAGACAGCGTTAAGCCAGGCTAGATGGTGCAACAGTAAAGAGGCTTGGGAGGCAGCTGTGTGTGTGCCTCTAGGAGTGAGATGGATGGAGAAATGAGCTACTAGATGGGCCAGGAAGTCCAGGCTATCTGCCAGAGAGACAATGAAGTCTGGCTGTTGACTGGCAGACCCATTCTGCATGTGTGACTTTCTGTGCAGGAAGCAGCTGGAGAAAAGAAGATTCAAGGGCCATTCACTGAATGTCTAAGCTGAGTTACTAGTGGAATCCAATCGCTTGTGTGTGTTGGTGTGTAAACAGTGTCTGTACCAGCAGCTGGAAGGGCTGCAGACTCCAGGGGCTTGTATGTTCTGGTGGAACCTACTGGGGAGAACAAGGATCCGGGGGTCAACCACTGGATGGAACACATCTAAGCCAAGCTACAGGAAGGATACATGTTGTACCTAGAGATACGATTCCCACTAACAGAACTTCATCCTGATCAAGCATAGAGAAGAACAGGATGAGGCCATTGGTGCAGCTTGTGTGTATACTGAGAGCTGTGTCTGTGGCGATACGTGTGGCCAGCTATGTGCACACATGTCCTTTATAAGTGCACCAGTAAGAAACTTTGTATCTGAAACTTCCTCCTCCCTATAGGCTGCTCAACAGTCTAGAATGCTAGGAAGGAAGCTTACTTCAATTCTTTCCTGTCATAGACACACCACCATGAAGGAAATATTTTTTTTGTGTGATGTGTTTCAGACATCACAAGCAGGCACAGATACATACCCTACTCATTGAACACTCATGTGAGAGACCAGTTTTGACACTCATGACCAAGCTAAGAGTTTTACAGGTTCTGGACATTAGGTAGCACCTATATACTTCTACAGAAACCTAACTGAATGAAAAAGAGTTAGGAAACAAGAAAAAAAAAAGTTTGCATATTTGGGATGTTATTTTTAAGGACCTTCTTGGAGTATAACTGTATGGGCAAGTTAAGTTTACCAGTTTGGCCTGTAAAAATAGTTGATCTAACATTTCAGCAGGGAGGTTCCATAATCTCAGGGTGATTGTTGAATATCAAAACATTTGTAGCACTCTGTCGTGAGAGAAAAACTTATTGAATCTTTATAATGACACTGAAGTTCTAATTTTTGTTCAACTTGTTATACCAAAGTCCTAGTTATAGACATAAGACAATTGACCACGTATGTAGAACCAGGAATATATTACTGAAGACAACTAATGTATTACTACTTCAATACTCTCAACTATCTGAATACAGAAAAGCCTAAATAATAACACAGCTTAAACTTAACCAAAACTCCCAACCCCATCCTAGTACCTACCCCTAGTGTTAGAATCACTCTTTCCATGTCCCTCTGGAGCTTACAGTCAACACTGAACTCCTTCTCAAGAAGAATGGAGGTAGATGAGGATAAGACAAGAAGTCACCAGCACTCTGAAGTGTTCACCAGAAGAAGCTGATGCTGGCAGCAGGCTCCCTTCCTCATCAGTTCTGGGGGCCCTGTTGGATTTCTTTTTATACATTTTCCATCCCCATCTGCTCCATTTCCCCTTCATATTTCTGGGGCTGTTTGTCTGGTAAGGACTGCCTGAGGCTGTCTGCCCCTTCCCCATCAGTATTCACAGAGCTGGAGCTCAGACAGGATGTGCAATAGGCACTTGTCCATGGGGCACCTGATAAACCAGCTCAGCCCTGCTCAGGCCAAGAGCAGCCCAGTCACCTGCTGAGTCCTGACACAGTACAAAGCCTACTCCCAGCAGTGGCAAAACCATATGCACTGGTTTCAGGCTATAAATTTCACTGAGGCATAAATTTGTTTGTATACCACCTTTCAACTAGCATGTATCAAAGTCCGTTCTGCATGCAATATGTATTTGCATTGTTTACCTGTTTATGGCTGTATTCCCTTGAGATTTTAAATCCTTTCATTGTAGTAAACCTATTAACAGGAAAATATATTAGTCATCTTTAGGGGAATAAAATGACATGTAAAAGATGCAAGACCTTTCCAGTTCCTAAAATTACTTTGGCTTCGGTATCGTGTCTTGAACTTCTAACAAACTAGCTGGCCATTGTTCTACAATGATAAATAGGGTGGATCAGCTCACATTATGTTAACACAAACCCAAAAAAATACCAGAGGGACAAATGGAGTCACACTGATTTGCCATCAGGATGAGGGCCAACGTATACAAACAAGACCAGTTACAAGAGTTTAGCTCTGCAACTAGCAGCGAATACAAAGCTTAAAGTGTCAGTAATTGTGGCTTTCTTATCTGCACAGTATCTGATATAAACTCATTATGTCAAGTTTTAACTTAATCTGTTATTAACTGTACTGTCAGAACTCTAACATAAGCATAACTAATGATATGGAAAATCAGAAGTCTGATAAATAAATATAAACATAGAAACACAGAAACCAATAATACCGGCAGTCAGATTCTTAGAAATATTAGTTCAATATTCAATATTAGTTCAATTGCATTTAAAATATGTTACCATGATTTAAAAAAATAATAAAAAAAGGGGGGGAAAGCAAAATCTTTGTCTGCAACAATATACCAAAGCGTTTGTACAGAGGCATTTGATCTAGCAGAAGACAAATGGACATGAGAATTTTAGTTTTTACTGATGCAGGGCAATGATTTCTGGCTGCAGGCATACAAGTCCATTTGTAATTTCACACCATGCTGCATTTACACATAAATTTCTAGCTTTGCCTCCTTTGACTGTTTTATGGGAATTCTTCCATGTTCTATCTTGCAAATACACAGCAAACCAATACACTGAAAATAGACAGACTATGCAAACTGATTCCAATATTACCTTTTATTGCTACGAAGAATAGACACAAATCGTGCAAACCCATAGAGACTGTTGAAGTTTCCACCATCAGCCAGATGTCTGCATTGCTATTACTCACTCATCTCTCCTAATGCATATACAGTCTCAGAGGCTCAAAGATTCAATCATTACTCTGCAACTTGTGAATGTCTTGTGAGTGCTTCAGGTTACTTTATAGTATCCCCAAAATACTTAGCTTTAAACGTAAACCAGGCACATGGTAAATCTAACTAGTAATTTAAATGGTGAAATAGGAATAGAAAAAATATTCAAGCCATCCCATGTGTATTTCTTCCACTGAGCTACTTTACATTCTTTCTGTGTTAGACAAATACACCTCTCTGTTAAGGGTGCTATTTTATTCATGTCTTATTTGCAATAAGAAAGAGTTCTAAGGGAGAAGAAGTGCCAAAGTCATTAACGACATCATTATGGTGTGTACACTTCATAGAGAGCTGTATTCAGGACTGCTAAATTGGTCTGGATTATGTTTATTTTATTGTGAGTTTCACTGTGTCTGAACTTGTTTTTGAAGTAACTGTCAACATCTGCCTCTGCAACCAGGCCCCCTCATTATCCTTAAATAAATGGTTGCAGGCACATTCATGCCCCAAACCACCAGGAGTATAGCAGCTTTCAATACACGGCTCTGACAGGATGTTGTCAGAATCCAAATTTAATCAACAGTACCACCATGTGGCTGTCCTGCTCCAAGTGTTAAAGCTCACCCATAAAAAATAATGGAAAGCCTAAAACTACATTTACATTTTGAAACTGCTGTTTTACTAACAGAGCAATCAAAGTTACTCTATGTGAGTTGTTAATTTTAACAGAAAAGTAATGCTAATATCTCCACAACAATATGTTGTGTGTTGTAAATTTTCTGTAATTACTTACCTGTCTTGAGGATTTAGCAATCTTGAACTTCCAATGTATCTTTTTTAAGGTTTCAATAAGTTTCAAGGAAGGGATTATAAAGCACTCTGAATTTCTAGGAATAGTTTTATCCTTCACCAACTTGTTATCTCTATGCCACATTGTTTTATTTAGAGTATATAAGAGATTATTAAGGATAATGTTGTTTTTAAAACACCAGCCTCTAATCCAGTAAATTTATTAAGAAGAATCCTTGTACTAGTCACAGAATATTAGTTCTCAGATAATCTTCAATTTATAATAAAATAGTTTGCATGTATAATTATTTGTCCCTGCATTAGACGTCACAAAGTACCCTAGGAACTAAGTTGTGAAGCTAAGACTTGAAGGGATTGATAGCAATGAGCAGCTAGAACAAAACAACAAAAAAAGATAACTAAATCCAATGAAAGATTAAAATACTTTATGCCAAAACTATTATAGCAAAAAATACAGATTAAATTAGCTGAAGTGTAAAGAAGCACCACAGAAAACGCATACAGAGCAGATGGATTGTGCAAGCAAATACATGGCTTTTGAAAATACTTGTAAAAAACCATCATAGTTGGATGCTACAATATGCTACCAAGATTCTTGAAGGCTGAAGAGGATTATATGAACTACTAGACATTTTTAGTAATAGGATTGTTAAAACATAATTACTAGGAAAGTACTGGAAGAATACTACCATATCTGGAGCTTATAGATGTCACAGAGGAATTCAGCAGTGGAGAGTCTCAAGAAAAGAGCTATACCACTCAGTGACATGAAATTTGAAAGTGTGTTATTAAGCAAGGTAAGCACAGCAGAGAGGTTGCAGCTTCTATTGCAAGTTTTGTAGCATACAAAACACTTTTATGCAGTGTACATAACACATACAGGCCCCACTACAATGAAACAGGAAAGGAAATACAGGAAAATAAAAAGTCCTCAAACCAGAAGATAAGGTATGGCGGGTTAAGTTTTGCTACTGGATTACTGGTGGAAGAAACAAAAAATTCTTGTAGTGAATTCATCTGAACGCATGTAATATATCTAGGCTCTAATGTATGCCATAGTATTTGTTAATTATGCTTATCATATGTTTAACTGTGGTTTACCTTGCCCACCTGCCAGAAGCCCAGCTGCCCACTCTCTTGCCTTCCCTCCTCAACAGCATGAAGGATAAAAATCAGATGGAACATATCATGAGTCAAGATAAAGACAGGGATATCACTCACTTACCACAATGGGCAAAACAGACTAAACTTGTGGAAAGTTAATTTAGTTTATTGTAAGTTAAAATACATTTTGATGGTGATAAACACAGACAAAAGCTAAAACACCTTTCCCAACCCCTCTTTCCTTCAGGCTCAAATTCAGTCCTTCATCCTCAACTCCTCTACCTCCTCCCTCACCAAGGGATTCAGAGATGGATAATGGAAGATTGTGATCAGTCAATAACAGCTCCTTTTCTCTCCTAACACTTTTCCTCTGCTTCAATGAGGGTTCTTCCTACATGCTTCAGTATCCCAGGATAAACCTGTGACAATGTAAATTCTTTATAATTCTTTATAATCAGGATATATTTAACTGGTCTGCTTTGATCTCTACCCAGGTTCCAGGGAAATACCTGTTTCACCATGGTCTCCTCCAAGGGCTGCAGGGGAATCTCTGCTTCTGCTTGAGCACCTGAAACACCTCCTCGTTTTCTTCCCTTGGTGCCAGCAGGCTTGTTTCTCACACTTTCCTTCTCCCCCCTGTCCAGCTTGGCTGACAGGTTCAGCTTTGGCCAGTGGTGTGTACACCACTGCTGCTGCGATCAGCTATATTCTGCATTGGGCAACCTGGCCTCTTTTCACAAGGACCACTCCTGCATACTCCTGCTGTCAACACCTTGCCAAACAAAACCTGTGCAAACTGTAATCAGAAAACAACAGGATCCTGAGGAGATGTGCATCACCCTAAATCTGAACCTGAAAAGCTGGGACTTCAGGCTTTGCCTAGTTTCTTATATCACTACTGCTGAAGTAACTGAAGTGCCTGCAAACCTATCAGATTTCTCACTCTGATTCTGAAGATAGCAACATCTGAATTTTGTCCTGCTCTTTTCTTATGACTCTTTTTACATCTCAAGGATCTGTATCATTGTGTTCAGTCTGACTCCACAACCCTGTGTCAATCATAGCATCTGTGAAGGAGAAGAAAATTTGCTAATTCATTATAGCTATGAAGCTTGATCTTTAGCATCTGTAATCTCAAGCAAGCTGAACTAAAAGACAGATTTTTTTTTTTTTTTTGGCCATCTTCACATCATCTGGCTAGACACATTCTTATTGTCTCAGAGCCTGGCACCTAGTACATGTATTTGACTGAAGGGATCAACCAAATACTAATACTGAAAACATAGCCTTACTTTATTGTCTTTGTGACTAGAACTTCGTTTTACTTTCACAGACCAAAACTGTAGGCTGAACAAAACATTAGATGATGTATTTACATGCTTGCTCCTAGGAAGTTCCATTTATTTATGTTATTTCTTAAGAAGTGGTTCCAGCTGGCAGGTTCTTAGAAGATTGTATGCATCTGTAGTACTATAAAAAGACTCAGGAGTAAGTCTTGCCAATTTGCCAGAAAAAGATGTAAAGGTGAGGAAAGAAGATAGGGGTAAATCTTCAGTCTTTCTGCTGAATACAGAACTTTCCTACTGTGCCTTATTACTTTTCTCTCCTACAAATTTGAGGGAGGATTCTGAACCAACAGACCATTAATACTTCTTTACTACAGTTGAGAATTTCTGTCTACAGAAGGGGAAAAAATTATGGAGAGAAATAACTATTTCTTGATTATTTTTTGACTACAGAAATAAAAGGTCATATTCATGGGATCATGAATTGCTGTCATTGTAACACCAGAGAATTTTCATGCTTCTGTAGGAGGAAAGAGCTATTTTTGGACAACTTTTGAATGTAAACATCTTGTAACTGAAGAGAAAACTGGGCAGAATTTGGTTGGATGTGTTAAAAAGCTTGTTTGCTAATTTTAACCTATTGTATGCTTTGCTTAAACACATGCCAGTAATTAATAGCCAATTAGGATATGCCAACTCTGCTTAAAGAAAAGTATATAACTTGTCTGTGTAACATAATAAACGTCTTCACTTGGAAATGTCTTTGCTTGGAACATCTTGGCCTCACACAGCCTGTGGAGATCGTGCTCGTTGCTGTCATGTGCTTCAAAAATACTTCAGTGTCCTACAAACTCTTGATTTTTAGATTCTTTCCTATTTTAAATGGTAAATACCAAGCTTTGAAGGAAGCAATATGTATGTATTAGCTAGTACTCAGGCACTCTAGGAACAATTTTCTCAAGCAGAAGAACTGGTGTTGAGTTTTGGAATTTTGACTTTAGACAAACACAAATGTGGTCTTGTAGTGTGACTATCCATAAGCAGATAGAACACATTTAGCAATTTTCTGAAGTTCACCTGACCACTAGTTTTCATCCAAAAAGAATTCTCTTGGCTAGACAACTAGAAGGCTACTCTGCAGTGTAAGCCAAAGTTCAGTAGGTGTTGAAGGTCAAGAAATTTATTCCAAAGGCACCCTTCTACTCAAAATTAAAATCATAAATATCTAATTTTGACTCAGAGAGTCCAGATGACAGGTCAGGTGCAAAAGAGAACAAATTGCCTTGTTTGTGAGGAACAGCAAAAGTTTCTACACCATTCTCTATGGGTAGGAAGTGCCTTCAAAACCAAAGCAGACTGTGGAGCAGCTATGTCAATAGGACTCAGGTCTTGGGCTGACAGTGAGGTAAATTTGGGCCAGCAGCCTTGCCTGGCAGCAGAGACAGCCAGGAGCATACTGTGTTGTATCAACAAGACCAGAGCAAATACATTGAGGGAAAGGATAATCAATTTGTTTGATGCATGTTAGATCACATCTATGGTCATCAATACAAGAAGGATGTTGGTCAGTTGGAGTGAGGTCAGGAGAGAGATGTGTTTGATGATGAAGGACATAAGACTTGTTTATTCTAGGTAATTGATAGATTTGGAGGGGGACTGCCTGTCTATACTGACAGGATGGGTCACTGAGATGATACAGCTAGCCTTAGGGTTGCCTTGTGGGAGAATGAGAGACAATGGACCAAAGTGGAACAAAAGAGAGAGAGGGGTTATAAGGAAAAGCTTGTTTACATGCAGTGTCCAGTCTTGGATGTTTTCTGTGTCTGACTGGATAAGTCTCTGGATAAACTGGTATAATCTTACAGATGAGCCTGCTTTCGGTAATGTATTGGAGCAGATAATTTCCTGAGGTTCATTGCAACTTCACCCTGTGATTAAGCAGAACTGAAGCAAATAAACAAGAAAATCAGATATAGGCAGGTCTTGTGAGAAAGAGAGGAGACAAATCTATCCCTCTGTCAAGGAGACAAATGTGCTTCTGATGACTGTTTTTCAGGAAGATGTCTGCAGTGCTAAATTGAACAAGACTATGTAGATGGAAGCAGCTTGAAGAAAAGGTAGTTTAGTCTTACGACTGTGCTCAGGTAGTGATGCACAACCTGCACTGTGTCCTAGACTTTTCTCTCTCCTTCCAAAGCAAGAAGCTATGGTCTTCTTCACTCTTGTAGAATTCAGCAGTTTATCCTCATTCTTCCATTGCACTCAATTGAAGTCCACAAAAACTGTGTCAGGAGGTCGCTTACGTGTAAATTTCTAGGCTATCTTAAAGTAGGTTTGCTAATAAAAGGTATATAATTTTTACTTCAGAGACATAATTAAAAAAAAAATTGAAATGCTCTCAATTTCTCACAATGGCAGGAAAAACTAGATTGACTGGAGAGAATAAAGGACTGTGTCCATTTCTTCAAATGGTAGTCTTTTCTAAGCTGAGACGAGCCACTTAAACCTTATCAATGTTTATCAATGTTTACCTTAAATGTTTATCAATCTGCCCATTTTTAAAGTGAGTTCTGGAAGGTTAGAAATAGAGTTAAAAATTTATTTCTTGGCAGTACCTTCTTTTATTTTCCACCTCCCATCAGTTTGTGAGAACAAACAAGAGGTTTTTCCATCTGCTTCAATCCTATTAATGTTTTAAATCTCCCTTTTTCATAATATTTAAAAAATATATTTAAAGATAAGTGCTACAGTAAAATGATAAAATAGAATTGATTAAATAAGACAGGATTTTTCTGTGGGTTTGATCCACTTAACATAAGAATCTCAGACTGGTGTCAATATTTGTGTAGCTTGAGATTTGATCCTATTGTTTAAACAGGTTAATTTATTCAGAAATAAATTGACATATGTAGAGCTCAATTCTTACTTGGTTTAAATCTGGTTGACCTCAGGTGGGATGATTTCACAGAGAGTTTTACAAGTCACGCTATCTAATAAGACTACAATATTATTACATTACCATAAAAAGCGCTCTGCATATACAGTTTTGTTTTGTTTTGTTTTGTTTTTGTATGTGTGTGTTTGTTTCTTACTGCAGTTTTTGTGGGGTTTTTTGTTGGTTTTTTTTCTGAAGTGGTTTTATGCCACACTTTATATTCTTTGTGTGACTAAGAAAAATGAGAGGAATAAAAAAGAGTAGAAATACATAGATCTTATAGAGAAGATAGTATTTAAAAGTAATTATATTAGCAAAGACTAAATTCTAAAATTCTAATAATTAGAAAATATGAAATCTACCTATACATTATGTAGAGTTTGACATGCAGAAAAGCTAGTGGACACTTACCCAAGATGCTTAAAGTAAGATTTCAACAACTTGTGTTTTCCTTTGAAGAACCACATTTAGAAAATTGGGGAAAAAATAAAATTAAATAAAATGTCTGTGTGTACTTGTTTTTACACATTCAATATAAAATCATAGGATCATATTATTACTTGTATTTTTTCCTTTGCATCAGAAAGGACATAGGAGCTGGTAGATCCTTGTACTTACATTTTGATCAAATTAAATAATTCATGGTAGTATTCAAATTTTATCTTTTTTGTTAATAAACTCTTGGATAAGGCAATACTCACTGAGTAAAATCACTGTAGGTGATTTTAATACTTATTTACATCAATTATGTAGGAATCCAGGGTTCAGATCCAAATAACTAAGAACAGTGTTTAACTGAAGCTATTTGTCTAACTATATCATGAAGTGAAAAACTGGTTCAAAAAGAAAAAGAATCACAGATTAATGCAGACTTGGCACATTTTCAACTATACCAAGAACCTACTCTCTGCAGTACATCCTCAGCATTTACTAAAGCCTGCTGCTCCCTACCCATAGCCCTAAATGTTTGTTTTCACACTTCATGCCAAGAAAGGTTCTTTCTGATTTACATTCTTGTCTTTGTTCCACTCTGAGTAGAAAATTTACATTTATTGCAAATTTTAACACTAACCTTGTTCTTCCTAGCTTCTATATTTTCATTAGTTTAAGCCCAGCAGTATTATCCTGAGAGTATTGGAGTTTGATCCTTACAAGAAAAAGGAAAGTTTTCTGAAACAGGGGGTAGGTAAAGCAGTTTGAGAGGATAGAAAGAGGTAATTAGTATGAAAAAATAAAAGGCAGTATAAGGATGAAAACCAAAGAAATTATAAAGAGATGAATAAAACCAATGTTTACAAATGTGAATATTATTTCAATCCATATTTGTATTTACCACAGTGGCCTAAATCTCTTTTGATACCTGTGGAAGATTGAAATTACCCCCAGCTAACTGGAATTTACCCTCAGAGTAAATTACCTAAAAAAAAAACCAAAGTCAGAACTCGGACAGCAAAACGAAAGTTATATTTACAAAAGGTAAACTAAAATCTAGAAGTACAAAATGTAATGAATATGTACAAAATATATTTATATATATTTACAATTCAGAAAAACAGAAATACAAGGATCCCCTTGTAAAAAATCACCCTTTGGATGGCCCAGAGGGCCCATTGCAGCCTTCTCCCCCTCTTCCTTGCCTGTTACAGACAAAATATTGAGCCAGCAGAAGGTCAGAAAATACAGATAAGGGAGCAAGCCATGCAAGACACAAAAAAGAAGAAGGGAAAACGAGAGAAAGATAGTTTGTGCAGCAAACTTTATCCTAATCAGTGAACAAATGAATGATGCATAACTATCAGTACGAAAAATCCCTACTCTTAATTTGCAATTAGGAACTAGGCTAAAGTTCCACCTTTAAAGTATAACAATACCTGAGACAACAATACCTGAGACAATCATAGAATCATAGAATAATTTGGGTTAGAAGGGACCTTTAAAGACCACCTACTCCAACCACCTGCAGGACCATCATTAACCATATTAGGAAGGACCAAGTCCCATCCAGCCTGACCTTAAATGTTCCCAGGCGTGGCATCTACCACTTGTCTGGGGTCATGTTTCACCACTTTAATTGTGAAAAACAAACAAACAAATTCTTCCTTATATCTAGTCTGATTCTGTCCTCTTTTAGTTTAAAATCATTACCTCTTGTTTTGTTGCAATGGGTCCTACTAATAAGTCTGTCCTCATCTTTCTTATAAACCCGCTTTAAGTACTTAAAGAGCTTTTTGCTTTTCATTTAGGTCCAAATCATCCTGTCTTTCAGGAGTCAAAAGTCCAGGATTGTGACGACTTCTTTCTAGACTCCCAGTAGCCACTGAAATTGACATCTACCAAATTGACATCTACAAATTGAAATTGACATCTACCAATAAGGAAATTTAAGCAAGAGCTAGACCTTCAGAATATTTTTTTGAAATTTTCATGACTTCGCTAATTTGTCTTTCCTGTCTGCACATGAAGGCTGACACAGTTGTGCTCAAAGCACAGTAAGCATGTAGATTTCCTCTATTATCATCTCATGTTTTTTGAGTCAAAGTCTTTTAGAGATTTTGTCTTTGGAAAAATTCTGAGCAGTTATATCAAAGCTGTTCACCTGTTTTTTATCTGATTCCTGTAATTGTTGACATACAGTTAACAACTCTTTTCATTGATGTGGCCAGAGTTTGGGCAGATACTTATTTTCCTGAATACAAATTTTTAGAGTCTTATGTTCCACTAACAAAACTGATATTTATTGTATTACACCAGGCCTATTTCATTTTGACTTGGGCTTATTTGACCAGCTTATTCATCTTCAATGCTTATGCCATTACATTATTCCTTCTACCTTTCTTCTCCTAATGTTCAATAGAGCTCAACCAGCTGCACTTGAGAGTATGTCAGTACAAACCAGAACCCTTCTACTTTTAAGAGACAACAGCTACTTACCATGTTGTAAGTAATCTGTTTTAATGTCTTTTTCACCAATGCAATCTTTAAAAAGTTTTTCTTAACCTCTGTAAGATTTCCAAGTATAGCAAGGTGGAATTTGACTTGATATTTTAAAATTATTTTCATTTTTTAAAATATCTAAAAAAGCAGAATTTCTTGATGTTTTCTGTGTAGTCCTGTCTATGATGAAAAGTTAAGGGACTGAAGGACAAAATTTTGCTGATTTAGTAACACAGAAGTATTTCTGTTAGAGTGATATAAGGTCATGTTGACCACACCAAAAAAAGTTCTTCTGGCAGCAAAACCTGCCTGGGAGCCTGAGCAAATACACAGGCAGTTAACCCTAAAGGCTGACCTTCTCCCATAGCAGTGTTAACTTCACAAGTGAGGCAACCCATACTCATTATTCCATGTTTATTTGAGCTGCACTATGGGAAGGCATGACCTGCTGACTTAAGATTTAATCGTAAATATAAAAAATCAACCATGTGTGTTCACCACTTACTAGCATCCTTTTCTGTGTGAAAGAATTGCTGCACCTCTGTATTTGCCTTCCACTCATATAATTAATCAATTACCGCATAGTAGGAAGAGTACCAACCTGGACCTGACCCAGGCAAGAAGTCTTTTTGTCATACCACAAAGTCCAAATCCTGTTAAAGTCCATGACTGTTGGATTAAGAAAGTATCACTGCTTAAAGCTTCGTATGCCTTTAGAGCACTCAAATAGCTGATGTGTTGAGTTTCAGTGGAGTAAGCATGAAACAATTCCTTTTTCTGCAAGCAAATAAACACATTATTGAATGTCAGAGATAGCATTTGGTACATTAATTTTCATTCTAAAATTAGGTTTTTCTCTCCCAAGTCCAGTGCTCTTCAAAAGCATGCTGATAAGAGGTCCTTTAGATTTTAAATGATTCCTTTTTCTGTTTAAATGCAGATTACATCAAGTAACATATATATAAAATTATTTATCATTTCTCCTTAAACAGCTAAAGAAATTAACCTTTTGATTTTCTTTTTTTCTTTTTTTTTTTTTAATCTATAAGCATGAACTTCCAAGCAAATAAACACATTATTGAATGTCAGAGATAGCATTTGGTACATTAATTTTCATTCTAAAATTAGGTTTTTCTCTCCCAAGTCCAGTGCTCTTCAAAAGCATGCTGATAAGAGGTCCTTTAGATTTTAAATGATTCCTTTTTCTGTTTAAATGCAGATTACATCAAGTAACATATATATAAAATTATTTATCATTTCTCCTTAAACAGCTAAAGAAATTAACCTTTTGATTTTCTTTTTTTCTTTTTTTTTTTTTAATCTATAAGCATGAACTTCCAAGCAAATAAACACATTATTGAATGTCAGAGATCACATTTGGTACATTAATTTTCATTCTAAAATTAGGCTTTTCTCTCCCAAGTCCAGTGCTCTTCAAAAGCAGGCTGATAAGAGGTCCTTT
>VXBD01009908.1:170627-184418 GCA_013399975.1 Indicator maculatus | reverse complement strand
AGGTCCTTTAGATTTTAAATGATTCCTTTTTCTGTTTAAATGCAGATTACATCAAGTAACATATATATAAAATTATTTATCATTTCTCCTTAAACAACTAAAGAAATTAACCTTTTGATTTTCTTTTTTTTTTTTTTAATCTATAAGATGAACTTCTGAGCAAATAAACACATTATTGAATGTCAGAGATAGCATTTGGTACATTAATTTTCATTCTAAAATTAGGTTTTTCTCTCCCAAGTCCAGTGCTCTTCAAAAGCATGCTGATAAGAGGTCCTTTAGATTTTAAATGATTCCTTTTTCTGTTTAAATGCAGATTACATCAAGTAACATATATATAAAATTATTTATCATTTCTCCTTAAACAGCTAAAGAAATTAACCTTTTGATTTTCTTTTTTTGTTAATCTATAAACATGAACTTCTGAGCAAATAAACACATTATTAAATGTCAGAGATAGCATTTGGTACATTAATTTTCACTCTAAAATTAGCTTTTTCTCTCCCAAGTCCAGCGTTCTTCAAAAGCAGGCTGATAACAGGTCCTTTAGATTTTAAATATTTTGTTATCCTTAAGAAAATATCTATAAAATACTAGTAGATAAGGTTATTCAGTGTTATTCTTAGAGAAGCTAATCATCTTAGAATAAGACATTTACAGAAATCAGGGACCTTAAATAGAAACCTGCAAAAAGCACATGTCACTACTGAACCCCCAACCCACAAAACAAGTAATTCTCTGTAGTCACTCACATTGTGATTGGTAAAACATTCAGTGGAAGGACAAATAAATTGAGACAATTTTCATTCTTCAGGAGAATGTAGTTTAATACTTCCTAACTTGACTGAGGTGAACAGACAGAAACCCAAGAGCAAATGTATCTGTTGTTGTTAAGTTGCAATGCAGCAGTTAACTCTGAGGCTCCAGAATGATATGTGCAGGTCTTGTCATGCAAGCAAACAAACAAACAAAAACCAAGCCAAAACTAATAATCTGTTTCTCTCTGGCTTTAGTGTAAGCACAGATGAAAAATAAAACAAAGTTTCAGACACCTGTGCACTGGAAAGATAGCAACAAACAGTGGGATGTTTAGAGAGGTATTGGAAACAACATAACAAGTTGGAAGTATTCAAAAAAAGAATAAAAGATTTCAAGTATAAATTATTCTTGGAGACATCTTGTATGCTTCCTCCTGAAAAATCTGATGTTGTGTCACAATGTGCTTTAAATGTTTGAGTGAGAAGTAAGGTTTTATTCATATATGTTATTTCATTACATTTCTAAGTTATTTTTCATTCTAACTCAGTGTTAGATTCAGTTTTTCTAAAATATTTCCACTGTTACCTGATTTAACTTCATGGATGCCTTTGCAGAAATGAGTAAATAGCAGTCTCACTCTGCAGATGTCATCATGTAGACAAAACAATCTGGAATTTTCCTGGGTTTTTTTGGGGGGGAGTTGGTGGGTTTTTGGTTGTTTTTTGTTTTGTTTTTTCTTTGCTTTGTTTTTATATTAAAAAAAGAAATGAAGGAAGATTGAAAGGAAAGATCTCAAGTAAAATTTACCACAGAGTTCACCATAAATTTCCTAAATGGGTCTCTTTTTTCTGTATTTAATAGAAAATTGCCAACTTTTCTTTTCTTACAATGAGGACAATGTCTCTTTATACAATCTTTTGATAAACAATTGTCCTTGTTTAAGTTAGAACAGATCTAATTCTATGTTCAGTGAGTTTTTCAGCTCAGCCTCTTCCAAATAACTGCACCCTCTGAAGTTAATGCCATGTTTTCACAGACAGGTCACTGCTAAACCTTGTGTACCATGTTGTAGGGTGCAGAGTAAAAGGCCATACCTGCAGGGAAGAGAGGACAAGTGTAGCTGTTTAAGCTTTCCCAGAGCCCAAAACCCCAATGGAAGAGAATTAAGGTTGCCTTCTCTCTTCCCTTTTCTCTGTGTGGAAAAAGTTAGGCAGGAGAGGAAAAAAGGGTGAAACAACCCATTGTAGGGTGCTCCAAAACCCCCTTCCCCACCTCCATTTGCAGAGGTTTGAAGGGGTAAAGACAAAGGCATGAAATTTCTTTCCTCTCCCCCTGGAGGTTTGAATGGGGAAAGGTATAAAGGTTGCCTTTCCTCCTGCTGGGAGCTAAAGTCCTGCATCTATTCACTCGTGGGAGAGCCCAGCCTGGGATATGGAATTGTGATTGGCTGGGTTCTTCTCACCCAGTATTTATTGGCACTGGACACATTGTCTGGGGAAGATCTTAAATAGAGTGACCAGAAAGTGGTCAGGGGCTTGTTTTGGGATTCAGTAGATAATTGGTGTTTGATTTGAGATTGGAGAGATTTGCCTGCAGCACCCTGACATGGCTTCTCCCTGGACCTGTCTACTCTGGATTCCTGCTCCCTACTCCACTGGAGCAACCCTGTCTCTGCTGTAAACTGCAGCTGTTCACTTAAGGGCACCCCAGCAGTACAGCTTTTATTGTGCTGCTAAAGCAGTGCTGCTCCATGAGATTTGCCTCATGGGAGCCATGTCTAGAGACCCTTTAACTTTGGCAGGTGCCATTTTCTTTGGATTTATGCCATGGGATCCACAAATCAGATTATAAAGCTTGCAGTTCCAGAGATTGCCACTAAAGAGAGATCCAGGGACCACCTCCAAATTCCTCCTCTGCCCTCATGAGTAAAATTCAGCACTCTTGGATTTTCTCTATGGTCCTGGCTTGCCTCTGATTTCTAAGTGGGGTAAAGCTGTTTTGTGGCTTAGCCTTTTCCATCTTCTGAATTGTCTAAATTGAACTCAAATTGCCCATAAGCTTCCTTGTGGAATTTCCACTCAAACACAACCTGTAAATAAAATGTAACTAGTTTTGTACGCAGTATTGGGCGGGGGTTTCGGGAAAATAAGGATAAATATATTTTTATATTTCCCACCTTATTGAGTTATTCCCACAACCAAAGAACAGCCCTGCACTGATTTGGAAGTTACAAAGTATTTTTCAACAACAACAAAGGTATTTAAGGAAAAGGAAGGTTACAGAGATATAAGGGAAGGGGATAGATACAGATATATATACAACACCAGGTTGAATGGCTTTGGATTATCTATATGGTAAATGGATTCTTGAGGTAGCATATCTGACCACATGGAATAGTCCAGCCATGTGGTCAGGCAAGGTTGTGTGCTCAGGAACTCTCAGATGGAGCAAGGAGACAAAGGCCCAAGAGGTGCAGGAGAAAGAGGATGAGGCAGGAAGTGCCTCCCCCTTATATACAGGCAGGAAAGGGAAGAGGATAAACATGATACAGTGTCTCCCACCTGGGGGTCAGGTGACAACCCACCTGAGGTCAGATACCTCCCCTAGAGTCAGGAGGAACCACCCAGGATAAGTAACCCTAAAATAACCATTTTATTCCATTCCATGTACATCATATTCAGTTAAAAGCTGAGGGATCACAAGGGTCAAGCTCTCTTCTTCATTGGCCAACACTGACCAAGGACTCAGTCTATTCTGCCTTCAGTCTCAACCTGTGTGTTCCTGTGTCCATTTACCATTTGCCACTGAGTCCAGCCTGGGACTTCCCCAGTACCTGAAGACAGCATCAGTGATGATGCTGACATAATTGCCATCAGGGGAGTTGAGTTTGATATTGGGTTTGTACATATTTCACTTTATTGTTGGGTTGTTTTATTTTTTTTGTTGTTGGTTGAGTTGTTTTGTTATTTCATTAAAGCTTTTTAATTTTTTTTAAATTTATTTTTTACTTCTTTCTCTCTCATTTATTCCTTTTCTCTTCCCCTTTTGGAAGGCTGAGGGATAAACTGAAAACATCTGACACTCTTTTAGGGGCTGGTCCAACCCTAGCCCTTGATAACAATAAAAATGTCATTCAGCATGAGCACACTTCCTTAAGCTTTACTTTCTGAACTGGTTTAGACAGTTCTCTTATTCCTGTCAAAGCCCTCTTTACCTCTGTTCTTGTTTATAGATAAGATCTTTTCCTTCCTCTGCAAATAACTATCAGTTTTGGCTGACATGAATTGGAGTGAATCAAGTCCCAGGGAAAGTTGACTCTTTCATTTACTTGTGCTGCCACGCTTACATTCTTTACTTGCTGAAAACCAGAAATTACACTGATCTGGACGTAGTGATGACTTGATGTTTTTTCACTGCAGTGAAGAAAATAGAATAGTTTACATCTGTTAACTGTTGCCATCTTCATGTAAATATTTAAAAAGCAAAACAGAATCCCATTCCTCTTTTGCATCTCTTTACTGAAGAGAAGCTAATAGCTGAAATTTGGAAGCCACATCTGATTATGGCAATCTTTTGGCTTTCCCAGCAGTGGAGTGATGGGCTCAGAAAACTGCTTTTGCTAAATACCTGCTGTTTATGAAAAGAAAATGAGGAGAAATAGAGCAATATTATGCAAAAC
Source organism: Indicator maculatus (assembly GCA_013399975.1). Classification (NCBI taxonomy): domain Eukaryota; kingdom Metazoa; phylum Chordata; class Aves; order Piciformes; family Indicatoridae; genus Indicator; species Indicator maculatus. The sequence continues at coordinate 179,980 of VXBD01009908.1, read as the reverse complement.
CTTTTTTATCAGGTTTTATATGAGGTTTATCACAAGGTTTTGCACAGAAAATTAAAGAATTTTTATTATTCTTATTGTCAAAAAAATGATGTAAAATTTAATAGTTTGCTGTGCTGATTTGAGCTTTACCTGGAGTCCAAAAGCCCAAATGGAAACAGATTTAGATTCCCTTCCCCTCTCCCTTTCCCAGTAAGGTAAAGCAAATTAGGCAAGAGAAAGGAGAGGTAAGATCATGAAAGAAGATGGTCTGGAATCAGTTTGAAAGTAAAAATGGTAATTAAAAAAAAAAATCAATAGCAGGGAAAGTTACAAAGGTATAAGGTAAAGGGTAAATAGAAAAATATACAAATCCAGGCCCAGCTGGCATTGGATTCCTTTGATGCAAGTGGATTCAGTTCTTTAGAAAGTGTGGATGCAACACCGAGGACCATAGCGTGGGGTGTCCCTGCCCATGGCAGGGGTTTTGGAACTACATGATCCTTGTGGTCCCTTCCAACCCTGACTGATTCTATGATTCTATGACCACGTGGTGGATACAGGAAGCAGGAGCAGTGAGAGCCCTTCTGTCCAGCAGTCAGTGTGCAGGGGAAAGAGAGAGAAGTAAAAGATGTCTGCCATTTTTATAGGCCTGATCGACAGGAAAGGGGAGTGAAATAGACCACCTTTGACCCAGGGGGACCCCTCCTCCTGAGAGAGGGAAAAAACCCAGTCTTTCTCTCTGTCCACCTGGATGAAGTTTCTTTTGTCCACCTTTGGGCTGAGTTCTTTTCAGCCTCCATCAAGGATGGGTGTAACCCAGCACATTTGTGTCTACAGTAAGTGTAGCATTATTACAAGATTGGGATTTCACAACCTCTTTAAGCAAGCCTAAAGGCTGAATATTACGAAGAATATTTCAGTCCCCCATAAATTGTCCTACATTTCTCACCAATTCTTCTTTGTGCTAGCACCAGGGTTTATGGTGCCACATGAAAAGTGAGGTTTTCAGATGGATGGATTTCCTAATCCACCATAGCTGCCATAGAGGGAGAGCAGGAGTTTACAGTTGTGTGCAGGGAGAGGCTGGAATTACCACCTCTGTTTTAATCTGACTAAGTGTGATAGGAAATTATGGTGCTGCACGTAGATGAAATGCCTGTTTCAACATTTTAACAATGCCATTTTTGTGCACTACTTATACTTTGCTTTAGAAAACTGTATCATTAGACTAACTTCATATTGGTTAGAAGTGAACCTACCTTATTAATCACAGATGTGACCATGACATATCCTTTAGGTTGCTTAATGTGACTCTTACCATTTGAAATAATGGTAAGATAAAAATCATGGAATCATAGAACTTTAAGGGTGGAAGAAATGTTTGAGATCATCATATCCACCTGCTCACCCAGAGCTTGCAATCCCATGATTTCTGCTAAACCACTACCACTAAACCACATCCCTAAATACCACAACCACACATTATTTAAATACCTCCAGGGATGGTGACTCTATCACCTTCCTGGACAACCTATTGCCATATTTGATAACCCGTTCTGTGAAGAATGTTTCCCCTAATATCCAATCTGAACTTCCTTTGGCACAACTTGAGGCCATTTCCTCTTGTCCTGTCACCTGCTGCATGTAAGAAGAGACCAACTCCAAGTTCCTTTGAGATACTTGTAGAAGGCAATGAGGTTCTCCCCTCAGCCTCCTCTTCTCTGGACTAGACAACCACAGTTCCCTCAGTCTTTCCTCATAAAATTTGTGTCCAAGGCCCTTTATCAGCTTGGTTGGTCTTCTGTGGACATGCTCCAGGACCTCAATGTCCTTCTTGTAGTGAGTGGCCCAAAACTGAATAAGGTATTTGAGGTGTGCCTGTAATAAAATGTATGTTTTTATATAGTTTATATTTAATACTTGCTGGTGGTGGTATCTTCAGACACCACTGTAACTTATTTACAAAGTATATTTACAGGTTCTATTATTCAGTTGTGGGTATTACAGTCCACATATAATGACAGTTAAATGATTTAAGCACAGACCTAAGAATTTCCAATACAGTGGTTTGAATTGGAAATAAAGGTGCTGTGATCTGCAGTTTCCCACAACTGGGGAAGATTAGCCAGGTACTCATGACATGCTCCTCTGTCCAGTATCTTCCCAGATGCTGTGACTGTAATATGAGCAGCTCTTGGCTCAGAGAAGGCAAGGGGCCTCTCTCGTGTGCTCTGTCACTGGGTTGCAGCCTTTCCATGGCTCTTCTGGGATTCAGTTCTCTTGGAGCTTCTCCCCTTTCTGCCTTGGTCCAGGTGCAAGGCCTGGGTGTAGTTGTCGCCTGTTAGGACAAACTCCTCAGCTGCTATTCTGACATCATTTGGCTCTTGCTGCTGTCTGGGTGAAAACAAGGCAAATTGCCCTTTGGTAACAGAGAAACCTGATAACTGAACCTATAGGATAGGGCATATCCAAGCATGGCCAGGGGCACACACAGTTCACAGGTGTGTTACAAAGTTAATCACACATGCTACATCTGGACCATCTGTCCAGATTTGCACATTCACAAGTTCTTACAAGGTTAATTACACGTGCTACACGTTTCCCTGGACTATCTGGACTCCAGAAAGTGTCCAGGTTAAGGCATGTTTTGGGTTTTGGCCCTTCAGGACAGTGTCCATACCAGTGCTGAGTAGAGAGGGACAATTACATCCCTAGACCTGCTGCCCACAGGCCTGGATACCAATGGCCTTTCTGGCCACCCGAGCACACTGTTGGCTTATATTCAGCCAGAAGTCAATCGATATCCCCAGGTCCTTCTTCACCATGCAGCATTCCAGCCACTCTGCCCCAAGCCTGTATCATTGCATGGGGTTGTTGTGGACCAAGTACAGCACTTGACACTTGACCTGATTGAATCTCACACTGTTAGCCTCAACCCATTGATCCAGTCTGTCTGCATACCGCTGCAGAACCTTTCTGCCTTCGAGCATATTGACACACCCCCCCCAGCTTGGCGTCATCTGCAAACTTATGGAGGGTACACTTGATCCCCTCAACCAAATTATTTACAAAGGTGTTAAACAGAACTGGCCTTAGTACTGAGCCCTGGAAATGACACTTGAAACTGACCACCAACCAGATACAACTTCATTCACCACAATTCTCTGGGACCAGCCATTCAGCCAATTTTTCACCCAACGAATCATGTGCCTGTCCCAGCCATGAGCAGCCAGTTTCTCCAGGAGGATGCTGTAGGAAACTGTTGTAAGCCTCACTAAAGTCAAGGTAGGTAACATCGACAACCTTTTGCTCATTCATCAGGGGGGTCATTGTGATATATGAGATCAGCTTGGTCAAACAGTACTTGCCCTTCACAAACCCATGTTTACTGGGTCCAATCATCTTCTTGTCTCATGTGTGATACATGATGTCATTTAAGACGATCTGCTCCATGATTTTCCCTGGTACTGAGGTCAGAATGACATGCCTTTAATTTCCTGGTTCTTCCTTCTGGACCTTCTTGTAGATGGGTGTCACATTTGCTAACCTCCTGTGCACCACAACATCACCAGCCAGATAGGATTGCTGGTAAATGATGTGGCTTGTCAAGCTCTTGTGACAGCTCGTTTAGGACCCTTGGGAGGATCCCATCCAATCCAATAGACTTGTGTGTGTGTAAATGGTGTAGCAGGTTGCAAATCAATTCTCCTTGGAGACTGGGAGTCTCATTCCCTTCCCCTTCCCTGTCTACCAGCTTGGGGCATCCAGACACATGTCTTTTTGTTTAGGTGAATATCATACCTTAGTACCAGAAATAACTTTATAACAATGCTTTTACTGGATATGAAGAAAAGGATAGAGATTTTTTTAAAACAGTAGTAGCAGTACAAGAATATGGGAACATAATGTAAAACAATCAAGTTGCAGCAGCCTTAAGTTATTTCCTTGTGACAGAGATACCATAACTGTGAATGTACTGTCAACCCACTATAACTGAGGCAAAACATTTCAGTTTAAATACTCATAAAAGCATTTTAATAAATTCTGCCTAACAACTGAATGAGCCTAAGAGCAACTATGTTGTCATCCATGTCAGCAGAAAAGTTGTAACTTCTCATCAGCTTTTAAAACCTGGATATTTAAAGCTCTATTCATCTGTGAAAATGAAATGATGTAATGGTAAGAATCTGCAGAAGTTCTTACCTCCAGTTACTTTAAGGAAAGTTGTATTAACTTCTGCCTAAATTAGTAATTACTTCATTATTTTTGAACAGATAAATATGGTGAGCATTTCTTTCCACGTTTGAGAAAAGCTGAAGGCAATTTCCATCAGAATATTAAAAAATATTAATTTTTAAATTTTTGTTCTAAATTTGAATTTATTTCTGTGAGGGTAGGGAGGGATCAGATAAAATAATTCAGAGAAATTTAACAACACTGATATCATTTACAATAAAATAACCCAGAAAATTAATCCAAATACATATTCTCTGAAATATAGATACATTCAGCTTTGTAAATGACCATTAGCAAAAAGTGAATGAGACTGATTATTTATTTCAGATTTGAGAAAGTACAGTGTGGGGAAAAAAAAAAAGGAAAATAACAATAAAGGAAAAAAAACAAAACAGAAACTGTGGTGACCTTTAAAACACCTGTTATTACTACAAATCTCTTAAGAAAAGTACCACAGCAGAAAACTAGAAGGGGGGGGAGCGGGGAAGCCATCCAGAAAATGGTGGAGAAAAAAATATCACAAATGAATCATACAAGATCATTCACCCTAGGTAAACCCTTCAAGGGCTCTGTAAGAATCATTTGTGCCAGGGCCGTTGCCAAGTGTAGCTCATCTCTGGCATTATAGCTGAGGAAGTCATTGCATCAACCTGTAGTCTGCTCACTGTCTCCATCTGTGTATTGAATTTGGTCAGCCTCCCTCCATCAACATGTTAAACCCTGCCCAGTGCTCTTACTGAATCATGACTACTTATCTTTTCTCAGTGGCCTGCAGACGACAACAAATTTCTTCCTGTGTGGGCTCAGTCCAGTAGCACATCAAGGAGTGGTCCTGTCTCTCTTGGCCTGAGTCTCTAAAAGGCAGGAAAACAAGCAATGCAGCAACAACCACCCAACTCCACAAATAATGCCCTCTTCCAGATTTAGACAGGCATAGAACACTTAACTTTGTGACAGTATCCTTCTCAAAGACCACATCTCTGGCTTTGAAGCTGAGGAAGATATTGCACCATCCTCTGGTGCACTCCATGTCTTGGTCTCAGGCTGAAACAAGCAGAATTTCAAAAATTGGGCCATTCACTATCCAACAACATGCTAAACCCTGCCAACTACTGTGCCAGAATCATGAGTCCTTATCCTCTTTCAGGGTCCCTGCAGAACATAAGAAATCTCTCCCTGTGTGGCTCAGTGCAGCAGCATGTCAGGGTCTGGACTTGTCCTGCTCTGTGCCTGAGGCTCTAAAAGGAAGACTAACAGGGATCAGGAAAGCTGCCCTCCATCTCCATAGTTAACACCCTCTTCCAAGGGTAGCCAGGACATTAATAGCTTAACTTTGTGTCAGTGTCCATGACAAGGGCAACACATCTCTAGTTTAAGCCAGGCCCTAGAACACTTAATTTTGTGTCAGTGTTCTTCTCAAAGCTGTCACATCTCTGGCTTTCAGACTGAGGAAGATATTGCACTGATGGGCTCCATGTCTCAGTCTCAGGCTGAAACTGGCAGGATAGAGAAATTGTGTCAGCACTGTCCAACAACAGGCTAAACCCTGCCAACTACTCTCCCAGAATCATGAGTCCTTATCTTGTTTCAATGTCCTTGCAGAATACACCCAATCTCTGCCTGTGTGGCTGACTCCAGCAGCACATCATGGTCTCCTTTTGTCTTGCTATATGTCTGAGTCTTTAAACGACAAGATAGCAAGGACCAGGGCAGCCACCCTGCAACACCACAGTAAACGTCATTCTCCAGGTTTAGACAGGCCCTAGAACACTTAACTTGGTGTCAGTGTCCTTCTCAAAGCTGCCACATTCTGGCTTTGGGACTGAGGAAGTTACTGCACCATCCTCTGGTGTGCTCTCTGTCTTGGTTTTGGGCTAAAACAGGCAGGATAGAAAAAAATTGAGTCAGCCACCCTCCATCAATATGCAAAACCCTGCTCAGTACGCTGACAGAATCACTAGTCCTTATCTTTCTTCAGGGTCCTTGCAGAACATAACCAATCTCTGTCTGTGTGGCTCAGTTCAGCACCTCATCATGGTCTTTTCCATTCCTACTCTGGGCCTGAGGGTGTGAGAGGCAGGACAATAAGGAACACAGTTGTCACCCTGCTGCACCACAGCAAATGCCTCAGTCCAGGTTTATCTAATCCTTTGAACACTTAACTTGGTGTCAATATCCTTCTCAAAGCTGATACATCTCTGGCTTTGTGGCTGAGGAAGGTATTGCACCATCTTCTTCCCTGTCTTCAGTTTGTGGCTGAAACAGGCATGATAATAAAAACTAGGTCAGCCACACTCCATCAACATGCTAAACCCTGCTCAGTATTCTGCTAGAATCATGAGTCCTTATCTTTATTTCAAGGTCCCTGCAGAAAACATTCAATCACTCCAGCAGCACACCATGGCCTCTTTTTGTTTTGCTCTAGGTCTGAGGCTCTAAAGGCAAGATAACAAGGACCAGGGCAGCCACCATGCAACACCACAGTAAGGGCCATTCTCCAGGTTCGGCCAAGCCCTTCAACACTTAACTTTGTGTCAGTGTCCTTCATGAAGCTGCTCAGTCTCTGGCTTTGTGACTGAGAAAGGTATTGCTCCATGCTCTAGTCTGATCCTTACCATCAGTCTGTGGCTGAAACAGGTGGGATAACCAAAATCATGTCAGTCACTCTCTGTCAACATGTCATACCCTGCCTGATGCAATTCCTTAATCATGACTACCGATCTTTTTCTCAGTGGCCCTGCAGAAGACATACAATCTCTTCCTGTGGGCCCAGTCCAGCAGCACATCAAGGAATAGTCCTGTCCCACTCTGGGTCTGAGTGTCTAAAAGGCAGGATAATAACCTTGCCCAGTACTCTGCAAGAATTATGAGCCCTTATCTTTTTTCAGGGCCCTTGCAGAACATAATCAATCTCTGTGTCTCAGTTCAGCACCTCATCACAGCCTGTTTCAGTCCCACTCTGGCCCTGAGTGTCTAAAAGGCAGGATAATAAGCAACGCAGCAGCCACCATCCAAATCTGCAAATAATGCCCTCTTCCAGATCTAGCCAGGCCCTAGAAAACTTAGCTTTGTGTCAGCATCCTTCTCAAGATGCCACATCTCTGGCTTTGAGGCTGAGGAAGGTATTGTACCATTCTCTGCTCTGATCCCTGTCAGTCTGTGGTTGAAACGGGCAGGATAACAAAAATCAGTTCAGCCAATGTCCAACAACAGGCTAAACCCTGTGGAGTACTCTGCCAGAATCATGAGTCCTTATCCTGTTTCAAGGTCCTAGAAGAACACATCCAGTCTCTGCCTGTGTGGTCTGTTCCTTTCCTGCTCTGGGCCTGAGGCTCTAAAAGGCAGGATAATAAGGAACACTGTAGTCACCCTGCTGCAGTATGGTAAGTGCCTTGGTCCAGGTTTATCTAGATCTTTGAAGACTTAACTATGTGTAGTCCAGGTTTCTGTAGCCCTTTGAACACAGAATCACAGAGTCACAGAATCAACCAGGTTGGAAAAGACCTCAGAGATAATTAGGCCCAACCTATTACCTAATACCTAACACCTCATGACAACTAAACCATGGCTCCAAGTGCCACATCCAATCTTTTTTTGAATACCTCCAGGGAGGGTGACTCCACCACCTCCCTGGGCAGCCCATTCCACTGGCCAATTACTCTTTTTGGGAAGAACTTTATCCTCACTTCGAGCCTCAGCTTCCCATGGCACAGCTTCAGATGGTGTCCTCTTGTTCTGGTGTTGGTTGCAGAGACCAACCCCCACCTGTCTACAGCCTCCTTTCAGGTAGTTGTAAAGAGCAATAAGGTCTCCCCTGAGCCTCCTCTTCTCCAGACTAAACAACCCCAGCTCACTCAACCTCTCCTCATAGGGCTTATGCTCCAGACCTCTCACCAACCTCATTGCCCTCNCCTGACTGCTCTCCAGCCACTCTGACCCCAGCCTGTGTCACTGCATGGGGTTGTTGTGGCCAAAGTGCAGAACCTGGCACTGGGACTTGTTGAATGACATCATATTGGACTCTATCCATCTATCCAGCCTGTCAAGGTCCCTCTGCAGAGGCCTCCTACTCTCCCACAGACCAATACCTTCTCCCAGCTTGGTGTCGTCTGCAGACTTACAAATGGTGGACTCTTATCTCCTCATCCAGATCATCAATAAAGATATTAAACAGGATTGGGCCCAACACTGATCCCTGGGGGACACTGCTAGTGACTGGCTGCCATCTAGAAGTAGCACTTAACTTTGTGTCAGTATTCTTCTCAAAGCTGCCATACCTCTGACTTTGAGACTCAGGAAGATATTGCACCATCCTCTGGGCTGATCCCTGTCTTCACTCTGAGGCTGAAACAGGAGAGATTACAAAAATCAGCCCAGCCACACTCTACTAACATGCTCAACACTGCTCTGTACTCTGATGAGTCCTTATCTTTTTTCAGGGTCCCTGCAGAAGATGAGCAATCTCTGGCTGGCTGTCTCAGTGCAGCAGTATACCATGGCCTGCTCCAGTTGCACTCTTGGCGTGAGGCTCTAAAAGGCAAGATAATAAGGAGCACAGTAGTCACCCCACTGCACCATGGTAAATGCCTTGGTCCAGGTTTATCTAGTCCTTTGAACACTTAACTTGGTGTCAATATCCTTCTCAAAGCTGACACATCTCTGGCTTTGTGGGTGAGGAAGGTATTGCACCATCCTATGGTCGGATCCCTGTCTTCAGTTTGTGGCTGAAAAAGACAGGATAACAACTATTGGGTCAGCCAACCCCCATCAACATGCTAAACCCTGCCCAGTACTCTTCCAGGATCATGACTACTTATCTTTTCTCAGGGTCCTCTCAGAACACAGGCTGAGGAGCTGGGGTTGTTCAGCCTCTGAGGGATGTATTACAGCTGCTTTCCAATACCTTAAGGGAGCCTACAGAGAAGCTGCANCAGCCCATTCCACTGGCCAATTACTCTTTTTGGGAAGAACTTTATCCTCACTTCGAGCCTCAGCTTCCCATGGCACAGCTTCAGATGGTGTCCTCTTGTTCTGGTGTTGGTTGCAGAGACCAACCCCCACCTGTCTACAGCCTCCTTTCAGGTAGTTGTAAAGAGCAATAAGGTCTCCCCTGAGCCTCCTCTTCTCCAGGCTAAACA